>JAGFNQ010001886.1:155180-383298 GCA_024364735.1 Boesenbergia rotunda | reverse complement strand
CAATATTGAAAGTCGGCTCCATCGAAGAACGGAGGTCGGTTGGTGCTGAAGCCTTCCCTCATTGCCATCCTTGTAAACTCTCGGGTGTTAGTCCGTTTGAAAGAGCCCCAGGCTCTGATACCACTTGTTGGACCTTGGATGGCTAGAGAGGGGAGGGGGTGTGAATAGCCAGACACTTAAACAACTCGCTTCTTTGAAGTTTCTTTCTTTCTGCGATTAGGTTAGCAGCGAAAGAAAACACAGACAGAAAGAAAACAGAGAACAAAGCACAAACCAGTCGCTAACAAGGAGATGTACAAGGTTTGGGGATAACTTGCCCCTACTTCTTGACGTGCCCGTGAGGTGGGCGATCTCTTGATCGTCAACAGATCAAGCCCCAGAACTCCGGATATAAAAGCCTCCTTCTCGGTGGAGAAACGTCTCTACAATCGTCTCAAGATGATAACAGTTAAGCGCAGAGACACAAGAAGGATAGCTCACACACAGATCTAGCAGGAACGCTCAAGCAAGAAACTATACAGAGAGCACAACACCACAGTGAAACCCCCAGCAAAACCCTTCACTTGTTTCCTGTCTGTTCTACTTCGCTCTTATACTTCCCAGCTTCTTCTTAAGCTTCTGCTCACCATCGCCAGATTCCATCAACACCCACTGAACCACAGCCTGACCCACTGACCTCCACTAAGCGCTCAGTCCACTGAAGACCTCTTCAGCTGAGCCTCCGGTCAATCGCCAACCGCGCTAAAAGCTGTTGAAAACCTGGAAAGAGAATACAGACAAACCTGCCATGGTGAAAGTCTCCATTGACTCTTCTCCTTGGTTTGTATCATCCTTGTCTCACCTGCACACTCATCAGAGGCTTAGCACAGCAAATTACAAAGAAATTAGCTGGTATCAGAAAGATTTAGAGCATTTGACAATAATTCAAATTAAAGTTCAGACACTGATCGGTCACTAGACCGATCAGTGATGACCCTGATCGATTAGGTCACCTCCTGATCGATCCAGTGACTCTGTGATCGGTCACACTGACCGATCAGGGATCGTGGATCGGTCACCAGACCGATCCATCAGCTTGCTGGAGTTTCCTGCCATAAGCCACAGGTTCCTTGACCTGATCGGTGACCTGACCGATCAGATTGTGCCCTGATCGGTCATAGTGACCGATCAGGTCACCTCTAGACTGATCAGGACCATTCCTGATCGGTCCAAGAGGCTTGATTGGTCACACTGATCGATCAAGGTTTTTTCAGAAGGCTACTGATCTCTTCTCTGATCGTTCACCAGAACGATCAGAAGCCAAATAGAAACATTCTGTTCTCTTCCTGATCGTTCACCAGAACGATCAGACTCTCTGGATCGGTCACCAGACCGATCCACAACCAGGAGTTAGTGCCAACTCCCTGATCGGTCTCCAGACTGACCCAGCTTCGACCAATTCAACCCTAAGTCTAGAGAACATGCTCTCTAGCCTTCTCTGACTCATGCTCAGTCCCCCGGACCAAGACTCCATGCCCATCTTCACTCATCGGGACTTCATTCAACCTAGCTTCACTCACTAGGACCTGGCTTCACTCACCAGGGTTTCAGTCACCTAGCATCACTCGCTAGGACCCGGCTTCACTCACTCGAGTTTCCGTCACCCGGCTTCACTCACCGGGGTTTCCGTTACCTGGCTTCACTCACCAGGACCCGGCTTCACTCACCAGGATTTCTGTCACCTGACTTCACTCACCAGGATCCGACTTCATTCACCGAGATTTCCATCACTTGGCTTCACTCACCAGGGCTCACCTTCACTCACTGGGGTTTCCGTCATCTGGCTTCACTCACCAGGACCCGACTTCACTCACTGGGGTTTTCATCACCTAGCTTCACTCACCAGGACCCGGCTTCACTCATTGGGATTTCATGCCCAGTACCCGACCAGGACTTAAGCCAAATTTACTCACTCACCTAAACTTAAATCGGTGTCAACTCCAAAACAATAATCAGGTCAGACTGCACCAACATAGGTCAACAATAGATCCAAGACCCATAGACACTTAAGTAGAATTTTTTGTGTTTAACAAGGATAACCAGGGTATGCCAGTTAAGAGTGAGGCAGTATTGAAACATTTCTGAAAAAAAATATTTTGAAAACATGTTAGAAATGGTTTTTAGAGAATCTTTAGTCATTCAAAATTGCTTGAAAAATATTTTAAAAATTCTTAAACCTATTTTTGAAAATACGTATGGAACCTTTGAAAGTAATTTTGAAAATTTCTTGAAAAATGTTTTGAAAGTTGTTGAAAATATTTTGAAAACTATTTTAGTTGTACTTGTAATTTTGATCACCCTCTAAGACATATAGGAAGTATTCCCTGTGATTAATGAGGATTCTTAAGAAAGTATTAGATTCAGGGGAGTCCTCATTACAAGATCACATATATACTTTTCAGAATTCTTTCAAAAATTAGTTTGCAAAACTTTGAAAAAAATTTTAAAAGTATTTTTGAAAAATATTGTTTTTGAATAAAACTGTGTTTGAAAACCTTTTGGAAAATCTTGCAATTTTTTTTTCAAAAAATAATCTTGCAAAAATTTTAAAATATTTTTTTTTTCAAAAATACTTTAATCTTCTCTTTAAAATTTAAAGGCAATTTCAAAAGGATATTTTGATAAATAAGGTTTGAAACAAATGCTAAAATTTATCATGTTAATGAAAAATTAATGAAAAAGGGAAATTGTTTGTTCAATTGAAAAACTTTTGATTACGTTTTAAAAAAAATCACTTAGAAAATTTTTACGTAGAATTTTTTTATGCAAAAAATGCATTTTACTTAGAAAATTTTGCAAATATTTTGTTTTCTTGGAAAATTAAATTTTTGCAAAATCTCTTTTACTTAGATTTTTTTTTTTTTTTTGCAAATTTGTATACTTAGAAATTTTTGCAAAATCTCATTTACTTAGAAAATCTTTCCAAAATCTCTTTTATTTAGATTTTTTTTTTGCAAAAATTTGTTTTACTTAAATTGTTTTTGCAAATAAAATTGTTTTCCTTAGAGGAATTTTACTTAAATTTTTTTGGAAATTTATTTTCTTCATCTCTGTTTATCCTTGTATGTTTTTTTTGATATATATCAAAGGAGGAAAAAGTTAAAGTTATGCTTTTCCAAATAATGCATGTATTCGGAGGGAGTATAAGAAATTCAAGGAGAGCATATAAAACTATTTTTGAAAAGATGAGAGAGAGATTCTGTTGTAAAAGATTTAACTTTTGGAAAACTTTTGACTCAAAACTATATTATGTTATAAAAGTTTTTCCTTTGAAAAGATGAGAGAGAGATTCTGTTGTAAAAGATTTAACTTTTGGAAAACTTTTGACTCAAAACTATATTATGTATTTTTCCAAGTCAGACTTTTTGTATTTTAAATTTTAAATTGGATATTTTTTACTTAACATTAAACTAGGTTGCCATAAATTAAAAGGGAGAAGATTATTGATACTAGAAGTATTAGCTAATCAAACCTGAATTTTAATATTGGCAAAGGTTCAAAGTAAAGGTTGTTTGTGATCTAACATGTTGAATTGAGTGTATGTGAAACTCCTAGTTATCTTAGGCACTAAGTCCTAGTCATGTGACTTGGCAAGAACGACTCGGGCTGGAGGATTGGGACTAAGTCCTGGCCGTTTGGATTGGCCAATAAAGACCTGGTCAGGAGGATTGAGAATGAAGACTTGGTCGAGGAGATGGAGCAAAAGCCTTGGCAGATCAAGGACAACAGGCAGGAGTCGAGACGAGTCGAGAATCGAATGTTGAGAGTCCCGGAAGTCAATGATCAGATATTGAGCAAAAGTTCAAATGGGAGTTTGGTAAAATGTAACTTCTCCTAAGAGAAATAGGTGAGGAGGTATTCCTTGTTGAGGGAATAGTAAACGTTGATCCGATCTAGGATTTCGGTTGAAACATAAAAGTCAGGACCAGATATTCTGAGACTGTCAATTTCATTTCAATATTATATATATTTGTTTGTGTTTTTGTAACTCTGTAATGCAGAAAAACACAATTGAAGAAAGCTGGAAAAAAGGTTCTAGATGCCTAGAGCTAGCCTAAGCTCTTGGAGGTCTAGACGCTCAGAGATCTAGGCACCCAAGGGTGGTCTAGGCACCTCTAGGCACCTGGACCAATGCGACTCGGCTAGGTGCACGACTGAGCTAGCATGAGGTGGTTGGTGGGTTCACATCACAGTCTAGGCACTCGAGAGTGGTCTAGCACCGTGGAGTGGATAAACTTGAAGGATCAAGTTTCAACAAGGAGTCGTCGCATCAGCACGACGAGGGCGCTCGAACTGGCCTATATAAGCAACTTCGACCAAGAGTCTCGGACATTAAGTCTCTACTATCTTCGCTCTTCTGTGCTACTCAGAAAACTGCTCTACCACGCTGCAATGCTCCGACAATGATGTTAAAGCTATGATCTTCAAGGTTGTTGGTATATTTAAGTTTATAATTATACATCTGCATTCATACACGTGTAAAGTTTTTGAATTGATAGTGATTGCCGAACGAAAGCGGTCGACGATTGCGAGCCTTAGAGTAAGAGTCGTCACAGACTCTGGACCAAGTAAAAGAAAGCTTGTTATAATATTGGTTGTCTTTTCTTTACTTTCCACTATGTATGTTTACTCCAAGTGTTTTACGAAAAATCTGAAAAAGCCGCAAGTTCTATTCAACCCCCATCCTCTCTAGCACTTTCTCGATCCTACATGGACATGGCCAAAATGAACTAAGGGAGTATTTGAGAGAGCTTCTGCTAGCTGTCTTTTAGATTCTAGCTATACAGAAGCACTTTTGAATGTTTGTGAATGTCAGATTCTACTTTAACTTTTGCAACTTTTACTCAAGAACTGGAAGCAAGAATTTGAAGTTTTTTTTTGCTTCTGTTTTTTTTTGCTTATAGTCTAGAATTAAAAGTTGACATTTATACCCTTAATAAATTTATCATTTACATAATTATCATCACATATTTAAATAAAATTTTATATTTTTATATAATTTATATTTTCATAATTTTTTATACATATTTTTATAAATTTATATAAATTTTGTCATTTTTTATATTTATTAATTTTAAATCTTTTTAAAACATATATATTATTTAAAAAATTAATTTTGATATAATATTCAAAATATATATCAAAATTATATTTAAATAATTGAAAAAAAAATTTATATAGTATAAAGATATTATTGTCATTTAACTAAAAAATTAAGCTTAAAAGTAATTATTCATCGAACACTCAAACTTTATCTTATATCAACTTTTGACTTCTATTTCCAAACACTCCATGCTTTAGTTTCTCACTGACTTCAAGATAATCTTTGTGAGAATCACTTTTCTAGAAGCAAAAGCTCTCCCAAACAGTCTATAAGTGAGGGGAAAGGATACAACTTTAATCTAGAAGAAAGAAGTCAATCATCACCTAAATACTATGGAAGAGCAAGAGGAAAAGGATAAAGATATTATCCAACTTTAAATTGAAAAACATATGACAAATCTAAATTTGAATGCTACACTTGCCATAAAATGGGTCATTATGCTTAGGAATGTCATAGTGCTACTAATGATATTAAAGAAGAGGACAATCAAAAAAATTGAAGAGTCAACATTACTGCTACAAATCAAGGAAAAAGATAAAGATGATAACAATTTATGGTATTTGGATAATGGTGCAAGAAATCATATGAGTGGGTATAGCACAAAGATAAATTTGTAGAGCTTGATGAGAAAATAAAAGACATTTTTCTATTGGAGACTCCTAAAAAAATCATATTGAAGGGAAAAGTTCAATTCTCATCTCTTCTGAAGATGGCAGCCATAAAATAATATCATATGTTTACTTTGTGCCAAAATTAAGGAGCAACATTATAAGCTTGGGTCAACTACTTAAAAGAGGTTATGAGATTCTTATAAAAAATAACTATCTTTGGCCTAGAAATTAAAATGCTAATTTGCTTGTTAAGGTTGCTATGCCAAAGAATAAGATGTTTACTTTAAATATTAAGACAATTGAAGTGAAGTGTTTGAAGGCTAATGTGTAAGATGAAGCATGACAATGACACATGAGATTCGATCATTCAAACTTTGGAGCATTAAATGCTATAGGAGAAAAGAATATAGTGAATGGTATGCTTCTGACGAACCATCCAAATCATTTATATGAAGCATGTCTTTTTGGAAAACATGTTAGGTAGAGTTTTCCAAAAGAAGCAACATTCAAAGCCACAATGTCATTTGAACTTGTGCATACAAATGTCTGTGGACCAATCAATCCTTCTTCACTTGGTAAGAGTAAATATTTTTTACTCTTTATTGATGATTTTAGTAGAAAAACTTAGGTTTATTTTCTTAAGCAAAAATCAAAAGTTGTTGGTGCTTTCAAAAATTTCAAGACTCCTATAGAAAAAGCAAATGGAAACAATATTAAAGCTTTGAGGTTTGATTGAGGAGGCAAATTCACTTCCAAGGAGTAGCCAAGAGGAAGAATAGAATCATTCTTAACATAGCAAAATGCATGCTAAAAGCCAAAAATATGCCAAAAGAGTTTTGTGCCAAAGCTATTTCTTGTGCAGTCTACTTGTCTAATCGCTCTCCATCATTGAACACAAAGATCTAACTCCTTAAGAAGCATGGAATACAAGAAAGCTTAATGTCAAACATTTGTGAGCTTTTGAAAGAATTGCATATGCTCAAGTACCACAACAAGAGAGGTCTAAGTCTGATAATCAAAATGCTAAAAATGTCTTTATTGGATATGATTTACATTCCGAAGGCTACAAGGTATACAACCCAGGCAATGACAAAGTGATGATAAGTCAAGATGTTGAATTTATTAAAGAAGCATCTTAGAATTGAGAAGTTCAAGAAGAGAAAAGTTATAATTTTCTTCCTTATTTTTGAGAAGAAGAAAAGGACACTATAATGTCAATACAAAATGCAACTCGACCACCAACTCCCTATGAAGACAGTCCAACTAAAACACCTAAAAGATGAGAAGTTTGGAAGATATTTATGTTGAAACTCATGAAATTACTGCTTCTATTTGTCTTTTTACAGATTCAGAACCCCTAACCTTTAAAGTAGCAGTGAAAAATGAAAAATTGAGACTATTAATAGATGAAGAAATAAATGCAATTTACAAGAATGATACATGGGAATTGAAACTCTTCCAAAAGAAAAGGAAATTATTGGTGTGAAATGGATCTACAAGATAAAGAAGAAAGAAAAAGGGGAAGTCTAAAAATACAAAGCTTATCTTGTTGCAAGATGATTTAGTCACAACCAAGTATTGATTATAATGAAGTTTTTGCTCTAGTTGCTCACTTAGAAACTATTCGATTAATTATTGCATTGGATGCACAAAGAAAATGAAATATTTTTCAATTAGATGCCAGTTAGCTTTCTTGAATGGCAAGTTAGAGGAAGATGTTTATATAGAACAACCATTAGGATATATTTCCAGAGGATAATAAAACAAAATTTTGAAGTTAAAGAAAGCTTTGTATGGATTAAAACTGAAGGCGATCGTCGGTTGGCAAGAGGGGGTGAATTGCCCCTGAAAATAAAAAACAAATCATTTGTTCATTCTAAACAAAGATAGTCATTAGTTTCACTAATAACATTAACAGATTAATAACAAAATAAAAAAAAGAGAAACAAATTTACTTGACTTGCAACCAGAGAGGTTGTTAATCCAAGGCAAAATAAAGCGCAAACTCCAGATGAACTCCTTGGGTTGGAGAAGCCTCTTTACAAACTTGTAGAACATAGAAAAATAGTGAAACTAAGAAGGAAATTCATTTACAGTGATTGATACTTTGGAACTAAGCTCTGGGGGCCTATTTATAGCCCCGGTGAACTCTATCCAAAAGTTGACGTGGCACAATAGGGGTGCTCGAGTGCTTGAGGGCGCGTGACACATGGCTTGAATGCTATCCGCTGCGCAACGTTCACAAACGGCTAAGTCTGGATGATTTTTCACATCTCGGGTGCTTGTATGCATAGGGGCGCCCGAGAGCATAGGGGCACCTTCATTCACGGGCGCTTGAGTGGGTTTAGGTCAGCCCAATGTTGACCAACTTCCAGCAGCACTTCTTGGGTGATTTTAGACCTTCCAGAGTTAGGATCACTCGAACCCTCATCCGACTTTCTCCTCGAATGTGCTTCTGCCTGGCTTCTCGTCCCTCGGATGTCACGCACATCCTTTTTGCTCCACCGGCGCACTCTTCCGTAGAACTCCGCGTCCCTCGGGTGCACCAAGCTCATCGGCTACCTTCCTGTGCCATCTTTCTCGATTACTACGTCTTCCGCTTGACTTCCTATGCTCCTAAGCTCCTGCACACTTAGACACAGGGATCAAAACATAATAGGACCTAACTTGACTCGGTTGACTACATTAAAATCAACCTGGGATACTTACAAAAACAAGCACCTAGAACTTTGTACAACAAAATTGATTAAAATTTCAAATTTAAAGGCTTCATAAAGTGCCCACATGAATATGGTCTTTATGTTAAAGAAAAGGAGAATAGTGATTTGATAAATGTTTATTTATATGTTGATGATCTATTTTTTATAGGGAGCAATTCAACAATATTTGATGAATTAAAGAAAGACATGATTGTAGAATTTGAAATGACAGATATTGGGATAATGCCATATTATCTTGGCATTGAGGTAAAACAAAGTAATAATGATATCTTCGTTTCTCAAAAAGGATATGCAAATAAAATCTTGCAAAAATTTGGTATGGAAGATTGTCGATCAGTTGGTATCCCTGTTGAATGTGGAGTCAAGTTGTCAATATTTGATGATGGTAAGAATGTAAATCCAACATTATATTGAAAGCTTGTCAGAAATTTGAGATACTTGACATGTTCTAATCCTAGTATTCTTTATGGAGTTGAACTTAATAGTCGTTATATGGAATCCCAAATTCAATCTCACATGAAGGCTGCCAAAAGAATATTGAGGTATGTTAATTAGGAAATTTTGGAATATGGTTTAATTTATTCATTTTATCAGAATTGCAAGTTAATTGGATACAATGATAGTGATTGGGGAGAAGATATTGATAATAGAAAAAACACTTCTAATTTTTTATTTTGCATTGGAGATATTGCATTTACTTAGAGTTCAAAGAAGTAATCGATTATGACATTGTTAACTTATGAAGTAGCTACTGTTGCTTGGGTTTGTCGTGCTATATGACTAAGAAAATTATTGAAGATAATGCATTTGCACAAGAAGAAGGTATTGAAATTTTTATTAATAATAAGTAAGCTATTACTTTGGGAATGAATCCTATTTTTTATGATAGGAGCAAGCATATAGATACAATATATCATTTTATTAGAGATAGCATCATTATAAATAAAGTTCAACTAAAGTATGGGAAAACACAAGATCAAATTATTGTTATTTTTACCAAGGCATTGAAGTTAGAAGATTTTGCAAGATTAACCGGTGGAGTAACAAAAGTTCAAGTTTAAAGGGGATGTTGAAATAATAAACATAATCTTTTGTATATGAATGAATATTATTCATTAACTCTAGAGTATATTCTTAACATGATCTAGAGCATATTCTTAGGGGGTGCTTGGTAGGCGGGTTTAATGGGAATGAAATCTATTTTATTCCCATTCCTATTGCTTGATAGACGAGAATTAGAATCAAAATATGAGTTTGATGTTGGTGCAAGTTGCATCAGTGATGTTCTCCTATAAGTGTTTTAATATTTGACAATATACTTAAGTCAGTGATACATTGAACAAGGGAGGGGTGAGCAAAGGAGGAGTACCAAAGTGAAAGAAAGTCCTAGTAACCCTAGGCAATAAGTCCTGGTTCGAAGAATTGGGCACTAAGTCCTGATCATGGATTGGGCACTAAGTCCTGGCAAAGGGCTGGGCACCGAAGACCTGACTGGAAGTTGGGCACGAAGTCCTGGTCGAAGACTGGGCAAGAAGTCCTGGCCGAGGGTTGGGCACCGAAGTCCTGGACCTAGGGTTTGGGCACGAAGTCTTGGTCCGAGGGATTGAGCAACTTAGCTGAGCGATGACTAAGGATAGAAGTAGAGACGGGTCGAGGTTCGGCAGTCTCGAGATCCGAGAGTATCAGAGGCTAAGCAAAAGTCTACCCGAAGGGCTGGGTGGCAACCGTCTCCTAAAAGGAGTAGGTGAAAGGCACGTTCTCGGGGGGCGGGAACTTGCGTCGGTTCGACCTAGGGTTTCATAGAAATCCGAAATCAGAACCAAGTCCTTAAGGTTAAGAATATGTGTATATTTGCTTTGTATTTGTGTATCTTGCAGGTACCAAGAATAGAAGACAAAGAAGGAGAAAAAACTGGGCTGGAACCTAGCCAAGCTAGGCACCCCCATTGATGGGGGCGCCCAAAAGGATCCAGGCGCCCCTATTGATGGGGGCTCCTAGGTCAAAGAAGAAAACTAGGTTTGATGAAGGAAGGCAGAACATGCTTCCATTCAGGCGACCGGGATGATACAGGCGCCCAAGTTGCAAGTTGTATTTGCTACTGCGAGTTCGAAGCAGAGATAAGCTTTCATTCAGGCTCCTGGGAGGTCCAGGGTACCCTAGTCAAAGGTTTTATCAGCTGCGACGAGTTCAGCGCGGAGATAAGGTTTGACCAAGCCCTATAGGGCGCCCCCATCAACACAGGTGCCCGAATGAAGCCTATAAAAGGGGCTTCGACCCCTCAGTTTTAGACACAACTTCCAAGATCCATTCTGAGCATTCTGACTGTCGATAAAGTGCTAAAGATGAGGCTCTACGACCGGGAGGCTTCAGGAGGAAGTGCGCGGTACTTCGGAGGTCTAGATCGGCTGAGTCTTCGACCTTAATTGTTTTGGTTTGCTTTTATTATTCTGCACTCAATTTCATATACTTTTGTTTGTAATTATTGCACTGTAAGACAGGTTTCTCCGCCTCCGGAAAGTCCGGAAAGGAGACCAATAGTGGACGAGTGCTCCCATACATAGGCCTTAGATGTATTGACCCTAGGGGGATCGGGAACCAAGTAAAAAATCCCGCGTGCAATCTGTGTCATTTATTCTGTTCGTTATTTCTGTTATTTTCCGCTGCTACTAACGCTATGCTTAGAATGAAAAGTTTACGATTTACCGCGAAGATTTCCGAGTCGATATTCACCCCCTATCGACGGCACCGGTCCTACAAGTGGTATCAGAGCCAGACTGCTCTTCACCGGACTAACCGCCGATGGAGCAAAGACGCTAGGAGTTGAGGGGGAGCCCAGGGGTGAATCAGGTATATTTTAATTTAAGATGTCTATTTTTAAATTCCATATTATATGCTTCACATGCAGGGAGAGAGGACACTACAAAAATCAGTGTCCTACTTGTAAGAATCGTTCCTCACCGGCGGCAAAGGAGGTACCAGCACCAAAAGTCCGGAAGAACAAAGATCACATCAAATGCTTCAAGTGCGAGAAATACGGACACTACAAAAATATGTGTCCGGCAAAGGTACGCAGAATTTATGTTACGAAAATTTTTAAAATTCCTACACTAGCTTATCTAAATGATTTAGATAATTTTTCTAAAAAGTTAAATTTTGTGAACAATCAAATTAATATTTTGCATGACCACATATTTTGCATGACCACTTAGAAAATTTAGATAATGCTAAAATATCAGAAATCAACACTTTAATTCTTAATGTTAATTCCATAATTTCTAAAGTAAATTATGGAATTAAATCTGCAAACTCTAATTCTGTAAATTTTGGATCTGTGAATTCTGAAAAATCTGATAATCATGAAGATAATTTTGAAATTAAATCAGATAATTCTGAAATCAAATCTAATAATCTTAAGGATAATACTGAATTCAAATTTGAAAATCTTAAGGATAATACTAAGGATAATACTGAATTCAAATTTAAAAATTTTAAGGATAATACGAAGGATAATACTGAATTAAAATTTGAAAATCTTAAGGATAATTCTGAATTCGAATTTGAAATTCTTAAAGATATTTCTGAAGATAACTCTAAAATTAGTAAAAATATTTCTGAAGATAATTATGAAGTTATGAAAATTATTTCTGAGGATAAAAAAGATCTTGTTGAAAATATTCTTGAGAATAATAGAGATAAAATTCGTTTAGATAGTAATTTAATTATAGTTAATGTTGAATATTATTATAAAACATTAACAAGTGGCCCAAATTACTCCACTTATGTTGAGGGATGTGATTTTGAGGATGAGGAGGAGATGGAATTTTCTGAGATCAAGGCCATAGTCAATAAAAATCACAAAGATTCAAATAAGCCAGAATTATTGGAAAACTTAAAAAGATAAATAAAGAAGAAATAGTGGATGAGTCAGAAATTTTTGAAATAATGAAAATTATGAACTTAAACACACAACTATTAATTAATCATTTCAACCTTAATTATTCAAATTTTAATTAATTCAAATTAATTCAATTAATCCTTAATTAATTAAAACTCAAATTAATTCTTAATTAATTCAAATTCAAATTAATTCTTAATTAATTCAATTAATCCTTTGTTAATTCAAATTCAAATTAATTCTTAATTAATTCAATTAAATCTTAATTAATTCAAATTCAAATTAACTAAATTAATTGAATTAATCCTTATTAATTCAAATTCAAATTAATTATTAATTAATTCAATTAAATCTTAATTAATTCAAATTCAAATTAATTCTTAATTAATTCAATTAACTCTTAATTAATTCAAATTAATTCAATTAAATCTTAATTAATTCAATTAAATCTTAATTAATTCAAATTAATTCAATTAAATCTTAATTAATTCAATTAAATCTTAATTAATTCAAATTCAAATTAATTCTTAATTAATTCAATTAATCTTTTATTAATTTAATTTTTAATTAATTCAATTAATTCTTAATTAATTTAATTTCAATTAATTCTTAAATAACTTAAACTCAAACCAAATAAAATCCTCCCCAAACCGGAACAATTAATTTAATAAATATGTCAAAGTAGGTTGGCATATTTGCGGGTTCACACAACATATATCAAATCGGGAATTTGATACATCTTTAGAAACTTAATTCAATTTTTTTTACTTGTTTGAATCATGCATTAATGCCTTGAACATGCATTTGCTATTTTTTTTTAATATATGTCATGTCGTTCATGTTTAATTTTATGCATAGTTTACAACGGTTATAGGAAAATGATTAATTAAAACTTGAACAACCTAATATTAGGTGGAGGTGAGATGATAGTACGTTAGGGAAGCCCTTCTAATAAGGTCAAGTATATTCTACTTGGTGTATTTAGTCTAGTGGAACAAGCCAAAGCTACCGATCCAAAACCTAAGCTAGTTAGACCATAATTTTTCAAGAAGTAATTTGAAAATGAATTTTCGATAAAAGGCTTTGTCAAGGAAAGGGTTGATGATCCAATAAGGCTACGACCAAAGAAGGCTTTGTGCCTCGCCAAGACCTGGAAGCCGATTACCGAAAATCAAATTCACTTTACTATTTGATAAATTTGAATCTAACACAAGTTTCAATTAAATCTTAGATTTAACAATGAATTAAGAAAAATGATTCAAGCATCTCATAATGCACCCATAAGGTAACCATGCTTACTGTATTGAGACATCTAGAATGGGTGAGATGTTAAGGACTAATAAATTGATGAATATGTTTCAAAACTATTTTCAAAATTGTTAGAATATTTTTCTAAAAATATATTTTCAAAATAGTGCTTCAGCATAATAATATTTTTATGGAATTCATGCTTGTCTGATTGATTATATACTATATGTTTTCAAAAATTATATCTTTTAGAAAATTGTTTGACTCACACAATTAGACACAACCTCTTAGGACAACACTAAAGTTCCTTAAGACACTTAGATAGAGTCAAACGGTGTCGGGTACAGGGGGAGTGCTTTCATTCCTTTGAAATGATTTTTTAACTGTATTTTAAACATTACTATCATTTGAAAATACTTTTTGAAAATGTTGCCTTAAATTACTATAATTTGTGTTTCCGAAAAAGGCTTATATTTTCAAAATTACCTGTTTCTTTGACTTTGATAAACCCTAAAGACACAGAGGAAGGTCTACTTCATGATCTATAAGGACTCCTAGGGTGTGTCAAATTTAGGGGGAGTCTAAGTCAAAAGAAAATTCTCTGACAAGTATTTTTCAAATTTTTTTGGTAATTATTTTAGAAATTATTAAATAATTCATTTGGTCTAAACCAAACCCTAAAGACTCAGAGGAAGAGTACTTGTGGTCAACAAGCTTCCTAGGACTGGTCAAGTTTAGGGGGAGGTTAAACTGAAAGAATTATTACACATTTCAAAATAATATGTTCTCGTGCACTACATTTTCAAAAACTTGTTTAAAACATAAATAGTCTGTCTTTCAAAATACTACTACTTGGTTTTGAAATTTGTGTGGCTTATAAAATTATTTTGAAATACTTTTTGAAATTATCTTTACCTGAGTTTGGAAAATTTTTCAGGACACTTAAGGAAATGTCCTTGTAATTAACAAGATTTCCTAGGATTGTGTCAGATTGGAAAGGCAACCAAGTCAAGTAAAATATTATATTTTCAAAATAATATTTTTTTAAGTACTTTCAAAATATAAGTCAAGTAATTTTCATTCAAAAGTACTTATATCTTTCAAAGTCTAATATTGTTCAAAAAGTACTTATATTTTTCAAAGTCTAATATTTTTCAAAAAGTACTTATGCTATTCACAAATGCTAATATTTTTTTAAACAGTACATATACTTTTCAAAAAGGCTCAATCATTTTTTCAAAAGTACTTGCATATTTCAAAAGTTCAATCAATTTTTTAAAAAGTACTTGCATAATTCAAAAGTTAAATCAATTTTTCAAAAAGTACTTGCATATTTCAAAAATTGAATATACTTCTCAAAATTACATATTTTTCAAAAGTACAGATATTTTCCAAATACTAACATGTTTCACAGAACAATTTTTTCAATCTTTTTCAAAGTATCTCTCAAGATCATTTTCACAACAGTTTTTCAAAGTCTTTTGAAAAACCTTTTCTAAATTTTTCAAAGATTTATACTAAGTACTTTCATAAGAACAAAATGTTTCCATTGTTGGTGCAAGTGCTTTTAGTTTTTTTGATGTATGACAAAGGGGGAGAGTGAGAGCTTAAGTTAGAAATTTTTTGTTTCTTCCCAAAGGATCAATGAAAATCAAAAATTCTTTTTCAAAAAGGGGAGAGTGACCTTATCTTAGAAATGTTTTTCTCCCAAAGATCAAAATGTATTTTCAAAACTTAGATTATTTTTTCAAGGTTTGGCCCTTTCAATTAATCTAACTTAAGATATTGTCAAACATCAAAAAGGGGAAGATTATTGGTGCAAGTTGCATAAGTGATGTTCTCCTTTAAGTGTTTTAATATTTGACAATATACTTAAGTCAGTGATACATTGAACAAGGGAAGGGTGAGCAAAGGAGGAGTACCAAAGTGAAAGAAAGTCCTAGTAAACCTAGGCAATAAGTCTTGGTTCGAAGAATTGGGCACTAAGTCCTGATCATGGATTGGGCACTAAGTCCTGGCACCGAAGACCTGACCGGAAGTTGGGCACGAAGTCCTAGTCGAGGACTGGGCAAGAAGTCTTGGCTGAGGGTTGGGCACCGAAGACCTGGTTCGAGGAATTGGGCACGAAGACCTGGCCGAGGGTTGGGCACCGAAGTCCTGGACCTAGGGTTTGGGCACAAAGTCTTGGTCCGAGGGATTGAGCAATTTAGCTGAGCGATGACTAAGGACAGAAGTAGAGACGGGTCGAGGTTCTAGCGTCTCGAGATCCGAGAGTATCGGAGGCTAAGCAAAAGTCCACCCGAAGGACTGGGTGGCAACCGTCTCCTGAAAGGAGTAGGTGAAAGGCACATTCTCGGGGGTGGGAACTTGCATCGGTTTGACCTAGGGTTTCATGGAAATTCGAAATCAGAACTAAGTCCTTAAGGTTAAGAATATGTGTATATTTGCTTTGTATTTGTGTATCTTGCAGGTACCAAGAATAGAAGATAAAGTAGGAGAAAAAACTGGGCTGGAACCTAGCCAAGCTAGGCGCCCCCATTGATGGGGGAGCCCAAAAGGATCCAGGTGCCCCTATTGATGGGGGCGCCTAGGTCAATGAAGAAAACCATGTTCAATGAAGGAAGGCAGAATAGGCTTCCATTCAGGCGCCCGGGATGATACAGGCGCCCAAGTTGAAAGCTGAATTTGCTGTTGCGAGTTCAAAGCAGAGATAAGCTTTCATTCAGGCACCTAGGAGGTCCAGGGCACCCTGGTCAAAGGTTTTATTAGCTGCGATGAGTTCAACACAGAGATAAGGTTTGACCAAGCCCTATAGGGCGCCCCCATCAACATAGGTGCTCGAATGAAGCCTATAAAATGAACTTCGACCCCTCAGCTTTAGACACAACTTCCAAGATCCATTCTGTGCATTCTGACTGTCGACAAAGCGCTAAAGATGAGGCTCTACAATCGGGAGACTCCAGGAGGAAGTGTGCGGCACTTCGGAGGTCCAGATCGGCCGAGTCTTCGACCTTAATTGTTTTGGTTTGCTTTTATTATTCTTCACTCAATTTCATATACTTTTGTTTGTAATTATTGCACTGTAAGATGGGTCTCTCCGCCTCCGGAAAGTCCGGAATGGAGACCAATAGTGGACGGGCGCTCCCGTGCATAGGCCTTGGATGTACTGACCCTGGGAGGTTGAGAACCAAGTAAAAAATCCTACGTGGAATCTGTGTCATTTATTCTGTTCGTTATTTCTGTTATTTTCCGCTGCTACTAACGCTCTGCTTAGAACGAAAAGTTTACGATTTACCGCGAAGATTTCTGAGTCGATATTCACCCCCTATCGACGGCACCGGTCCTACATTTGATACCCTTGATTTCATAACCTAACCCCCCTAGGATATCACTAAACCCATTCCTCCCCATTCTTTTCTTTTTTTTTGATAGCCTAGCCCAGCCCAGCCCAGCCCCACCTCCTTCCTTTTCTTCTCCTTTTCATATCTGCCCCTCTTCTTCCCCACCCGCTCGCGCCTCTTCCTCCCCATTCTTCTCCTCCTCTTCCTCCTTTTTCTTTTCCCCTCCCTTTCTTCTCCCCCCTTTTTCTCGACCACCCCCCTCTTCTTCTCCCTCCCTATTCTCGACACCTATTTTTCCTCCTCCTCCTCCTTGTTCGGTCATCCGAGCTCTTGCACCCCTTCCCCTTCTCTTCCTCCTCTTCTTCTTTTTATTCCTTTCTACTTTTTGTTGGTGCAGAAAGCACCAAAGTCAAACTTGTGTTTTGATAATAGCAACAGGGTTCAAATGTTAAGTCTTACTTGTTATCTAACATGTCACTTGAGTGTGCAGAGTAAAAAACCCTAGCGAAGGACTGCTAGGCACTGGCGAAGGAATGCCAGAGCGAAAAGCCCTAGCCAAGGACAGATAGGCACTGGCGAAGGAATGCCAGAGTGAAAAACCCTAACGAAGGACTGCTAGGCGCTAGGCGAAGGACAGCTTGGGACTGAAGCCCTAGCGAAGGAATGCTAGGCACTGGGCGAAGGACAACTCGGCATCTAAGACCTGGCAAAGGGCCGCCAGGCAAAAGTCCAACCAAAGGAGCGGTTGGCATCAGGTGCATTCTCCCGAGAGGAGTAGGTGAGGACGCGTTCCCCGTCGAGGGAACAGTAGGCGTCGGTTCGACCTAGGGTTCCATTTTGGAGACCCAAAGTCAGAACCAAGACAGCTAAGGCTGTATAAACTAATATTTTATTGTTTTATTGTGTTTTAGACTAACCCTGGATGCAGGACCGAAGGAACGTGTGTCTGCAGCTCAGAAAGCCTCAAAGGAATGAGGCAACAGCTGACCAGGGCGCCCGGAGTGTCCCGGGCGCCCCCAAGGTAAACACAAAACACAAGAAAGCAAAGCAAGCTTCGACAGTTCAACTCCCGAGCACCCCCGTGCTCCCGGGCGTCCTCGCTGCTCCCGGGCCACCCCAGCGCCCTGGGCGCCCCCAGCGCCCCGGGTGCCCCCAGCGCCCCGGGTGCCCCCAACAGTAACTCATCGAAGCTCAAGCCAAGCGAAGCCAAGGGATAAAGTTTGACACGGTCAACCCGGGCGCCCCCAGCGCTCCGGGCGCCCCCAGCGCTCCGGGCGCCCCGGTCAAGGTCTAATCCCGATTTTGAAGGGATCAGATGTTGACCACACTGGAGATAGATCGTGTGACACGTGGGGGGGGGGGCGCCCCCGACGTCCCGGGCGCCCCCAGGCCCTATATAAAGGGCCCTCGACCCCAAGATTCATACAACACTCTCAATCAACGCTTCTACGCTCTTCTGCTCTTGCGCCTCGCTCCGGAAACCTCCCAACTCGAGCCGATGACGTCCCGCTGCTCCGAAAAAGACAACCTACATCGGACGTCGGTAAAAGAAGAGTTTCTTTTTTGTTAAGTTTAATGCACTTATTCTGTAATCTATATTTGTAAACTGATTTTACGCCTCATATAGAATTGCCCAAAGTAAACGATCAACGATCGTGGGCCTTGGAGTAGGAGTCGACCTAGGCTCCGAACCAAGTAAAAATTACTGTGTTCGCGTGTTTGCTTTTATCTTTCGCTGTGCAATTTCTTTTTCCATAAATCCGAACGATTTCCGATATTCACCCCCCTTCTATCGGTTCTCTCGATCCAACACTTTTTTCTCTTACTTTCTTCTCCTCCTTCCTTATCCTCCTTGTCTCATCCCAGATTTGTCTGAATCGAAGCTGTAATCGAAAGGAGGAGATTTTTGATTTTAAGACAAATTGCAATACTTGCTTCATAATGTTGTGAATTGATCTGTTTATTTTTTTCGATTGTGAGTTGATCTGTTTATTTTTTTAATGTTTATCTGATATTGGATGTTATGAATGGTTTTTTGGAATTGTGATTTTTCCTAAGTGCATGACTTATGTTCTCTCTCCTCGTCTGTGTTAGGTTTATTTTTTATTTTATTTATAAGGATAAAATAATAATTTTGGCTAACTCCTATTCCATAATTTAACTCAAACCGAACAACATTTAATGGGAATAATACCCATAACGGTATCTATACCAAGCACCATCAATCCAGTAATCATTTTCATTATCATTAACCCCTCAATCAAAACTCATAATCATTCCCTTTGCGAATTCCAAGCACCCTATTCCAGAAGGGAACGACGCGGATGACGAGTCACCAAAGTGCAACCCACGAAGACGATGATGGGGAGAAGATGCTCACACCCTGCAAGATTAACACGAGTGTTAATGGGAACACCGGAAGGTTTTTCGGTGGAGCCTACTCCGACACTCAAGTCAGAAATCTTATCTCTCTTAGGACAACAACAAGGAATCAGAATTGTGCTCAAGTTCGGAAAGCTTACCCCCTTTAACTGGATGCCGAAGTACCTTATATAGTTGAGGTTGCGGTCACACGTGTCCCCACATTCTCCTCCACGTTCCATAATCATCGATTACTTGATATCTTTTGGTAACGACTGCTGCGATCATTAAGACCTTAATTGCCGCGTGTTGCGGACAATAATTATCCGATGACTTTCTTGTTCTGGAAAGAGGAACATCTATTTGAAGTCAGACTGCATCACATATTGATCATTGGGCTCCACTCTCCCGAGTCGGTCTCGGGGTCTCGTCTCCCGAGTTGACCTCGGGGCCTTCATTTGTCTTACCGAGAGGGTCTCGAGGGCCCGACACCCTAGCTAAGCTCGGGGGCCTTCGCCTGTTCTCCTGAGGTAGTCTCGGGAGCCCGACACCTGGTCTGACCTTGGGAGCTTTTGGCTTGTCCTCCCAAGGTAGTCATGGGGGATCGACACCTGGTATGGCCTTGGAGGCTTTTGCCTGTTCTTCCAAGGTAGTCTCGGTCTGACCTCAGAGCTCCGACCTGACGGGCCTTGTCACGTAGCTTCCCCGTGCCACGTGTCCACCCCGGGATGCTTAGCCCTATCACAAGTCTCTCCCTTCAAGTCTAATAGAAGGAAGTGTGACAGACTGATTAGGCTGGTGGTACAATGAGGGGAAGCTACGCATCTGCGGGGTCCATATGACCATTACTTCTCTTTTGGCGACTTGTCAGGTCCGAGGAATCAAAAAATTCATCCCTTGGCTCGAGGCAGTCTTTTGAATTAGTCCAAAAGTCTCTATGAGTTTCGAGGCAAGACAATGATAGTTGTCTATCACCATTAAAAGTGCATGGGATCTCTTAATGACGACAAAACATTTCTGTGAATATAGCATTGTCACATGTCTAGATCATTTCTTCACGATCTCCTTATGATACGCACCGCAGGGCCATACCAAATGATGACAGTATAGAGGGGTGATGACTCGAGATGGGTAGTCATCGTCGTCCACGTGTCGTGCCCTCATTGTCCACACGAGGGAGACTTCTTCTCTATAAAAAGGGGAGACGAAAATGTCCTTCCATCTTCTTACATCGCCGACTATCAGAGATTGAGCGTTCCATTTTCATTCACTAGAATTCCACCTTGCTAAGGCTTCTTCTTCACGTGTAAGTCTCGTTCGTCCCTCTTCTTCTTCTTTTCACTATCATGGGTAAGGAAGGAAAGGGAAAGAAAACTCAGGGTGTGGAAGAGAGACCGAAGGGGGAATAGGGCTACCGTCTGGAGTAGTACGAAGCCACTTTGTCTAGGGTTAAGTTCGACACCCTCTGAGCCACCTGCAAAGCGTACGATATTCCGACGGAGTTGGATGTGGAGGCCCCTAAGCTGGACCAATCCCCCGTAGAACTTCTCTTAGGGGGGTTTACCTTTTTCCTAGGGCAGGTAGAGCTTGGCCTTCGTTTCCCTCTTCCTCCCTTTTTTATGAGCATATTTGCTTATTTTGATATCCCATTACACCAGATGGCTCCTAACGCCCGCGCCCAGATGGGTGGAGCATTTATACTTTTCAAACTCTTCGACATTCCTTTAGCGCCCCGCATTTTTCATTTTTTTTCCTCCCAACCTTAGCGTCTAGGGGGGCTTTCAGTTTCATGACTCGCCCCGGCCATAAATTTATACGAAGCCAGCCATCCATAAGGGATGGAAGGAGCATTTTTTTTAATCCAACTTCCCGAGCACCCCTTCGGCCCAATTCGCTGGAGTGAAGGCCAGCCGTCAATTCCGGAGCTAGATGACTTCTAGCAAGATCGGAGGTACCAATGGGCCAGAGGCATCTTGGCTGGCATGGAGTTCAACGACCCCAGCCTGGTGTAGTGTGAAGAACTCTTGTATCGGGCTGGGCTCAGCTCCAAATCCACCAGCATTAGCCCCAGCCTCAGTAAGTTTATATTTTTATTAAATGCTTATTGATTCTAACTGATGTCTTGTTGTTTATGTATTGCAGAGGACATCATGCTATCTCAGGCAATGAGCAAACTCCTCAAATGGGAGCAGGCCAATGAACAAGCCTTGGCCCCTCCCCCAGCTGCTCCCTTGTCCGTGGCCGAGTCATCCGAGGACTTCAAGCAGGTTCGCAGCAAGGATCCGGACTCTGTTGAGCTCTCCATCATTCAAGAGAATGCCCCACCTCCCGTTCCTACCAAAGGTGAAGGGGGCAACAAAGCCCTGCTAGCTCAGGCTCCCGTGGCGACGTCAACCCACTGGGAAGGCGAGCCGACCACATACAGGGAAGGCACGCCAGCTCCTTAAGAAATGGTTGTGCCTCCCCAATATCCCCGACGAGGGGGTGGATGTAGAAGACGAGCCAGCAGACCATGAACAAGAGTCCGCTGTTCCTTCGGCGCATCTAAATAAAAGGGCCTGCCCAACCAGGGTGGCGATGAACGATGAGGACACTATTCCTCTCTCTATGCACTACCCGGGTGTGTCACCTGCTATTGCGGTGCCAGCGGGAGAGGAGGAGGTCCGCCCCAAAGTCTCCGAGGCTTCCAGGGGCCTCAAGGGCAAGGGAGTGAGCCCAGGTGAGCACCTGCTCACCAACGCCCATCTACACCAGAAGGTAAAGGTGGCGGAGCAGGCGGCCTCCCTAGGACCTCGACTAGTCGGGTTGAAGGAGGCCTCTACTAAGGGTCATACTTCGAGAGAAGCCTCCAACACATAAGAGGACAACTCGGGGCCCTCCAGAGTTCCTATCGAAGCACCCAGCGTCCAATCCCTCCACTGCCTTGAAGACAAGTCTTCCCGAAGGAGCCGTGGAGTTACGAGGGGGAGGACCTCAGGTGCTTCAACTGGGTTACTCACCAATCTGCATGAGTTACTCCTCAAGGTAAAGGTGTCGTGCTTTTCTTTGATCATTATTTACTTTTACTAATTCTCGTCATTTGTTGTGGCAGGTTGCGTCCAACTGTCTTTCCCTGGGCAACTAACTATCCTCCGAGTAGGAGACCAACGCCTTACGCCACCAGGTAGCTGATTTAGAGGTGGAGGTCTACCGAGCTCGCGAGGAAGGCCTGATGCAAGCAGAGGTCAGCAGGGGCCTTCGGGCTATAGTGGAGCACTATATGCTACTGGCCTCTGGGTCTTTACTGCACAATGCTAACCATCGGGTGCTCCTCTTATTAGAGCTGTTGAAGACCCTCATAAATGAGATGAGCCATTTGGCTAAAGAGAAGGGGCACTCCGACGAATAGGTGGCGAAGCTGTTGACATACATTCGCCGGCTGCAGGAAGACTTGGAGTGAGCTCAAGTGCAAATCCGAGCAAGTGTGGAGCAGCTCGAGGAAGTCCGGGCGGATCGGGATCGGCTATCCTCCGAGGCGGCCGGGCTGAGGACAGGCCAGGATGCAGCTGTAGAAGAACTTCAGAAATACAAAGCTAATGAAGAGTCCCGACGAGCAAAGTTAGAGGGGCGTCCAAAGCCAAGTTCCTCTAGTTGGATGAATTTGGTGACCTCCTAGCAGACCAAGTGCTGAGACTTCTGAAGCAGGGCTTCAACAGGGCAGTCTAGCAAATTCGGCAAGCGGGAGTGTTGAAATCGAACATCGACCTCAGCTCCCCCAGCGTCAGTTAAGCCTGGGAGGACTGCAGCTCGAGGAGAAGGAATTGTAGCTGACCCATTTTCTTTTCTTCTTTTGTATTTTGCCTTTCATTTTTCATTTCCAAATGTACTTCAGATGTAATCATCCATTTTGAATGAAATATTTTTGCACTATTGTCTTATGTACTCTGAGTGTGAATAATATGCCTTTATCTTCTGTGCCTTTTCCTGGAATATATTTATCTTTTGCTTCATTCTCTTTTATTCATCTATACTTTGTGAAATATACTTTGAATTGAATGAAGTGCATTTGTCTTCTGTGCCTCTTTCTTCCAATGTAATTCCATCTTGTGTTTGTCTTCTATGCTTGATTGAATACACTCCAAATGTAACCTTCATCCATAAAGGAAATATATTCATCTTCTATATCGCCCCTCAGTTGCCTATCTTTCCCGCCTTTTCCCCCATATGGATCCATCGCACACGTGAGGCCTAACATCAAGGGAGAGAAGAGGCTTTAAGGCATGGCTAACTGTCTGCGTGGGCAAGGATAGGACTCGGCCTGTTCAGTATTTCGCCCAGGCCGGTGTACCTCTAGTGCCATCCCAAAATCCTGATGACATAGGTCCAAGTTATACTCGGCAGTGCTTCCTTAGCGCCGTGCTCAAGCTAACTCGTCTCTGGTCGGGCTTCGTTGGCACCTCAACCCGGTTTACTCATCTCGGGTATCCTCGGCACCACGAGATAGTAGGGTCTTCATGCTCCACCTGGTTAGGCATCTTCGGCACCACAACCAGGCCCACTCATCTCGGGCATCCTCGGCACCACAAGGTGGTAGGATCTTCATGCTCCACCTGTCGGGCATGCTCGGCACCACGACCAGGCCTACTCGTCTCAGGCATCCTCGGCACCACGAGATAGTAGGGTTTTCACGATCCACCTGATCGGGCATCCTCGGCACCACGACCAGGCCTACTCATCTCGGGAATCCTTGGCACCACGAGATGGTAGGATTTTCATTCTCCACCTGGTTAGGCATCCTCGGTACCATGACCAGGCCTACTCATCTCGGGCATCCTTGGCACCATGAGATGGTAGGGGCTTATGCTCATCCTGGTCGGGCATCCTCGGCACCATGACCAGGCCTACTCAATTCGGGCATCCTTGGCACCATGAGATGGTAGGGTCTTCGTGCTCCTCCTGGTCGTGCATCCTCGGCACCACGACCAGGCCTACTCATCTCGAGCATCCTCGGCACCACGAGATGGTAGGGTCTTCGCACTCCTCCTGGTCGGGCATCCTCGACACCACGACTGAGTCTACTCATCTCAGGCATCCTTGGCACGACGAGATGGTAGGGTCTTCATGCTCCTCCTGGTCGAGCATCCTCGGCACCACGATCAGGCCTACTCATCTCAGACATCCTTGACACCACGATATGGTAGGGTCTTCATGCTCTTCCTGGGCGAGCATCCTCAGCACCACGACCAGGCCTACTCATCTCGGACATCCTCGGCACCACGAGATGGTAGGGTCTTCGTGCTCCTCCTGGTGATGCATCCTCAGCACCACGACCATACCTACTCATCTCGGGCATCCTTGGCACCACGAGATGGTAGGGCCTTCGTTCTCCTCCTGGTTGGGCATGCTCGGCACCACGACCAAGCCTACTCATCTCGGACATCCTCGGTACCACAAGATAATAGGGTCTTCATGCTCCTCCTGGTCGATCATCCAAAGCACCACGACTAGGCTTACTCATCTTGGGCATCCTCGGCACCACGAGATGGTAGGGTCTTCGTGCTCCTCCTGGTAAGGCATCCTCGGCACCACGACCAAGCCTACTCATCTTGGACATTCTCGGCACCACGAGATGGTAGGATCTTCAAGCTCCACCTGGTCGGGCATCCTCGTCACCACGACCAGGCCTACTCCTTCCGGCGGGCATCCTCACCACCACGAGATGGTAGGATCTTCGAACAATTGTATTAGGACTTGATGAGGCATCTCGCTTATTTCTTTCATTATTAGAACTGCAAATCAGTACAAGCATGCATACTAATACATAGTATTTCTCACAAGGCTCACCGAGTACGATATGAATGAAGGTGATTTGCATGCCATGGCCTATCCATTTTTTGTCCTTGTCATCTTGTAGATAATAGTTACCTCCATTGAACTTTTTGATGATAATGTCAGGTCCGCTCCATTGCCGCTCGATCTTTTCGGTGTCACTGATCGGTTTGATTCGTTTCAGACCTTATCTCCAACTTGGAAAGTTTGGGTGATCACTCGGCGATTGTATGCTTGCTGCATACGTTGTCGTTACGCAACTAGTCGGGTAGCTACCTGGTCTCGTACCTCTGCCACCAGGTCCAGGTCAATCAGTCATTCTTGATCATTGTCTTCTTTGTTGTAGTGCCACCGCTGGATGGACTCATCGCCTATCTCCACCGAAATTACCGCTTCCACTCTATATACCAAATTGAAAGGGCTCTGGTCTGTTCCTTCCCTGGGAGTGGTGTGGTACAACCATAGAATGCTTGGGAGCTCTTCTACCTAGCTGCCTCCAACGTGATCTAGCTTTATTTTCAACCTTCTAATAATCTCCCGATTGACTACCTCTGCTTGGCCATTGCCTTGAGGATATGTGACTGAAGTGAAGGATTGGTGAATACCCAGTCCTTCACACCATTCTCTAAGCTTGCGCCCTGCAAATTGTTTGTCATTATCCGACACCAATTTATAAGGAATGTTGTACATGCAAACTATATCTTTCCACACGATCTTCATCGCAGCAGCCTCCGTGATGTGCACAAGCAGTTCAACTTCAACCCATTTGGAGAAGTAGTCAACCAACACTAACAAGAACTTCTTCTGCCGAGGCCCGATTAGAAAAGGACCCACTATATCCATCCCTCACTGATCGAAGGGGCAGGAAATAGTGGAGGCTCGAAGTAGCTAAGTCAGGCGATGAGTGATATGCTGATGCTTTTGACTGGCCTCGCATCCAGCCACAAATTTGATAGCATCTGCTTGCAGCGTGGGACAAAAATATTCAGTCAGGATAATCTTCCTAGCCATGGATATTCCCCCGATATGACTTCCACATATGCCTTCGTGAATTTCCTGCATGATGTAGTCAGCTTCCTCTGGACTGACACATTTGAGCAAAGGTCGGGCAAAGACTCTTTTATATAGTTGCTCCCCGACCAGTGTGAACCTGGAGGCCCTGCGTCGGAAGAGCCGAACTTCCTTATTTCCCGTCGACATAGCCCCACCGTGTAAGAACTTCACATAGGGCTCTCTTCAGTCGAGTAATGCGGGGTCAACAACCTCCCCTTCAATCTGACCCACCATTCCTTCTGGAGCGCTAGGCTCGCCTAGTGTCCATGATGTAATAAAGTTGGCCAATTTGGCTAACTCATCGGCCTTGACATTGCCAGCTCGAGATATCTTCTGCAGAACAACCACAGTGAAGGAACACATCAGTTGCTCGTATATAGACACATACCTTTGTAGGCGCTCATTCTTAATTTCAAACTCGCCTTTGATCTGCTGAGCCATGAGCTAAGTCTGAGTGCAAGATTACACGAGAAGAATGTTGGAAACGAGATGGCTAGAGAGGGGGGTGAATATAGCCAATCACTTTTACTTGCGATTAACAATTTTCCTGCACTTAACTTATCAGTAGCACAGCAACGGAAGAAACAAAAGAAACTGAAAGTGCAGTAAGCTAAAACAGAAATGAGATCAAACAAAGACAACTGCCAAGAACGCTAACAAGAGGGTTTACAAGGTTCGGGGATAACTTGCCCCTACTCTTTGGCGTGCCCTTAAGGTGGGCGATCCCTTGATCGTTGGCAGATCAAGCCTCGGTTTCACCGGATATAACGCAACCTCCTTCTCGGTGGAGAAACCTCTCCACAGCGTTTCAATCAGGATAAAGTTTAAGCATAAAGAAACTATGAGAAAGATCTTACTCAAACACTTAGCAAGGACAAGAACACAGCTAGCTTCCCTGAGCTCCACCCAGTGGCGATCTCACGCAAGAACTCTTCTTCGTGTCTTCCCACTGTCAGACTCCAAGCTACTTGTTCTCTCCTTCAAGCGCTCAAGTAAAGATTGGTTGCTTCTCGATCGCTTGCTCAAAGTGATGACAGCTTCAAGAACGCAGCAAACAAATTGTGGAGAACACTAGGCGCGGCAAGAACACAAGTTCCAAAACTCTTCTTCGACGAAGCCAATTTCCGCCCTTTTTCTCCACTTAGCATCAGGTGACAATATCCTCCGTAGCCTCCAGCTACCTTGCTGCCAACGCCAACTACCATTGAGCCCTGTCTGGTCTTCCTGAGATCACCTCAGCCAAGCCCCAGTCTCGGCTCCAGTCTGCAGCTCGGCCGTTGCAACCTGAAATGGAGAATCGGACAAACCTGCTCCAAGGAAAGCCTCCGTTGACCTCTCCTTGAGTGTTTGAATGCTCTCCTGTCACCTGCAGCTTAATCAGACTGTTAGAGCAGCAAATCATACATCAAATCAAATATCAGAAGCAAACATCAGCGAATCGGATACGATCAGACACTCTAACCATGTATGACAGTGCAATTTGAATTAAAGTGATCGGTCACCGGACCGATCCAGGGCGTGTGGGTCGGTCACCAGACCGATCCACTGCTTTGCTGGGATTCCCAGCTCTCGCAGCTATACACGCCTGATCGGTCACCAGACCGATCAGAGTGAAGCCTGATCGGTCACCAAACTGATCAGAATGAAGCCTGATCGGTCACCCAGACCGATCAGGGCAGATGAACAGTGATTTTTTAATCAGATCCAAGATCCCTGATCGGTCACCGGACCGATCCAGGACTTTGATCAGCAAGGGAACTCACTCACCGTCTGCTCCCTGATCGGTCACCAGACCGATCAGGAGCAAGGCAGCAAGGAAGCAGCCTGCTCCCTGATCGGTCACCGGTCCGATCAGGAGCCACACAGTAGATTCTCAATCTCACTGTGCGCTCCCTGATCGGTCACCAGTCCGATCAGACATAGCTGGATCGGTCACCAGACCGATCCACTAAGGAGCAGCATGCCAATTTCCCTGATCGGTCACTAGACCGATCCAGAGACTCAACCCTAGCCCTCCAAGCTAGGAATTCATCCACCTTAGCCCTCCAAGCTAAGGATTTTTCCATCTAACTCTCCAAGTTGGGAATTTGCACCTAACCCTCCAAGTTAGGACATTTCACCTAGCCCTCCAAGCTAGGACTTTTCACCTAGCCCTCCAAGCTAGGACTTTTCACCCAACCCTTCTGAGTTAGAATATCATCCAACCTAGCCCTCCAAGCTAGGCACCTGACCCTCCAAGCTAGGACTTTTTCACCTAATTCTCCAGGATGGGAATTTGCACCTAACCCTCCAAGTTAGGACTTTTCACCTAGCCCTCCAAGCTAGGACTTTTCACCCAACCCTTCCGAATTAGGACTTTCCCAACACCTAGCCCTCCAAGCTAGAATTTTTCACACCTAACCCTCCGGGTTAGGATTTTCCAACACCTAGCCCTCCAGACTAGGATTTTCCATACCATGCCTGATCCCCGATCAGGACTTAATCATAATCCATGTCATGCCTGATCCCCGATCAGGACTTAATCATAATCAATGATCATCCACCTAAACTAAAATCGATGTCAACACCAAAACAACAATCAGGGCAAGACTGCATCAACAATCTCTCCCTTTTGTTGTTTGACAATCCGATTTTAAGTTTAGGGATCTCAATCAATATTTTTCAACTTTAGAATCGTAGGGGAATCTAGATCCTCCCCCTACCATGATCATCCTAAACTTAACCAACCACACTCTCCCCCTTTGTCGAACACGAAAAGGGTCTAGACGGGTTGTTAAGTTCAACCTTACTCCCCCTCAACCCTAGGGGTATCCCAAAAACAACAATGATTTTATTGAAAATTGATAAGCATATGATCACATATGGCAAAAAGATATAGGCATGGCAAAACATGCATATGTATCATATGAGCATGACATCATAAGCATGAACATAGAAATAACAAATAAGTCATATAGACACGCAATGAGCATTTGAACATATAGATAAAGACCATCCGAGGCAAAAGACTCCAAAACCATGCTATAATAAACAAAAAGTCAGGATGAACACATCCGTCAGATAATCAAAAATACATCACACACCAACACAAAATAGTCAAACGTCAGCTGGATCGTCGTCTGAGTCATCAATGTATATGATATCTCCGGGTCGCGGGCCACTGGGGGAAGCACCATCAGGAAATGAGTGATGATACCACTCTTCATACCATCTGTCCTGGAGTGAGCCCATCTCACCGACATCAGATGCTAGGGCATCAAGACGGCGATCAAACGACTGAAACTCGGAGTGGACCTCCTCTCGCCAGAGCTCGAAAATATGCAGCTCGTGCGCCATCATCCGCTCAATCTCTGCGACCTGCCAGCCAAGATCAGGGGACCACTCATCGTAGTCAGTAGTAACAGCTGGCGACTCCGGGTCATGAGCTGCTCTCTGTAGCTCTCCCTTACGTCTGCGATCCTTCCAGCGTAGTCCCCAAGGCCCGAGAATAATACCGGACTGAGCAAGCATGCGGCGGTCCAGCCGACAGTCCTGGTGAACCATGGGCACAATGCGGCCCTGTGTAACATCGATGCCAACTGACTCCAGTCAGGCAATGATGATGTGACCGAATGACATATAGACTGGCTGGGACAACGGCATACTGTGGACGATGATAGAGAAGTAGACCGAAGCTACTGGATCAAAGTCTAACTGCTGATGCATCCCGTAAAGCATCAAGAAGTGGAACGGTTGAATCTCATCAAGGTGTTTCGAAGTAGTTGGGAGGAGACAATTGGTGATGATTTTAAACAACACGTAGTCAACAGAGGACAGACGAAGAGCAGGGAAAGTCGGAAAGTCATGGGTGTGCTCACCAGAACCCTGTGGCCTGGGATGGCCTAGAAAGTACTCGTAGATGGAATCGGGAGTCACTCCATCGAAGGATACTGGAAGGGGATCAGGAGGAAAAGGATAGAGAAAGAAATCATTTTCTGACCGACGACAGCCGAGAAAATCAGTGAAAATAGATCTGTTAAAATCAAGATCCACACCGGCAACACGGGTCCTCCACCCCGTGCCCTCTCCACTCACCATGTTGTTATAGAATTCAGAGACCAAGTCAAGGTTGATTGGCCTCTCAAGATAAAGAATGGATTGGAGATTATAATATGTGATAATGTGTCGGATGGATGGGCAATGTTCATAGATGAAGACATGATCGATAGTTCGGCAAGGCATTAACTTGAAATTATGCCACTGGAATTTTAGAGCAAGACCACTACTCTGAAATCGAGTATGTTGAGGTGGTGGAGGCCTTGAAGATGGTGGAGCTATCGAAATATCTATGCCCTTTGAGTTTTCCACCATAGGTTCTTTACCCTTAGAAGACTTTCTAAAAGGGGTTGAATTGGTCATACACATGATTTAATCAAGGAAGTGATCACACGGCAAGGAATTGATCATATAAGGTAACACCCAATCAAAAAGTTAGACATTAAATCAAAAGGAAATTTGATCATATGGTGAGAAAGGGGGTCACGGCAAAGACAAAAGGGTCACAACACCACAGCAAGAACAAGAGCCAAAACATGATTAGCTTCACAAACAAGCATTATAGACTGATTTGAATGAAAAACCAAAGCAAAAACTTACTTTGGTGCCATTGGAGTAGTTCTTGGAGATCGACAGCAGGAAGCTTGCGTGGAAGGGTGCTCTCGGCGCAAGAGATGGTAGAAGAGTGTCTCTGCGAGAGAGGAACGCTCACAGGGCTCCGAGAACCCTTCACACTCACGCTCACGCGAGGAAGAAGAACACGCAGGAGGTCTTCTCGCACACACAAGGTCGCGCAAGAGGGGGTTTTTGGCGCTAGGGTTCGGAAGTAAAGGGTTTCGGGAAGTTATTTGGTTGGCGGATCGGTCTACCAACCGCAATTTAATGCATTTGAACGGATCACCGTTCGATCTGATAGCGCCCAGACCGATCAGGCTATCGCCTGATCGGACTGACCAGTGCCTGATCGGTCGGGTGATCGACCAGGAGAGATCCTGATCGGTCGGCTGATCGATCAGGACACGATCAGTAGGCTTGGAGAGAAATCTCTGAGCTCCCTGATCGGTCTGTGGACCGATCACCATAGGGTGCCAGATCGGTCTGGGGACCGATCCAGGCTAGCTCAGAACACTTGATTAAAATTCCCGAAGGGCATTGCTTGTCTCGCTGATCGGTCCGGGGACCGAACACCACAGGAAGAAGTCAGATCGGTCCAGAGACCGATCAGCCCTATGCCTGATCGGTCCGGTGACCGATCAGGGTTCCTGATACTCACTGATACTATCTGAAATATTCAGTTTCAGATTTTCTGAAACTGTCCAACGAGATCTGATGAAGTTTATCATACTCGGACATGATCTCATGACTAGAATTGATCCCTTAAGAAGAATCAAAGGTCCTTATAGGTTCAACAATCACTTTGATCCATACAAATGGAATCAAACTCAAACAACAATCATTCAAACAATTTCAACTAAGTTTGAGTCAAATCCAGTGTTCCAATCAAGTTTCCTTGATTGGAATGTCCAAGTATGATCATGGAGCCAAATACACATATGCTATGCATTGGTTTTCCCCATACTTGGTCACCGAAGTGATTATTATCTCGTCAACTTAATTTCTCAAGGGATGCATTGACATTTTGAGAAATTGAGTCGATCCTAACATCTCACCCCATATCTAGCAAACAAAAACGTTTTGGTGAACCTTATAGTTTGTGTGAGATGTTCCCAAGGTTACCCAATTGTTTCCCAACAATTTGAAATAATCATGAAGGGTTTTAATGCATTTTGAAAATCATGAAGCGCGACACATTCCCAACTCCCGTCTTAGAAAACTAAATTCGTTTCGGGAAGTGGTTTAGTGAAAATGTCAGCTAGGTTTGACTTGGACTCCACATGAGAGAGTACAATGTCTCCTCTAGCTACATGATCCCTAATGAAGTGGTGTCTTACTTCAATATGTTTGGTCCTAGAATGATGGACTGGATTCTTGGTCAAGTTAATTGTGCTTATGTTATCACACAACACTTGCACACCCTTGTAACTCAATCCATAGTCCTCTAAAGTATGTAACATCCACAACAATTGTGATACACTCTCTCCCATGGCGATATATTCTGCCTCGGTCGTGGAGAGAGCAACACAATGTTGCTTCCGACTCGACCAACTTACTAAGGACGACCCTAAGAATTGGCAACCCCCACTCGTGCTTTTCCGGTCCAACTTACATCCAGCGTAGTCGGAATCCGTATAGCCCATCAAATCAAAAGATTCGGTACGGGGATACCAAAGACCTACACCAATTGTGCCCTTGAGATATCTCAAAATTCGCTTAACAGCAATTAAATGAGATTCCTTGGCACAGACTTGATACCTAGCGCACATACCCACAGCAAATAAGATATCCGGTCGACTAGCTGTGAGGTATAGCAAACTACCTATCATGCTTCGATATTGAGTTAGATCAACAGGTTTACCACTCTCATCATTATCTAATCTTGTGTTTGTAGCCATGGGAGTGGTTACCTCTTTTGAATCACTCATGTTGAATTTTCGAAGCATTTCTTGTGTATACTTTGATTGGTGCACATGGATACCATCGCGAGTTTGCTTGATTTCAAGTCCAAGGAAGAAAGTCAACTCTCCCACTAGACTCATTTCAAACTCACTCTCCATGTGTCCAATGAACTCATTTAAATAGCCCTTATTATTTGAGCCACAAATTATGTCATCGACATATACTTGGGCTACAAAAATGTTGTCACTATCCCTTCGTAGAAATAGTGTAGGGTCTATTTGGCCTCTAACAAAGCCTTTCTCAATCAAGAATGTCGACAACCGCTCATACCAAGCTCGGGGTGCTTGTTTAAGGCCATAAAGTGCCTTTTTGAGTTTGAACACGTGGTTTGGAAATTCGGTACTCTCAAACCCCGGAGGTTGTTCGACATAGACCTCTTCTTTAATCAAACCATTTAGGAAGGCCGATTTGACATCCATTTGATATAATTTGAAGCCACGATGTGCTGCAAATGCAAGCATCAATCGGATGGACTCTAATCGTGCCACGGGAGCATAAGTCTCATCATAATCAAGGCCTTCAACTTGACTATAGCCCTTGGCTACCAAGCGTGCCTTGTTTCTAATGATTTCTCCCTTATGGTTTAATTTGTTCTTGAAGACCCATTTGGTTCCAATAATGGTGGTCTTCTTGGGTCTAGGGACTAAGTCCCAAACTTGACTCCTCTCAAATTGACCTAGTTCATCTTGCATTGCTATGATCCAATCGGGATCACTTAATGCTTCATCAATTCTCCTAGGTTCAATTTCAGAAATTAGGGCAACTTCATTAGCCTCATTCCGGAAGAATGATCTAGTCCTAACCCCATGATGGATGTCTCCAACAATTTGGCCTTGGGGATGACTAGAGGCTAATCTAGTTTGCCTAGGAGTTGGTGGTGCTTCTTGTACGGGTTCACTAGACACAAGTTCAGCCTCAGGATCCGGCTGATCAATGGGTTGTCTAGGTTCACCGTCATCAGACTCATCACCATCAACACCACTTGGAGTTTCTTTCAAACTTAGTCTCCTAAGTTCGAGTTGAACTCCTTCTACATTTTCTGATTGGTCAATTGATTTTGGAATTTCTTCAAAGACCACATCAGAAGACTCTTCAACTAATCTAGATTTCTTGTTGTAGACTCGGTAGGCTTTGCTAACGAGAGAATACCCGACTAGTATCCCTTCATCAGCCTTCGCCGTGAACTTTCCAAGGTGGTCCTTGGTGTTTAGAATGAACACCTTACAACCAAACACCCTAAGGTGTTTAACCGTAGGTGGTTTTCCAAACCAAAGCTCATGGGGAGTCTTTCCTAAAAACCTATGGATGAGGACTCGATTTTGCACATAGCAAGCTGTATTTACAGCTTCAGCCCATAAGTAACTCGGGAGTGAGTACTCATTAAGCATGCTTCGTGCAGCCTCTTGAAGAACACGGTTCTTCCTCTCTACAACACCATTTTGTTGTGGTGTTCTAGGAGTAGAGAACTCATGCTTATAACCTCTATCTTGACAAAATTCTAAAAACCTTTGGTTTTGAAATTCACCTCCATGATCACTTCTAATTGTCTTAATGGTTGATGATTTTTCATTTTCTATCCTTCTACAAAAAGAAATGAAAGTATCTAGGGTTTGGTCCATGAATTTCAAAAAGTAGGTCCATGTATATCTAGTGAAATCATCAATAATCACAAAGCAATACCTACTTCCATTCAATGATATGATAGTACTACAATCAAATATATCCATGTGAAGTAAATCTAAAGCATTGGAAGTACTTACAGTGCTTTTACCTTTATGTTTGCTTACCCATTTGACATGCATCACAAAGTTTATCTTTTTCATACTTGATGCTTGGTAAGCCTCGGACTAGTCCCTTGTTGGCCAACTTCCGGATGTTCTTCATGTTAACATGTGCTAGCCTCCGGTGCCAAAGGGTGGACTCTTCTTCTTTTGACATGAAACACTTAGCAAAAGCATTAGTAGCACTTTTAAATGAAACTTGATAAATATTGTCTACTCTTGCTCCTACTAGTACCGTGTCCAAGGTGTCATTTTGTCTAACTAGACATTGACTTGGTTGGAAGTCAATTGTGTAACCCGTGTCACACAATTGACTGACACTTAGGAGATTAAATTTCATCCCCTTGACTAGAAGGACATTTGAGATTCTAAGACATTCGGATATTTGAATGTCTCCTATTCCTATGACCTTAAGACTACCATTGTTACCAAATGATACATTACCTCTACTTTTCTTGTGAAGTGTGGTAAACAATGATCTATCCCCGGTCATGTGTTTGGAGCATCCACTATCAACGAACCAAGTTGATAGATGCTCCCCCTCAATCATAACCTACACAATTCGAAAAATAGAAGTTTTAGGTACCCAAACCTTGGGACCTAAAGCATCAACTAAACATGACTTAGGCACCCATGCCTTGACCATTTTCTTTTGGATTTTGGGTGTCCTAGACTGTCTCATATCAGTCCTAGACATGAGAGACACAAATGACGGTTCCTTAGGGCGATAACCAATACCGGCCCTATTGTACACCGCCCTTTGGGCATTTAGGATCATATCTAGGGTCTTAGAGCTAGTTGAGAATTTCCCAAGAATATTCTTGAGCTTCTCAACTTCACTCTTCAATGATTGGTTTTCCTCTACTAGCGATTCATTATGCAAATCATTGACTTCCTCAACCTTAGAGGACTTCAACTTTTCAATTTCAAGTTTCAATGATTTAATTTCATCTTCTAGCAGTTCAACATGTAAATCATCAATATTATCATCCCTAGAAGCTTTCAATTGATCAATTTCTAATGTCAATGCCTTAACCTTATTCTTTGACTTTTTAAGCATACTAGATAAACATGCAATTGCTCTATAACACTTTTCAAGCTTGGGAGAAGTTACCTCTTCATCATCCGAAGATGATGAAGCCGCGTTTGAGGAGCTTGAAGATTCATCACTGCTCTCCTCTCCAAGAGCCATGAGTGCCACTTGCCTTGTGCTTTTCTCCTCCTTTTCTTCATCGGATGAGCTAGAGGATGACTCATCCCAAGAGGCCTTCAAGGCTTTCTTCTTCTTCTTGAATTTCTCTTCTTTTCGTTTGGATTTCTCCTCCTTCTTCTTAAGCTTTGGACATTCATTCTTGAAATGCCCTTTCCTACCACACTCAAAGCAAGATGCATTATTCTTATCAAGTTTGGATTCACTAGTGTTACCTCTACTTTTGAAACGTCGATCCCTTCGCATCATCCTCCTCACAAAGTTGGCCATTTCGGATGAAGAGGAGCTGCTGCCATCTTCCTCGGAATTGGACTCGGATTCGGAAGAGGATGAAGATGATGAGACCTCCTTCTCCTTCTTCTTCTCCTTCTTCTTCTTGTTGGTTCGGTCCCCTGCAACTAAGGCAATCCCCTTCTCCTTGGGGCCTTTGTTAGCCATTTCATGCAATTCCATCTCACAAAATAAATCATCTAATTTTACAATAGATAAATCCTTGGATACTTTGTAGGCATCCACCATGGATGACCACAAAGCATTCCTTGGAAATGCTTTCAACACATACCTCACAAGGTCGCGGTTCTCGACCTTTTCATCAATTGAATGAAGCCCATTGAGGACTTCCTTGAACCGACCATGAAGCTCACTTACCGACTCATTCTCCTTCATGGAGAGATTTTGAAGTTGATTGAGGAACAAATCCCTCTTTGCGATTCTAGAGTCCCGGGTGCCTTCGTGAAGCTCAATGAGTTTGTTCCACAAGTCCTTCGCACTTGTGAAAGGGCCAACCTTGATGAGCTGATCTTTGTTCATGCCACATTGTAGAGTGACAACCGCCTTCGCGTCGGCTTCACTCTTCCGAGTTTGTTCAGCAGTCCACCTCCAAGACTCCAGCTCTTTGCCTTCGTCATCCTTAGGAGGAATGAATCCCTCCTTCACTGCGAACCAAGTGTGGATATCCATCTTCAGATAGTATTCCATCTTTGATCTCCAATACTGAAAGTCGGCGCCATCAAAGAATGGAGGTCGGGTGGTGGAGAAGCCTTCTCTCAAAGCCATCTTGTTGATAACTCTTGGATGTTAAGCCGTAAACAGAGCCCCAAGCTCTGATACCACTTGTTGGAAACGAGATGGCTAGAGAGGGGGGGTGAATATAGCCAATCACTTTTCACTTGCGATTAACAATTTTCCTGCACTTAACTTATCAGTAGCACAGCAGCGGAAGAAACAAAAGAAACTGAAAGTGCAGTAAGCTAAAACAGAAATGAGATCAAACAAAGACAACTGCCAAGAACGCTAACAAGAGGGTTTACAAGGTTCGGGGATAACTTGCCCCTACTCCTTGGCGTGCCCTTAAGGTGGGCGATCCCTTGATCGTCGGCAGATCAAGCCCCGGTTTCACCGGATATAATGCAACCTCCTTCTCGGTAGAGAAACCTCTCCACAGCGTTTCAATCAGGATAAAGTTTAAGTACAAAGAAACTACGAGAAAGATCTTACTCAAACACTTAGCAAGGACAAGAACACAGCTAGCTTCCCTGAGCTCCACCCAGTGGCGATCTCACGCAAGAACCCTTCTTCGTGTCTTCCCACTGTCAGACTCCAAGCTACTTGTTCTCTCCTTCAAGCGCTCAAGTAAAGATTGGTTGCTTCTCGATCGCTTGCTCAAAGTGATGACAGCTTCAAGAACGCAGCAAGCAGATTGTGGAGAACACTAGGCGCGGCAAGAACACAAGTTCCAGAACTCTGCTTCCACGAAGCCAATTTCCGCCCTTTTGTTTCTCCACTCAGCATCAGGTGACAATATCCTCCGTAGCCTCCAGCTACCTTGCTGCCAACGCCAGCTACCACTGAGCCCTCTCTGGTCTTCCTGAGATCCCCTCAGCCAAGCCCCAGTCTCGGCTCCAGTCTGCAGCTCGGCCGTTGCAACCTGAAATGGAGAATCGGACAAACCTGCTCCAAGGAAAGCCTCCGTTGACCTCTCCTTGAGTGTTTGAATCCTCCCCTGTCACCTGCAGCTTAATCAGACTGTTAGAGCAGCAAATCATACAGTAAATCAAATATCAGAAGCAAACATCAGCGAATCGGATACGATCAGACGCTCTGACCACGTCTGACAGTGCAATTTGAATTAAAGTGATCGGTCACCGGACCGATCCAGGGCGTGTGGGTCGGTCACCAGACCGATCCACTGCTTCGCTGGGATTCCCAGCTCTCGCAGCTATACACGCCTGATCGGTCACCAGACCGATCAGAGTGAAGCCTGATCGGTCACCAGACCGATCAGAATGAAGCCTGATCGGTCACCCAGACCGATCAGGGCAGATGAACAGTGATTTTTTAATCAGATCCAAGATCCCTGATCGGTCACCGGACCGATCCAGGACTTTGATCAGCAAGGGAACTCACTCACCGTCTGCTCCCTGATCGGTCACCAGACCGATCAGGAGCAAGGCAGCAAGGAAGCAGCCTGCTCCCTGATCGGTCACCGGTCCGATCAGGAGCCACACAGTAGATTCCCAATCTCACTGTGCGCTCCCTGATCGGTCACCAGTCCGATCAGACATAGCTGGATCGGTCACCAGACCGATCCACTAAGGAGCAGCGTGCCAATGTCCCTGATCGGTCACCAGACCGATCCAGAGACTCAACCCTAGCCCTCCAAGCTAGGAATTCATCCACCTTAGCCCTCCAAGCTAAGGATTTTTCCATCTAACTCTCCAAGTTGGGAATTTGCACCTAACCCTCCAAGTTAGGACTTTTCACCTAGCCCTCCAAGCTAGGACTTTTCACCTAGCCCTCCAAGCTAGGACTTTTCACCCAACCCTTTCAAGTTAGAATATCATCCAACCTAGCCCTCCAAGCTAGGCACCTGACCCTCCAAGCCAGGACTTTTTCACCTAATTCTCCAGGATGGGAATTTGCACCTAACCCTCCAAGTTAGGACTTTTCACCTAGCCCTCCAAGCTAGGACTTTTCACCCAACCCTTCCGAATTAGGACTTTCCCAACACCTAGCCCTCCAAGCTAGGATTTTTCACACCTAACCCTCCGGGTTAGGATTTTCCAACACCTAGCCCTCCAGACTAGGATTTTCCATACCATGCCTGATCCCCGATCAGGACTTAATCATAATCCATGTCATGCCTGATCCCCGATCAGGACTTAATCATAATCCATGCCATGCCTGATCCCCGATCAGGACTTAATCATAATCAATGATCATCCACCTAAACTAAAATCAATGTCAACACCAAAATAACAATCAGGGCAAGACTGCATCAACAAAGAACCCACTTGCTTGGCCGCTTGTAGCCCTGTTAGAATTGCCTCATACTCGGTCTCATTATTGGTCGGTAAGAAGTGGAGTCGGATAGATAGTTGCAATACATCTCCCCTGGGGAAAATCATCAGGACTCCGACTCCACTGTTCTTGTGCTTGGTGGAACCATCAACGTAGATTTTCCATACCCCATCGGCTTCAGGTTCTGGGACAGCTTCTAACATGAAATCAGCAAGAGCTTGTGCCTTGATGGCAGTACAGGGGTGGTACTCAATGTCGGTGTCGGAAGCACCAAGATCGAACCTGTGTTTTGATAATGTCAAAGGGTTCATAAGTTAAGGTTTTATTGTGATCTAACGAAGTGATTCAAGTGTGCAGGAAAAGTCTTAGGTACACTAGGCACGAAGTCCTGATTCTAGGAATTGGGCAATAAGTCCTAGCCGAAGGCTGGGTACCTAAGTCCTGACATAGGGTTGGGCAATAAGTCGTGGTCACGGACTAGGCACGAAGTCCTGATTCGAGGAATTGGGCAATAAGTCTTGGCCGAGGGCTGGGCACCGAAGACCTGACCGAGGGTTGGGCAATAAGTCCTGGTCGCGGACTGGGCACGAAGACCTGATTCGAAGGATTGGGCAAAAATCCAACTGGAGGAGCCAGTTGGCAAAAAGGTAAACTCTCCTGAGAGGAGTAGGTGAGGATGCGTTCCCTGTAGGAGGGAACACTAGGCGTCGGTTGGACCTAGGGTTTCATTTCGGAAGCCAAAGTCAGAACCAAGACAGCTCAGACTATTAATTGTGCTTAACTTATATATGATTTGTTTGTTATTTGTGTTTTGGAACTAACCCTAGTTGCAAGAACAAAGATGGAAGGTTTCTGCTCCTAGGCGCCTGAATGAAGTCAGGCGCCTGTTTATACAGGCGCTTGTATGGTGACAGGCGCCCCAGATGAAGCTATTTCCAAGCAGTCTCGAAGCAAGCCTCCACGTTAGCAAGTGAGGCGCCGTGTTGATACAGGCGTCCCAGTCAGCTCAAGCGCCCTAGTTGAAGGGATAAGTGATAGCCAAGTCTGCGGATATGGATTCACGTAGAGAAGGACACGTGTCAGGCGCCCCCTTCAACACAGGCGCCCAAGCAACTATTATATAAAGGGGTTCACCACCTTGCTTCACAACACAATTGCTTCTAACGAATTCTTTCAAGCGCTCTGCTTCAAACACTCCGTGCTCAAGTCTCAAGCGCCACGACAACCCGCGGCTCCGATCTACAAATCTACTCTGGTCGCCGGTGTAATTATTATTTAACTGCTGTATTTAAATTCTATATTTGAACTCAACTGTGTAATATTTTTGCACAATATAGAATTGCCCATCGTAAACGGTCAAAGACCGTGGGCCTTGGAGTAGGAGCCGATCTAGACTCCAAACCAAGTAAAAAATCAAAGTGTTAGCATTGATTTGAACTTTTCCGCTGCGTAATTGCTCTTTTTAATCCGAAAAGATTTTATCGATATTCACCCCCTCTCTATCGATTCTAAACGATCCTTCAAGTGGTATCAGAGCGGGTGGCTCAAATCTGGTGCAACCCCTAGTTGAGCGATTTTTTGGATTTTCATTTTAAATTTTTTTTTCGTTCGTAATTTTCTCGTTCATCGAGGTTGGTGCAACACCACCTGTTTGCTCAATTATTATTTTTCTGCCGTACTACTAATCCAAGACTTAGTCTTGGGACAAGATTTTTTTTGTAAATTTTTCAGATAAATTCTATGGCCAATCAAGAGTGGAATAGTGCCCGTCCACCTCTTTTTGTAGCGACCCGCCTTCTCTGCTTCAGACGGATCGTTACTTCTCTCTACTTCTCTACTTTTGATACATGACTAAAAATGCGGAAATCTTTTCTTTTCAAACTTTTAAATTCATCTAACAATTTTATTCTAACTTAAGCAGTCATGTATAATAACATATCACACTTTCTATCTCAAAAGCTCGCATATGGTACACTTTGAAGCTTGCCTCGCCCAACACCACAGTCGGGTATCAGTCGACTGATACTGTATCAGTCGACTGATAGCCTGAAATCTGAATTTTCAGGTTTTCGGCAGTTGCTTCACAGCTCCTCCAAACTTATAATTTCGAGCCATATGGAATCATGACACCATTTCTACACTCTATGACAGTTTTCAAATGAGTTTAGCCAATCAAAACGAATCCATAAACTTGAAATTTGGACTTTTGCGAAAGAAAATAAACTATACAAGTTATATGAACTTTAACACTAAAGTTTGTACCAATCTTGACTTCTATACATTCATAAACCAAATACATGTTCTATGACCTTGCTAAAGTATCATGAAATGTGAATGCAACTTTTCTAAACATATTTAGCAATGAAACTTAATTCAAAGAAGAAATTGATACTATTTTGGCACATGCATCTATTTCTCTAACAAAGTATCAATATCTCTAACTACTCACAATTCTACTCATCCAGTGCAATCACAAGAATATATAGGCTAAAGGAAATGACATGGAATCTTTACTCTAAGAGATTGAGTATGTAAAACTATCCAAGACTTAAATGTTCGCTAAACTCCATAAAATAAAAACTTGAAATTCAAATGAACTATAACATTGTGAATTAAATAACTAAATTGTCTTGTGCCAAAGATCTCTCCATAATCAGCCACCACACACACTTTACTCAGCACCGCCTCGTCGTCTTCCTTCAGAATTGCTTGCCTTTACCTTTATCTGTAATAAGAGGAAATGCAACTAGTAAGCAAAAAGCTTAGTAAGTACTATCTAGCTCACAAAATCTCGAAATGTGCAAACATGCTTCTAGAACAATATGAAAATCATATGAGATACTAATATGCTCGAAAGAAACACTAAGAACATGTATAACTCAAAACATGCATACTCAAGCAATAATAAATCTCAATTTACTTTTCTTGGCTTAACTTGAAACTTTAGCTATTCTTTAACTTTTGAAAACTTTCTTAAACTTTCGAAACTTTGCTAAAGCATATACTTGAAAATAATAATCACTTGGATCCACTGAAGACGTAAGTACCATCTCATATGCGCGTTCCCTAAAAGGTTGGGGTAGCGAGCCACCAATCCTAATAGAGCAGACCTTGGTCTACCAGGGCCAAGACCTTGGAATTGGACACCTGGATTTCTTTAACGACGCCCTTGGACGTCGGGTACTGGCCTTAGAAAATAAAATAGCTTTTCTTTCTTTTCTTTCTTATCTGTAAATGCCTTGGCATTTTCTCGAGCACCTTGCGTGCTAAAATCCCTAAGTCTTGACTTTTGGGGATTTCTTAAGGCCTTGGCCTTTTCTTTTCTTATCTTTATCTTTTCTTTTCTTTTCTCATAGCTTTTCTTGGACCCTAAACTCACATAGGGTATTAATCAACCTATATAAGCATATAATGAACTAAGATCACATGCAAAAACTCAAACAAAAAGGAAATATCTCTTTTAAAAACTTTTAAGGGAAATTCTCGCGGAAAAACCGCCTCTTACTGCAGGTGAGCAGTACTTACATTGATATCTTGGACTTACAACCAAGATTAACGTCTAGAGCTCGGAAGAAACTTGAGATCTCGGAGAATTCTTCGCGCCTACGCGTTCCTCTCGTCGCGGGGATTCTAAATATTAGAAGATCTCTTGGAGAAAAGCCTTGGCCGGCCCTCTAGGCCTTGGTGTGGCGTGCGCACAAGAGAGGAGAGGGAGAGGGGTCGGCGCAACCTTGGGAGAGGGAGAGGGTTTGAGAGAAAATAAAACTTCTCTCTTTAATTATCTATTTATACTTATGGGGCGGATTGACCTAACTACAACTTAAATACATGTCTCTCCTTCCTTTTCTGTGCTTGATACCCTAGCCCAGCTGGTCGCGCGCTCTCCTAGTCTCGTGGTGGTCGCGGGTTCGAACTCCGGCTGCCCTTTAAACGTTTTTCCCTTTCTTTTTTTCTTTCTCTCTTTTTTTAAAATACCAAACGAACTCAGAAAATTCCATAAAAATATTCTAAAAATTCCTAAAAATATCTAGAATATTTCTAAAACATTTCTAACTACTTTCAAGGACTTTATTAACTAAAAATGGGAATTTTTGGGCGTTACACTTTTCTCCGGCGAGAATTTCAGGGATTGGAAAGATCAAATGGAATCTCACCTGAAGACCCATATGGACATATGAATGATAATTCAAACGGGATTCATCTTTCCCACAGAAGATGGATCATCAACTGCATGGGATAAATTGGATGAACCAACGCTCAACATGATTGAGACAGATGCTAAAGCGACTGCAATCCTTCAGTGTGGCCTAACCAATGAACAACTCAGACTAGTCGGACCTTTCTAATGTGCTAAAGAAATTTGGTAAAAGCTGATCAACATACATCAAGAAAACTCAGACATCGGACTCTCAGAAGGGGTTCTATCGAGATCATTGGAAGAATCAGATGAAGAAGAAGGTCAGGTAAGCTATCTCGCACTCTCGGATCAAGCACAAGTAGCTGAGACAGAATCGGTACCCGACTTCAAAATCAACTTCAAACCAGAATCAGAAGATGAGTATGCCGAGACAGAATCGGTACCCGACTTGCAAATCGACTTTGGACTAGGATCAGAAGACGAGTCTGATGAGACAGAATCCGTACCCGACTTCGAAATCAAACCAGAATCAGAAGATGAGTCTGCCGCGACAAAATCAGTACCCAATTTTGAACCTTTTTCAGAATTAAGATTAAATGAGCAAACTGATACTACAATGGTCAAGGAAAGTATAGTTTCTATTGCAGGGAAAACTCCAAGAGAACCACAGAAGAATAAGCCACAACCAATATCTGAGTCCGACTCAGATTTGGAGTCTGACAATAATGAAACAAAATTGGTACAGTGGGCTTGTGACTACTACAAGATGGTGAAGAACCGAGCAAGCAAAAGGAAGACGACAAAAATCAAGGGGGAGACTTCCAACGAGAATTCAAAAGGTAACATTGTAGATTCAAATTTTAAAAGTCATATAGTATGTTATAAATGTTGGGAGAGGGGACACTACCATGACCAGTGTCCTACTCGCAAGAGTCGGTCTTCACCACCTACAATAAAAGGAACCCCCAAGGATACTGGATAAACAACTGAGAAAGGTAAATTTACCCTATATAAAAATCCAGTATTTACCTCAAATGTTAATATTTTGCTCAAACACTCTTTGCTAGTTCCAAATAGCGTAATTGAATCATATAGATTAATTAAGACAAATTTTAGAAAATTAAGACAAGAAAATGAGATTATGAAAAATAAGATTGATATGCTAGAAAATTTAATTCACAATCTTGCTGACTTTAAAAATCTGGAATGTTACTCCAATTATGACCTTACTTAGATGATTTTCTGTGAATTATTACTTGTTGCTTGTTTATTTTATTTTTTGCAATTTCATTATTCTGTTTAGACTTAGGAATGATTAGTTAAGGACAAAAGAATTACTTAAATCTTGAACAACATAGTATTAGGTGGAGGTGAGATGATAGTATGTTAGGGAAGCCCTTCTAAAATGGTCAAGTAGGGTAAGGTGTATCCTACTTGGTCTGTTTAGTCTGGTGGAACTAGCCAAAGCTACTGATCCAAAACCTAAGCTAGTTAGACGAAAATTTTTCAAGAAGTAATTTGAAAATTAACTTTCGGTAAAAGGTTTTGTCAAGGAAAGGGTTGTTGCTCTAGTAAGGCTACGACCAAAGAAGGTCTCTATGCCTCGCTAAGACCTAGAAGCCAATTATCAAAACTCACTTTTAAATCACTATTTGATAAATTTGAATCTAACACAAGTTTTGAGTAAATCTTAGACTTAACATTAATTCAACCTTTTTTCAACATCTTTCAAAAATTAATTCAACATTTTTCAAAAATTAATTCAACATTTTTTCAAAATTAAATCAACTCATATTGAAAGCATGTCTCACAAGAACCCATAAGGTCAACATGTTTGATAACCCTAGATATGGGTGAGACAGACTAGGTTGTGAAATTCAATTTAATCTATCCCTACCTCTACATAAATGGATCCAAATCAAAACATACTTTATGTGTAGGAACATAAAAATTTGGACTACTGGATGCTGGATAGTGGATGCTCCAAACACATGACTGGGGATAAATTGAAGTTCACCAAAATCAAGTTCAAAAACCTAGGCTCAGTGGTATTTGATAACAATGCCACACTTAAATAATTGGATTAGGTAACATTGAACTTAATTCTGATTTTATTATTTAAAAGGTATTGTTGGTTGAAAATTTTAAATTTAATTTGCTTAGCATTAGCCAACTCTGTGATACTAGTTACGTTGTTACCTTCACCAACTCTGACTGCCTGATTAGGAACTTACAAGACTCAGAAATAACACTTAAGGATAGTAGGAAAAATAATATTTACACAATCAATCTACCCTCAATACCCAAATGCCTTCTAACTCAATTAGAAGAAACCAATCTTTGGCATAGAAGACTAGGCCACACCCATACCAAATTCATTTAAAAAATAACTCAACTAGGATTGATTAAAAGTGTACCTAAAATTAAGAACTTTGACAATACAATTTGTAATTCATGTCAACAAGGCAAACAAACCAAGTCAACCCATAAACCAACCTAGTCAGACTTGACCCAAGCCACACTTGAGCTCCTACACCTTAACCTATTTGATTCACATGGATCCAAGTCACTAAGCGAGAATCGGTACTGCTTAGTAATCATTGACGATTACTCTAGGTTTACCTGGGTTAGGTTCTTAAAAATTAAAGATGAAACATTTAATTCATTTAATAATTTATGCAAAATGATAGAAAATTAAAATGACACAAAAATTAAAAGACTTAGGAGTGACCATGGGGGAGAGTTTGAAAATAAAAAATTTGAGGAATTTTGTAAAATCAATGGATACGTCCATGAATTTTCATGCCCTAGAACTCCCCAACAGAATGGAATAGTTGAGAGAAAGAATAGAACCCTTCAGGAAGCCGCTAGGACCATGCTCAACGAGTATAACCTGACTAATCAATTTTGGACAGAAGTGGTAAATACAGCTTGCTATATTCAAAATAGGATCTTAATTAATAAATGATACAACAAGACACCCTATGAAATCTATTATCACAGATTACCTAATCTACATTACTTAAGCGTTTTTGGGTGCAAAGTCTATATTTTGAACACTAAGGACTGCCTAGGTAAATTTTAAACAAAATCAACCCCAGGGACCTTTTTAGGATATTCAACAACTAGTAGAGCCTATAGGGTTTATAATAGACAAACTCACAAAATTGAATAAACTACCAACTTAATCTTTGACGAAAAAATTGAAACAAAGTCTAATCAAAACCTAAACAATTCAAATCTTGATCAAGAAGATAGTGAACCATTAATTGAACCATTAACTAAACTATCAATTGAACCAACTACTGAGGTTTCAACTGAACCAATAGCTGAACCAACCCAAGTAGTTGTACCAAACACTGAACCAAACCTTCTAGCTAGACCTGATGCTGAACCTAGTTCTAGAAGAACAAAGAAACCCAGACTCAATCATCCATCTGATCAAATCTTTGGTGATCCAACCTTAGGAGTCAGAACAAGGTCCTCTCATAGAAATCCAAGTCAGATTGCTCTAATTTCAAAAATATAACCTAAGACTATAGAAGAAGCCCTACCTGACCCAGATTAGATTATAGCAATCCAAGAAGAACTAGCCCAATTTGAGAGAACCAAGTCTGGGACTTAGTACCTAAACCTGAGGGTAAGTCAGTTATAGATACTAAGTGGGTATTTAGAAACAAACTAAATAACCAAGGAGAGATTGTGAGAAATAAAGCCTGCTTAGTAGCTAAAGGGTTTAGTCAAGTCGAAGGGCTGGATTATGATGAAACTTATGCCCCCATAGCCAGACTTGAATCAATTAGGATGTTACTAGCCTTTGCAGCCCATAGAGGTTTTAAACTGTACCAAATGGATGTCAAGTTTGCCTTTCTTAATGGGTTCATAAAAGAGGAAGTATACGTAGGGCAACTCCCAGGATTTGAGGACTTAGATAAACCTAAATATGTGTTCAAACTTAGGAAAGCCCTTTACGGTTTAAAACAAGCACTTAGGGCCTGGTACGAAAGACTATCAACTTATTTAATTTCTAAGGAATTTAACCAAGGCCAAATTGACTCAACATTATTTGTTAAAACCTTAGAAAAAGACATATTTATAGCTCAAATATACATAGATGATATAATATTTGGGTCAACCAATTCCAACTTTTTGAAAGAATTTGTCAAAATTATGGAGAGTGAATTTGAAATGAGTTTGGTAGGTGAGCTAAACTTTTTCTTAGGTCTCCAAATAAAACAAACCAGGGATGGTAATTATATTCATCAATCTAAATATGCAAAGAATTAATTAAGAAATTTAAAATGGAAAACTCTAAAAGTTTAAGTACTCCTATGGCCACAAATGTCAAAATAGATAATGACCCTGAAGGTAAACCAGTTGACCTAAAGCTATATAGAAGTATAATTGGTAGCTTATTGTACTTAACTGATAGTAGACCTGACATTTTATTCGTTGTAGGAATATGCGCTAGATACCAAACCTGTGCTAAAGAATCTCATCTAGCAGCACTAAAAAGAATCCTAAGGTACATTAAGGGTACCCTAAATGTAGGTATTTGGTACCCTAGGACTTCCATTTTTGAATTATCGGGATACTCTGACTTTGACTATGCCGGTTGCAAATTAGATAGAAAGAGTACTAGTGGGAGTTGTCAATTAAACAGTCTAATCAACTGGTGCAATAGAAAGCAATACTACATAGCCTTATCCACAACTGAAGCAGAATATGTTGCCCTAGGAGAGTATGTAGCACAACTTTTATAGATGATGCACACTCTTAAAGATTTTCAGATAGACTATAATTATAACGCCCCAAAATTCCCATTTTTAGTTCTTAAAGTCCTTAGAATTATTTAAAAATGGTTTAGAAATATTCTAGATATTTTTAGGGATTTTTAGAATATTTTTATGGAATTTTCCGAGTCCGTTTAGTATATTTAAAAAAAGGAAAAACGTTTAATGGGCAGCAAGGAGTTCGAACCCTGCACCTCCGCGTGAGAGACAAGCGGGCAGACCAGCTGCGCCAATTCGTTTTGTTGATAGAGAATAAGCGAATCAATAGATAAGTTGTAGTTAGGTCAATCCGCCCCATAAGTATAAATAGATAAGTTAAGAGAGGAAATTGGATTTTTGGTTTTCTCTCTTCCTCACCCTAGCCGCGCGAGACAGCCTCCCTTCTCCTCTCTTGGGCGACGCCAACCAACACCAAGGCCAAGGGGGACGGCCAAGGTTCTCCTCCGAGAGATATTCCTATATTCAGGATCCCCGCGACGAGAGGAACGCGTAGGCGCGAAGAATTCTCCTAGATCTCAAGTTTCTCCCGAGCCCTAGACGTCAATCTTGGTTGTAAGTCCAAGATATCAAAGTAAGTACTGCTCACCTGCAGTAGGAGGCGGTTTTTCCGCAAGAATTTCCCTTAAAAGTTTTTAAAAGAGATATTTACTTCTTGTTAAGATTTTTGCATGTGATCTTAGTTCATTATATGCTTATATATTTTATTAAGTACCCTATATGAGGTTAGGGTCCAAGAAAAGCTATGAGAAAAGAAAAGAGAAGATAAAGATAAGAAAAGAAAAGGCCAAGGCCTTAAGAAATCCCCAAAAGTCAAGACTTAGGGATTTTAGCACGCAAGGTGCTCGAGAAAATGCCAAGGCATTTACAGATAAGAAAGAAAAGAAAGAAAAGCTATTTTATTTTCTAAGGCCAGTACCTGGCGTCCAAGGGCGTCGTTAAAGAAATCCAGGTGTCCAATTCCAAGATCTTGGCCCTGGTAGACCAAGGTCTGCTCTATTAGGATTGGTGGCTCGCTACCCCAACCTTTTAGGGAACGCGCATATGAGATGGTACTTACGTCTTCAGTGGATCCAAGTGATTATTATTTTCAAGTATATGCTATAGCAAAGTTTCTAAAGTTTAAAGAGTTTTCAAAAAGTTAAAGAATAGCTAAAGTTTCATGTTGAGCCAAGAAAAGCAAGTTGAGATTTATTAATGCTTGAGTATGCATGTTTTGAGTTATACATGTTTAGTTTAGTTTTCTTTCAAGCATATAAGTATCTCATGTGATTTCATATTGTTCAAGAAGCATGTTTGCACATTCGAGATTTTGTGAGCTAGATAGTACTTACTAAGCTTTTTGCTTACTAGTTGCATTTCCTCTTACTGCAGATAAAGGTAAAGGCAAGCAATTCTGAAGGAAGGCGACGAGGCGGTGCTGAGTAAAGTGTGTGTGGTGGCTGATTTTGGAGAGATCCTTGAGACGAGACAATTTAGTTATTTGAATTACAATGTTTTAGTTTATTCAAATTTCAAGTTTTTGCTTTATGGAGTTTAGCGAACATTTAAGCTTTGGATAGTCTCACATGCTCAATTTCTTAGAGTAAAGATTCCATGTCATTTCATTTAGCATACATATCCTTATGATTGCATTGGATGAGTAGAAGTGTGAGTAGTTTGAAATATTGATACTTTATTAGAGAAATAGATGCATGTGCCAAGATAGTATTAATTTCTCTTTGAATCAAGTTTTTATTGCTTAAATATGTTTAGAAAAGTTGCATTCACATTTCATAATGCTTTAGCAAGGTTATAGAACATATATTTGGTGTTATGAATGCATAGGAGTCAAGATTGGTACAAACTCTAAGGTTAAAGTTCATATCAACTTGAATAGCTTATTTACTTCCACAAGAGTTCTAATTTCAAGTTTATGGATCCGTCTTAATTGGCTAAATTGTTTAGAAAACTGGTATAGAGTGTAGAAATGGTGTCATGATTTTATATGGCTCGAAACTATATGTTTGGTGGGCTTTTGAAACAAGTTTCGAAACCTGAATTTTCAGATTTCAGGCTTATCAGTCGACTGGTACAGTACCAGTCGACTGATACCCGTAAGCTGAGTTGGGCGAGGCAAGTTTCAATAGGTATTTTCTTGCGAGTTTTTGAGAAAGAAAGTGTGACATGGTATCATGCATGACTATTTAAGTTAGAATATCATTCTTAGATGAATTTAAAAGAAAAAAAAAGATTTCCGCATTTTTAGTCATGCATTAGAGTCGAGAAGTAGATAAAGTAACGATCCGTCTAAGGCAGAGAAGGCGGGTCGCTACAGGTGGTATCAGAGCAGTTCCCATTCTCCAGCATCACACACACATCAGCATCAACCTTGCCGTCTTTAAGTAAGAAAGCTTTAAGTTTCAGTTTTTCTATTGCTCCTTTATTTAATTGCAGTACAGAGAAATGCTTAAGTACTTACTCATATGTGCATAGAACAAGGAAGCATGTTTAATACCTTAGTATCACGGAATCATGTTTAATCCCTAGAATGGACATTAGAGAAATGCTTAAGTACTTACTTGATTTGCCCAAAAGTAAGTTTTGGGATTTCGGCACGCAAGGTGCTTGATAAAAGTTTTGAGTAAGACCAAGGTCTTACTAAGCCCTAGAACGAGTTCTAGGATTAAGAAATGAGATAAGAATCAAGACCAAGGTCTTGTTATATCCTAAAGCAAGTTTGGGAACATTACCATTAAGTGTTAAGTTATACATTTGAGGACATCCTAGAAAGGCCCAAAACGAGGAGCAAGCTCCTAGAGGGCAAGAGGCAACAGAGTCAGTACCCCCACCAAATCTCTTAGACGTGGTGGCTCAGTTACAGAGACAGTTAGCAGAACAACAGTAAGTTATTGCCACTAGGATGGCTAACCAGCAGGTCGTTATTATTACCTCGCCAGTGGCGAATGTAGTGGCACCAGTTGTGATCGAAGACCCATCGATTACATCTGTAGTTCGGCAAGGGGAGTAAGGCAAGAAGCGTACCTCATTTAGTAGGAGAAACTGAAGCCAGGGAACTTCCCAGGCACAAGCAAACCATGGGATGCTTAAGCATGGTTCAAAACGTTGGAAAGAATAGTAGGGCTACTGGACTGGCATGAGGTAGAGAAGATAAAGTGTGCATCTTTCTGCCTTACGGGAGATGCTAGAATATAGTGGAAGAGAGTCAAGGCCAAGAGAAATGTCAGCCAGATGACATGGGCCGACTTCGAGACTGAGTTCTTCGAAGAATACTTTCACATGCAAGTAACCAACAAGCATTACGATGAATTCACGGAGTTCAGACAAGGAGAACTATCCGTGGATGAAGCAGTGAAGATGTTTAAGCGGTTAGCTCATCTGTGCCCAGAGCTAGTTAGCAAAGAAAAAGAGATAGTTAGGCTAATGCTCAAGATGTTAAGGCCTGAGATAGCGTTGAAGGGGGCTAGCGGTGTTAAGAGGCTGCAAACCTCCGAAGAACTAATAAGTAGTGCTTTGATCACTGAGCACTACTTAACCAGTATAAAGGCCACCAGAAAGGTTGAACGATGAAGTTCTTAACAACCTTACCGTCAGGGGAAGTAATGGCCTCTACTGAGAGGCTAAGGGCAGTATCAATCTAGATTTCCAACCGAGAGCTCTACAGTGACTTGTTAGTCCTTGAGATGAAGGATTACGATGTCATTTTAGGAATGGACTTCTTGAGCAAGTATAATGCTTCTATAGACTGCCGCAAGAAAAAGTCAAGTTCACACCAGAAGCAGAACCTTCATTTGAGTTTATTGGAGACCCAAGGAGAAAGATAAATAGGTTCCTACCTACCTTACAAGCTCAGAGAATGTTAGAGAAGGGGTGCTCTGGTTTTCTAGCTCATATAGTGGATGCGAGTCAAGGAGAAGGATTCAAGAGAGAAGAAGTGAGGGTAGTCTGTGACTATCCTGAGGTGTTTCCGAAGAGTTACCAGGACTCCCTCCCAATCGGGAAATTGAGTTTGAAATTGAGTTGGCCCCAGGAACCAACCCAATTTCGAAGGCACCTTATCGCATGCACCAGCAGAACTGAAAGAATTACAAGAACAATTGCAAGAGCTGCTTGACAAGGGTTTCATCCGCCCTAGTCATTCACCTTGGGGAGCTCCTGTACTTTTCGTCAAGAAGAAGGATGGGTCTATGCGTCTGTGCATAGACTACAGAGCTCTGAACAAGGTAACCATCAAGAACAAGTACCCCCTTCCTAGAATAGATGATTTATTTGATCAACTCAAAGGGGCTACAGTGTTCTCGAAGATAGATTGCGTTCTGGGTATCATCAGCTAAGGTTAAAGAGAGTGACATCCCCAGGACGGCCTTCAGGACAAGATACGGCCACTACGAATTTGTAGTGATGCCTTTTGGAGTAACCAATGCTCCAGCAGTCTTCATGGAGCTGATGAACCACATCTTCAGGGAGTATCTCGATAAATTCGTCATTGTATTTATTGATGATATTCTCATATACTCACAGACTCCAGAGGACCATGCTACACACTTGAGGATAGTGCTGCAGATCCTTCAGCAGGAGAAGCTCTATGCAAAATTCTCAAAGTGTGAGTTTTGGCTAGATCAGGTGACCTTCCTAGGTCACATTGTATCCAAAGAAGGCATTCAAGTTGATCCAGCCAAGATAGAAGCAGTCAGCAACTGGTGTAGACCCAAGAATGCCAGTGAAATCAGAAGCTTCTTAGGCTGGCAGGATATTACAGAAAATTTGTGGAGGACTTTTCCAGAATAGCCTCTCCACTCACAGCCTTGACCAGAAAGAACAAGAAGTTTGAATGGTCAGATAAATGCGAGCACAGTTTTCTAGAGCTGAAGAAGATATTGACTAGTGCTCCCATCCTGACTGTTCCAGAGAGTGACAAGGCCTTTGACATCTACAGTGATGCATCCAAGATGGGCCTTGGAGCTGTCCTCATACAAGACGGTAAAGTAATAGCATATGCCTCCAGACAGCTCAAGGACTATGAGAAGAATTACCCTACCCACGACCTTGAGCTAGCAGCTGTGGTTTTCGCACTGAAGCTCTGGAGACACTACCTGTATGGAGTGCAGTGCAGAATCTTCACAGACCATCAGAGTTTAAAGTACTTCTTCACTCAGAAGGACCTGAATATGAGGCAGCGCAGGTGGCTAGAGTTGGTCAAAGATTATGACTGTGAAATCCTCTACCACCCAGGTAAAGCTAATAAAGTGGCAGATGCACTGAGCAGAAAATCCTGTGCAGCACTGATGTCCCTATCATCACTGTCTCTACCACTTCAGAAAGAAATAAAGGATTTTGGAGTCGAGGTAATAATTGGGCAACTTTCTGCATTGACTCTAGAGTCAACCCTGCTTGTGGATATACAAAGAAAGCAAAGTCAAGACCCAGAGATCCAGAAGATCAAGCAGGAGATCCAAGAGGCAGAAAATTCAGAGTTTCGAGTATCAGATAGTGGCATCCTCTATCTTGGAGACCGCCTTTGCGTCCCCAATGATGAGGAACTAAGAAAGAATATTTTAGAAGAAGCCCACAGTACCCCGTACTCTATGCATCCTGGTTCTACCAAGATGTACCAAGATTTAAAGAAGAGGTTCTGGTGGTCTGGACTCAAGCGAGACGTGGCCAGATATATCAGTACCTGCTTGACCTGCCAGAGAGTCAAAGCAGAACACCAGAGACCAGGAGGAGTTCTACAGCCACTTCCCATTCCAGAGTGGAAGTGGGAAGAGATATCCATGGATTTTATCACAGGTCTCCCAAGGACCACCCATGGACACGATGCAATATGGGTGATAGTGGATAGATTGACCAAGTCTGCCCACTTCCTAGCCATCAAGTTATCGCATTCGGTAGAGCAGTTAGCACAGCTGTACGTGAAAGAAGTAATCAGGCTTCACGGAGTTCCGAAGGCGATCGTTTCTGACAGAGATGGGCGGTTCATCTCCCATTTTTGGAGGTGTGTTCAGAACGCCCTAGGCACCAGACTTCAGTTCAGCACAGCTTTCCATCCCCAGACAGATGGACAAACAGAGAGAGTAAATCAGATTTTAGAAGACATGCTCAGGGCTTGTGCGTTGGACTTTAAAGGTAGTTGGTGCAAATTTCTGTGCTTAGCTGAGTTTGCCTACAACAATAGCTATCAGGCCACCATCAGGATGGCACCTTATGAGGCATTGTATGGCAGAAAATGCAGATCACCCATATGTTGGCAAGAAGCTGGTGAGAAGAAAGAGATGGAGTCAGGACTAGACAGCCAGACTGAGCTTGTAGATGAGACCACTCAGGCTATCCAGACGATCCGCCAGAGGATTGAGACTGCCCAGAGTAGACAGAAAAGTTATGCTGACACACGCCGTAGGCCACTTGAATTCCAAGTTGGAGATTCAGTATTTCTCAAGGTCGCTCCTATGAAGGGAGTGATGAGATTTGGTAAAAAGGGTAAGCTAAGTCCTCGCTACATAGGACCCTACAAGATCATAAGGAGGGTTGGTAAGGTAGCATATGAGTTGGACTTACCAGAGGATATGTCAGCTATCCACAGTACATTTCATGTCTCCATGCTAAAGAAGTGTATTCACGACCCTAGCCAAGTGATTCAGCCTCAGTCAGTACAGATCCAAGAAGATCTTAGCTATGAGAGCAGACCGACACAGATAGTGGACAAAGCAGTTAAAAGATTAAGAAACAAAGAAGTGCCACTAGTGAAGGTCATCTGGCAGAATCAAAAGCATGAAGAGGCTACTTGGGAACGTGAGGACAGCATGAGAGAAAGATATCCAGAATTATTCTAAGTTCGAGGACGAACTTTTCATAAGGTATGGGGGATTGTAACGCCCCAAAATTCCCATTTTTAGTTCTTAAAGTCCTTAGAATTATTTAAAAATGGTTTAGAAATATTCTAGATATTTTTAGGGATTTTTAGAATATTTTTATGGAATTTTCCGAGTCCGTTTAGTATATTTAAAAAAGGAAAAACGTTTAATGGGCAGCAAGGAGTTCGAACCCTGCACCTCCGCGTGAGAGACAAGCGGGCAGACCAGCTGCGCCAATTCGTTTTGTTGATAGAGAATAAGCGAATCAATAGATAAGTTGTAGTTAGGTCAATCCGCCCCATAAGTATAAATAGATAAGTTAAGAGAGGAAATTGGATTTTTGGTTTTCTCTCTTCCTCACCCTAGCCGCGCGAGACAGCCTCCCTTCTCCTCTCTTGGGCGACGCCAACCAACACCAAGGCCAAGGGGGCCGGCCAAGGTTCTCCTCCGAGAGATATTCCTATATTCGGGATCCCCGCGACGAGAGGAACGCGTAGGCGCGAAGAATTCTCCGAGATCTCAAGTTTCTCACGAGCCCTAGACGTCAATCTTGGTAGTAAGTCCAAGATATCAAAGTAAGTACTGCTCACCTGCAGTAAGAGGCGGTTTTTCCGTAAGAATTTCCCTTAAAAGTTTTTAAAAGAGATATTTACTTCTTGTTAAGATTTTTGCATGTGATCTTAGTTCATTATATGCTTATATATTTTATTGAGTACCCTATATGAGGTTAGGGTCCAAGAAAAGTTATGAGAAAAGAAAAGAGAAGATAAAGATAAGAAAAGAAAAGGCCAAGGCCTTAAGAAATCCCCAAAAGTCAAGACTTAGGGATTTTAGCACGCAAGGTGCTCGACAAAATGCCAAGGCATTTACAGATAAGAAAGAAAAGAAAGAAAAACTATTTTATTTTCTAAGGCCAGTACCCGGCGTCCAAGGGCGTCATTAAAGAAATCCAGGTGTCCAATTCCAAGGTCTTGGCCCTGGTAGACCAAGGTCTGCTCTATTAGGATTGGTGGCTCGCTACCCCAACCTTTTAGGGAACGCGCATATGAGATGGTACTTACGTCTTCAGTGGATCCAAGTGATTATTATTTTCAAGTATATGCTTTAGCAAAGTTTCTAAAGTTTAAAGAGTTTTCAAAAAGTTAAAGAATAGCTAAAGTTTCAAGTTGAGCCAAGAAAAGCAAGTTGAGATTTATTAATGCTTGAGTATGCATGTTTTGAGTTATACATGTTGTTTAGTTTTCTTTCAAGCATATAAGTATCTCATGTGATTTCATATTGTTCAAGAAGCATGTTTGCACATTCGAGATTTTGTGAGCTAGATAGTACTTACTAAGCTTTTTGCTTACTAGTTGCATTTCCTCTTACTGCAGATAAAGGTAAAGGCAAGCAATTCTGAAGGAAGGCGACGAGGCGGTGCTGAGTAAAGTGTGTGTGGTGGCTGATTTTGGAGAGATCCTTAAGACGAGACAATTTAGTTATTTGAATTACAATGTTTTAGTTTATTCAAATTTTAAGTTCTTGCTTTATGGAGTTTAGCGAACATTTAAGCTTTGGATAGTCTCACATGCTCAATTTCTTAGAGTAAAGATTCCATGTCATTTCATTTAGCATACATATCCTTATGATTGCATTGGATGAGTAGAAGTGTGAGTAGTTTGAAATATTGATACTTTATTAGAGAAATAGATGCATGTGCCAAGATAGTATTAATTTCTCTTTGAATCAAGTTTTTATTGCTTAAATATGTTTAGAAAATTTGCATTCACATTTCATAATGCTTTAGCAAGGTTATAGAACATATATTTGGTGTTATGAATGCATAGGAGTCAAGATTGGTACAAACTCTAAGGTTAAAGTTCATATCAACTTGAATAGCTTATTTACTTCCACAAGAGTTCTAATTTCAAGTTTATGGATCCGTCTTAATTGGCTAAATTGTTTAGAAAACTGGTATAGAGTGTAGAAATGGTGTCATGATTTTATATGGCTCGAAACTATATGTTTGGTGGGCTTTTGAAACAAGTTTTGAAACCTGAATTTTCAGATTTCAGGCTTATCAGTCGACTAGTACAGTACCAGTCGACTGATACCCGTAAGCTGAGTTGGGCGAGGCAAGTTTCAATAGGTATTTTCTTGCGAGTTTTTGAGAAAGAAAGTATGACATGGTATCATGCATGACTATTTAAGTTAGAATATCATTCTTAGATGAATTTAAAAGAAAAAAAAAGATTTCCGCATTTTTAGTCATGCATTAAAGTCGAGAAGTAGATAAAGTATCGATCCGTCTAAGGCAAAGAAGGCGGGTCGCTACAATAATCAAACCAAAGTGTTTATTGACAACATAATCTCAATAAATCTGACTAAAAATCCAATTCATCACTCCCGAACCAAACACATTGAAGTTAAACATCATTTTGTTAGGGATCACGTAGCTAGGGGCGAAATTGTACTTATGCATGTGGACTCAAAATCTAATTTAGCTTACATCTTTACTAAACCCTTACCTGAATCTGAGTTTATCTTGCTAAGAAGACAAATAGGGTTGCGCTTAGTAGAATAGGACTATTCTAATTTTTTTTTCTATTTTCAATTTTTTTCCAAAAATTAGTATTTCATATTTCTTTGAAAAATCATTTCTTAAGTCTTGAAATTTAAAATTGTTTTCCGACTTAGATTTTTTAAAAATTACCCCCTTTAAAACTAGGGTTTTTCTACGTAAATGGACTTAGCCTAGGCTTTAATCCTAGAATTGCATGCACCTATAGATCTAGAAGCCAGCATCTCACAAGCACATTAGGACACTTTGATTGATAACCTAGATTGGGTTGAGATGCTTAGGTCTATGTCTTGCCTTAAGATGCTTTAAGTCAGTGCATCTAGAATAGTTGGGGCGATAAATACAATTGAACAACAATCAAGTTAAGTGTTCAAGTTTAGAAAATCTAACTTGATCTGATCAATTAACTTGACTAACCCCAGTGAAAACTGCTGTTATATAACAGTTAGTAAGTAGCTAACTTTTAAAAGACAGGACCCGAACAAGTTCAGTTTAATTGGTTTGATCCTTTGTGTTGCTTGTGTTCAAGTAGAATTGGTTCAATACATATTTAAACTGGCTCTGATTCGAAATTGATTTGCAATTGGTTTTCTATCAATTATATATATATATATATGGCCAAGGGGGAGAGAGAAAAGAAGAGAGTAAAATTTTTCATTTTTTTCAAAAAAGTAAAGTTAATTTTCATTTTTTTTTCAAAAAGTAAAGTTAAATTTTAATTTTCAAAATTAAATTGTCAAGTGCTGCATTAAATTTTCAAGTTAAGTTTGAGTGTACACAATTGTTTTTGGTTTAAGTGCAAAATTATTTTTCTAAGTAAAATATTTTTTGAAGTGCGCAAAATTGTTTCTAACTAAAAATTTTTTTAAGTGCTAAGTTGAAATGTTTTTTAAAATCTTTTCTAAGAGAAAATTTGTTTTAAGTGAAAATTTTCTATGTGAAAAATTTGGGTTAAGTGAAAATTTTCTAAATAATTTTTTTTTCTAATTGCAAATGATTTTGCAAAAAGATTTTTCAAGTGCACAAATATTTTTAAGTAATTTTTTTTTAAAAGTGCACAAAATTTATTCTAAGTGAAAAACTTTTTCTAAAGTACAAATGTTTCTATGTTCAAAGTTTTCTAAGTCAAAATTTTCTAAGTGCACAAAATTTTCTAAAGACAAATTTTTTTAATTGCACAAAATTTTCTAAGTCAAATTCTTTTAAGTGCACAAAATTTTTTCAAAATTTATTCTAAGTGAAAAACTTTTCTAAAGCAAAATTTATCTAAGTGCAAATGTTTTGGCAACAAGTTTTTTTGGAAAATCTTTGTAAGTATGCAAATGCTTTGCATAACACTTAGTCAAAATTTAAACACTTAGATTTTTTTTAAACTGTATATCATTGAAAGCTTCAGGGGGAGAATGTCTATTTCAGAGGGAGCTTATTAAATATTTTTTCAAAGTGATTTTCTTATAAACATGCTCGTTATATATGCTTTAATGGTTTAAACTTAACTTTTTGAATTTGGTTGTCATAAATCAAAAAGGGGGAGATTGTAGATGCCGGAAGCACCAAGATCGAACCTGTGTTTTGATAATGGCAAAGGGTTCATAAGTTAAGGTTTTATTGTGATCTACCGAAGTGATTCAAGTGTGCAGAAAAAGTCCTAGGTACACTAGGCACGAAGTCCTGATTCTAGGAATTGGGCAATAAGTCCTGGTCGAGGGCTGGGCACCTAAGTCCTGACTTAGGGTTGGGCAATAAGTCCCGGCCGTAGACTAGGCTCGAAGTCCTGATTCGAGGAATTGGGCAATAAGTCCTGGCCGAGGGCTAGGCACCGAAGACCTGACTGAGGGTTGGGTAATAAGTCCTGGTCGCGAACTAGGCACGAAGACTAGATCCGGAGGATTGGGCAAAAGTCCAACTAGAGGAGCCAGTTGAAAAAAAGGTAAACTCTCCTGAGAGGAGTAGGTGAGGACGCGTTCCCCGTAGGAGGGAACACTAGGCGTCGGTTCGACCTAGAGTTCCATTTCGGAAGCCCAAAGTCAGAATCAAGATAGCTTAGGTTGTTAATTGTACTTAACTTATATATAATTTGTTTATTATTTGTGTTTTGGAACTAACCCTGGTTGCAGGAACAATGATGGATGGTTTTTGCTCCCAGGCGCCTGAATGAAGTCAGGCGCCTGTACAGTGACAGGCGCCCCAGATGAAGGTATTTCCAAGCAGTCTTAAAGCAAGCCTCCACGTCAGCAAGTGAGGTGCCTGTGTTGATACAAGCACCCCATTCAGCTCAGGCGCACTAGTTGAAGGGATAAGCGCTGGCCAAGTCTGCGGATACGGATTCGTGCAGAGAAGGCCACATGTCAGGCGCCCCTTCAACACAGGCACCCAAGCAGCTACTGTTGGATCGAAGAAAATGATAGAGGGGGGGTGAATATCGTTAAAAACTTTTTCGGATTCAGAACGAGTAAATATTCAGCGGAAAGAAATTAAGTGCACAAGAACACCAGTAGATTTTTTACTTGGTTCGGAGTCGCAGTCAGCTCCTACTCCACGGCCCACGGTCTTTGACCGTTTACTTTGGGCAATACTATAATCGCGCAAAAGGATTTACAAGTTAAGTACAAGAGTATTTTAGGAAATTAAAATTGCTACACTTTTCGTTACCGACGCCCGATGTGGATCGTATTTCGGAGCAGAGGATCATCGTCGGTGCTGGGATCTCAAAGTCGGAGTTTGCCGGGACGCAACGCTTGAACGAAAAGCTTTGGAGCGTTGAGAAAAAGTCATGTTGAAGCCTTGGGGCCGAGCCCCCTTTATAGTGCTCATACGGGCGCCTGATAGGTTGGGGGCGCCTGACACATGCCCTTCGATCCGTGAATCCTTATCCACAGGCTCGGTCAGCGCTTATCCTCCCCACTTGGGCGCCTGAGCTAATGGGGGCGCCCGTGACCTCACAGGCGCCTGATCCGCCTTGGTCCAGTGGTTTCGCAGCTATGTTTTGTGTTTTGCCTTCACTCTTGGGCGCCCGTATCCTTACGGGCGCCTGAGCCCATTCAGGCACCTGTCTCCATTCGGGCGCCTAGGCCCAGTGAAGTACCTTCACTTGTAGACGATCAGTCCTTCGACCCTGCAACTAAGGATAGTCCCAAGAAACATAACAAGTATTAATTACAGCCGTAGCTGTCTTGGTTCTGACTTCGGGTCTCTCAAATGGAACCCTAGGTTGAACCGACGCCTACTGTTCCCTCGACAGGGAACGCGTCCTCACCTACTCCTCTAGGAGAGTTTACCTTTTGCTAACCGGCTCCTCCGGTTGGACTTTTGCCCGATCCCCCTGACCAGGTCTTCGTGCCCAACTTCCGGTCAGGTCTTCGATGCCCAGTCCCTTGCTAGGACTTCGTGCCCAGTCCTCGACCAGGACTTCTTTGCCCGACTTCCGGTCAGGACTTCTTGCCCATTCCTTGACCAGGACTTCTTTGCCCAGCCATTTGCCAGGACTGCATGCCTAGTATACCTAGGACTTCTTCCTGCACACTCAGTGAACAAGTTAGAACACAACAACATCTTAACTTCTGAACCCTTTGCCATTATCAAAATCCAAGTTTGACTTAGGTGCTACCTGCACCAACAATCTCTCCCTTTTTGATTTATGGCAACTCGGTTCAAAAAGTTAAGTTAAAGAAATAGGTAAAGTAACATATTTAATTTCCTCCCCTGGAAGAAATCTCCCCCTGAGTTTTTCAAAAAATTGTGGGGGTTTTGTAAACCTTTCTAAGTCTTTGTTTCTAAAATTGAAAAGATTTTTCAGGGTTTCAACACTTAGAAAATTTTTTAAAAAAAGAATTTTTAAGTTAGAAAAATTTTCCAAAATATTTTTAAGTTGGGCACTTAGAAAATTTTTAACACATTTAGCTTTAGCACTTAGAAAATTTTCAAGAGAATTTTAAAGTTTTGACACTTAGAAAATTTTAAGCAAGAAAATTTTGGAGTAAGTACTTTGAATATTTTTGAAAATAATTTTGAGTTAAGTACTTAGAATATTTTCAAAAATAATTTTGAGTTAAGTACTTAGAATATTTTCAAAAATAATTTTGAGTTACGTACATAGAATATTTTCGAAACTGAAATAACTTTCAAAAAGAACTTACGTACTTAGAGAACTTTACTTTTTGAAAAAGGAGATAAAAGTTTTGAAAAACAAATTAAATAAAAATTAAATTTTAAAATCTTCTTTTCTCTCCTTTCCAATCTCTCCCCCTTTGCCATATATCAAAAAAAATATAGCAAAAAAAATTGAGTAAGGAAAGTAAAGTGCTGTATTGAACCAATTCTATGCATAAACTGGACCAAATCAATTTAAATTTTCTCTTTTGGATCCTGTCTAACCCAGTTAGCTACTTACTAACTGCTATAAACAGTAGCTTTCGCTAGGGTTAGTCATGTTAAGTGATCTGATCAAGTTAGATTTTCTAAGCTTGACACTTAACCTGATTAATGTTCAATTGGTATTTATTGCCCCAATTACCGCAGATGCACTGACTTAAAGCATCTTGAATCAAGGCATAGACGTAAGCAACTCAACCCAGTCTAGGTTATCAATCAAAAGTACGCTAAGGTGCTTGTGAGATGCTGACTTCTAGATCTATGGGTGCATGCAGTTCTAGGGTTAAGGTCTAACCTAAGTCCATTTGCGAAATAAAACAGAGTGTTGGTCTAACCTAAGTCCATTTAGATAAGTAATAAAACAGTTTTGAAAAAAAAATATAAGTAGAGCAGTCCTATTCTACTAAGCATAACCCTAATTACCTTCTTAGTGAACTAAATTCAGATTCAGGTAAGGGTTTGGTGAAGATATCAGCTAAGTTTGACTTTGAGTCTACATGCTTAAGGACTATTTCACCCCTGGCTACATGATCTCTTACAAAGTGATGTTTAACCTCTATATGATTAGTTCTAGAGTGTTAGATTGGGTTCTTAGTTAGGTTAATTGAACTTATGTAGTCAATGTAGACTTGGGTTTGAGTGTAATCAAGATGGAAGTCCTTAAGAGTGTGCATCATCCATAAGAGTTGTGCTACACACTCTCCTAAAGCAACATACTCAGCTTCGGTTGTAGATAGAGCTACGCAGTGTTGCTTTCTACTGCACCAACTGACTAGACTATTTCCTAAGAGTTGGCAGCTTCCACTTGTACTTTTTCTATCTAGTTTGCATCCAGCATAGTTAGAATCCGAGTATCCTGATATGTCACAAGTTGATATCCTAGGATACCAGATCCCTACATTGAGAGTGCCCTTAATGTATCTAAGTATTCTTTTTAGGGCTGCTAAGTGCGTTTCCTTAGCACAAGTTTGGTATCTAGCACACATTCCTACAGCGAAAAGGATATCAGGTCTGCTAGCTGTAAGGTAAAGTAGACTTCCAATCATACTTCGATATAGTTTAAGGTCTACAGGTTTACCTTCAGGGTCACTATCAATTTTTACATTTGTTGCCATAGGGGTACTTATGCTTTTGGAGTTTTCCATCTTAAATTTCTTTATTAACTCCTTAGCATATTTGGATTGATGAACATAATTTCCATCCCTAGTTTGCTTAATTCGTAGTCCTAAAAAGAAGTTGAGCTCACCAACTAAGCTCATTTCGAATTCATTTTCCATTATTTTTACAAATTCTTTTAAGAAGTTTTAGTTGGTGGATCCAAAAATTATGTCGTCAACATAGATTTTGGCAATAAAAATGTCTCTTTCTAAGGTCTTAACAAAAAGAGTTGAGTCAATTTGTCTTTGGTTAAATTCCTTAGAAATGAGGTAGGTTGATAGGCGTTCATACAATGCCCTAGGTGCTTGTTTTAGTTCATACAGTGCCTTATTGAGTTTGTAAACGTGGTCAGATTTTTCTAAGTCCTCAAAATCGGGGGGTTGTCCTACATAGACTTCTTCTCTAATAAACCCATTCAGAAAGGCTGACTTTACATCCATTTGGTAGAGTTTAAATCCTTTATGGGCTGCAAAGGCTAGCAACATTCTAATAGACTCAAGTCTAGCTACTGGGACATAGGTTTCGTCATAGTCTAATTATTCGACTTGGCTGAACCCTTTAGCTACTAAGCGGGCTTTATTTCTAACTATTTCCCCTTGGTCATTTAGCTTATTCCTAAATACCTACTTAGTATCAATCATGGATTTGCCCTCAGGTTTAGGTACTAGTTCCCAGACTTGGTTCCTTTCAAATTGGGCTAACTCCTCTTGCATTGCTATGATCCAATCAGGATCAGGTAAGGCATCCTCTATAGTCTTAGGTTTAATTTTTGAAATTAGTGCGATCTGACTAAGATTTCTATAGGAAGACCTAGTTCTGACTCCTAATGTTGGATCACCCACAATTTGATCAGTTGGGTAACTGAGTCTGGGTTTCTTGGTTCTTCTAGAACTTGGTTCAGCTTCAGGTCTGGCTGGATGGTTCGGTTCAGTATTTGGTTCAATTACTTGGGTTGGTTCAATTATTGGTTTAATTGACTCAGTAGTTAGTTCAATAGTTAGTTCATTTAGAGGTTCAACTAGTGGTTCAATTGATGGTTCCATAAATTGTTCATTATCTTCCTGATCAACATTTGATGGATTCAGGTTTGGTTTATTAGATTTTGAATTAGTTTCCTCATCAAATATTACATTGGTTGTTTCTTCAATTTTGTTAGTTTGTTTATTGTAGATCCTATAGGCCCTACTTGCTGTTGAATATCCTAAAAATATTCCAGGGGTTAACTTAGACTGGAATTTCCCTAGGTAGTCCTTGGTGTTTAGGATATGGACTTTGCACCCAAAGACCCTTAGGTAGTGTAGGTTTCGTAGTCTATGATAATATAATTCATAGGGAGTTTTATTATGTCGTTTGTTGATTAGGACCCTATTTTGGATATAGCAAGTCGTACTAATTGCTTCTACCCAAAATTGATTAGCTAGATCGAATTCATTGAGCATAGTCCTAGCGGCTTCCTGTAAGGTTCTATTTTTCCTTTCTACTATCTCATTTTGTTGGGGGGTTCTAGGACACGAAAATTCATGAATATACCCATTTATCTTATAAAATTCCTCAAACCTTTGATTTTCAAACTCTCCCCCATGATCACTCCTAAGTCTTTTGATTTTGGTATCATTTTGATTTTCAATTATCTTACAAAAATCAATAAACAGGTTTAGGGTTTCATCCTTAGTCTTTAGGAACCTAACCCAAGTGAATCTAGAGTAATCGTCGATAATAACTAAGCAGTACCGGTTTTCACTTAGTGACTTGGCTCCATGTGAATTAAATAGGTCAAGGTGCAGGAGCTCAAGTGCGGTTTGAGTTAGGTCTGATTGAATTTGTTTGTGATTAGACCTGGTTTGTTTACCTTGGTTGCATGAGTCACATATCATATTTTCAAGGTTCTTAATTTTAGGTATTCCTTTAATTAGACCAAGTTGGGTGATTTTTGAAATTAGTCTTAGATTAGTGTGACCTAATCTCCTATGCCAGAGGTTTGATTCTTCTAACTGAGTTAAGAGGCATTTAGGTACTAAGGATAGATTTATGGTATAAACATTATTTTTCCTAGTGCCCTTAAGCATGACTTCTGAGTCTTGCAAATTTCTAATCAGGCAGTTAGAGTTGGTAAAGGTAACTACATAGCCAGTATCACATAATTGACTTATACTAAGTAAATTGAATTTAAAGTTCTCAACCAAGAGTACCTTTTTAATTACAAAATTAGATTTGAGTTCAATGTCACTTGACCCAATGACTTTGAGTGTAGCATTGTTGTCAAATGCTACTGAGCCTAGGTTCTTGAACTTGAGTTTGGTGAATTTCAATTTGTCCCCAGTCATGTGTCTGGAGCACCCGCTATCCAACATCCATTGGTCCAAATCTTTATGTTCCTACACATAAAGAATTTATTGATTTGGATCCAATTAGAATTAAGGATAGCTTAAATTGATTTTCACAACCTAGTCTGTCTCACCCAGTCTATAGTGATCAATCACGTTAACCTTATGGGTTTTGTGAGACAGGTTTTATCAAAAGTAAAGATTTTATTTTGAAAAGGAAGAATAATTTTTGAAAAGTTGAATTAATTTTGAAAACCATTAATTTTAATTTTAAAAAGTGGTTGAATCTAAGATTAATTGAAATCTGTGTTAGATTCAAATCTGACAATAGTAAAGTGAATTTGATTTTCAATAATCGGCTTCCAGGTCTTGGCGAGGCACTAGGCCTTCTTTGGCCGTAGCCTTATTGGATCATCAACCCTTTCTTTGACAAAGCCTTTTATTGAAAATCCATCTTCAAGTTACTCCTTGAAAGATTTTGGTCTAACTAGTTTGGGTCTTGGATCGGTAGCTTCGGCTAGTTCCGCCAAAATGGCTTCCGTAACGTACAATCATCTCATCTCCACCCAATATTATGTTGTTCAAATTTCAGTCAATCGTTTTAGTCATTATTCTAACCAGTCCTAGGTCTAAGCATGGTAATTTGTAGAAAATAAATAAATAATCAAGCATGCAATTCAAATTAAGAAAAGAATTTATCTAATTATAAAAATTATTTTTAAATTGGCTCCCCTGGACTAAAGCCACGGTAATGATTAGGCAAGATGTGGATCTCGTCCTTGTGGATCCAATAATGGTTTGGTCCAGCTTGGTTGTTCAGGCAAAGCTTGGGTACCCATGCCTGAACTTTGGGTCTAGATTGGTTCAATACAGCATAGTATGACCTTTGTCTCGACATGGTTCGATACCCTAACCTGGATCGATTTAGAACGGACTTCTGTTTTCTAAGGATCATGTCAAGACCCTTGGATCCCGAAGTGAATCGTTCTAAAGCCGCTCTAAGGTCCTTGACTTGAGTTTTCGAGGAGGAGTTCTCTTTCTCAAGCTTTTCAACTTGAGTAGAGGTTCCTTCTTGAACCTTCTCGGTCAAAGATCTAGAGTCAGCTCCCTCTTTCAGGAGTTTTACTTCCTGTCGGAGGGACTCGACTCGAATTTTGTCTTTCGCCAAGTTACGAGAGAGGTAAGCAATTAACTTTGACAATTCTACTTCAGAGTAACCACTTACAGTTATTTTGCCGTTCTCCGAAATGGTGAGCCTTCTGTCATTCGGCTCCGATTCTGATCTGGTGACGATGTCTTCCGAAGCAGTCAAGGCGAGTAGGTTTGATTGTGGGGCCTCTTCTTCTTCTTCGGAGGAAGACTCGTCCCACGTGGCTTGAAGGGCCTTCTTCCTTCGAGTCTTCTTGGCTTCTTTTAGATTAGGGCACTCCGAATTGTAGTGTCCCTTCTTGTTGCATTCGTAGCATGTCACATTTGATTTGGTCTTAGACGTTGAGGGTTCAGTTGGATCTTCCTTCTTTCGGCTGGCTTTCCTTCTGTTGGTCTGATGCTTCAGCTCCTTGTAGTAGTCTCGGGCTAGCCGAACCAGCTTGGGTCGATCTCATTCACCGTCTTCTGAGTCTGAGTCAGACTCGGGTGCAGGTTGAGGCTTTTTCTTGGCCACCTTTCCTTGAGTTTTTCCTGTAAGAAAAGCAATACCTTTCTCGGCCAAAGTGCAGTTAGTCTGCTCATGTAATTCTAGTTCAGAAAATAATTCATTTAATTTTATTTTTGAAAGATCCCTAGAAACCTTGTAAGCATCTACCATAGATGCCCACAGAGTATTTCTTGGGAAAACATTTAATGTATACTTGATAAGGTCACGGTTTTCTACCTTGTGACCGATTGTGTGCAGGTCATTCATCAGCTCTTGGATCCTGGCGTGGAGCTGGGCTGCTGACTCACCTTCGTTCATTTTGATGGTGTACAATCTGTTCAGCAGTAGGTCCCTTTTGTTGATTCTGGTGTCGGAGGTACCTTCGTGCAACTCAATCAGCTTACTCCAGAGTTCTTTAGCACTGTTGAAGGGACCCACCTGGTTCAGTTCTTCTTTGGTTAATCCGCATTGCAGTGTTTGGGTTGCCTTTGCATCAGCCTCGATCTTTTTCTTCAGTGAGGCGTCCCATTCTGTGTAGTGTTGTGCCACTCCTTCAACATTCTTGGGGACTTCCAGGCCAGATTGGATGATAATCCACATATCCACCAGAGTTTTCAGGTGGACTTCCATCCGACTCTTCCAGTAGGAGAAGTCTTCTCCACTAAAGAGTGGTGGTCTGGCTGTGCTGAAACCCTCTTGCATGGTCATTTATAATTTCTAAAATAACAAAAAAAAACAAAGAAATTCTGTCCCAAGACTTGATTGGATTAGTAGTGCGGGAAAAATAATTGAGAAAAAACTATCGAGTGGTGTTGCACCAAACTCGATTAACGAGAAAAATTTGAAAGAAAAAGAAATTAAAAAAATTCGTAAAATCTGAAAAACTCTCAAATTGGTGGTTGCACCAAATTTGAGCCACCCGCTCTAATACCACTTGTTGGATCGAAGAAAACGATAGGGGAGGGTGAATATCGTTAAAAACTTTTTCGGATTTAGAAAGAGTAAATACGCAGCGGAAAGAAATTAAGTGCACAAGAACACCAGTAGATTTTTTACTTGGTTCGGAGTCGCAATCGGCTCCTACTCCAAGGCCCACGGTCCTTGACCGTTTACTTTGGGCAATACTATAATCGCGCAAAAGGATTTACAAGTTAAGTACAAGAGTATTTCAGGAAATTAAAATTACTACACTTTTCGTTACCGACGCCCGATGTGGATCGTATTTCAAAGCAGAGGGTCGTCATCGGTGATGGGATCTCGAAGACGGAGGTTTCCGGGTTCAGCGCTTGAACGAAAAGCTTTGGAGCATTGAGAAAAAGTGATGTTGAAGCCTTGGGGTCAAGCCCCTTTTATAGTGCTCATACGGGCGCCTGATAGGTTGGGGGCGCCTGACACATGCCCTTCGATCCGCGAATCCTTATCCGCAGGCTCGGTCAGCGCTTATCCTCCCCACTTGGGCGCCTGAGCTAATGGGGGCGCCAGTGACCTCACAGGCGCCTGATCCACCTTGGTCCAGTGGCTTCGCAGCTATGTTTCGGGTTTTGCCTTCATTCTTGGGCGCCCGTATCCTTACGGGCGCCTGAGCCCATTCGGGCACCTGTCTCCATTCGGACTCCTAGGCCTAGCGAAGTACCTTCACTTGCAGACGATCAGTCCTTCGACCCTGCAACTAAGGTTAGTCCCAAGAAACATAACAAGTATTAATTACAGCCGTAGCTGTCTTGGTTCTGACTTCGGGTCTCCCCTACTCCCCTAAACCCTAGGTCGAACCGATGCCTATTGTTCCCTCGACGGGGAACACGTCCTCACCTACTCCTCTCAGGAGAGTTTACCTTTTGCCAACCGGCTCCTCCGGTTAGACTTTTGCCCGATCCCCCTGACTAGGTCTTCGTGCCCAACTTCCGGTCAGGTCTTCGGTGCCCAGCCCCTTGCTAGGACTTCGTGTTAAATTCTGAATTTTTTATGGGGTTGAAAAGGTGAATTTCTAAAGTTAGGGGCCTAGTTGCAATTTTTCCAAATCTATCAGGCTTATTTGCAAAATGACAAAACAATAATAAAACCCCTAAATCCCACTCACCGATTCAGTTTTCTGCCCAACGCCGCACGCCCATCTCCTCTGCCTCGACGCCGCCGTAGACCCCCGCACGCGAGCGATTTCGCCCTAGCCGAACGCCGCCACAGCCATTCCTCCTCTTCGTCTTCTTCTTCTTGTTGTCTCCTTCCTTTTCTCCACGTGCGAACAATTGAGTCTCCTTGGTCGCACCGTGCCTTGGCATGGAACCCTAGCCGACGTCGATTCTCTTTGCCCGACGCCGCAATCGGAACCGCCGAGCGTCTGGCCATTCCAAACGGTCGATCGTCTCTGTTCATCCCAGACGGTGCCGACAGTCGCCTTCCTTCGTGTGGAAATCGACCGATCGTCTCTTTTCACCCCAGACAGTGCCGAAATTCACAGAGGGATTCCATCACATTGGTTGGTAATGGTTGTTCTATTTTTTGTGGTTAAAAATTAGGAAGAAAGAATGGGTTTTTCTTAATGAAGTTGATATGTTCTGTTTATGTTAATTTGGGATTTTTGGTTGAGTTTACCGTAAGCCAAAAGAGCCAATTAGGTCTTTCTATATTATCTCTTTCTTTCTTCTATCATCACTTGCCTAGAAAAGTTGTTCCACTCTTGTGTATTAAAATTTGGAAACCTCCACTGTCGTAGCAATTTTCATGAAACGTGAACCTGTTTCCTAGCTATACAGTTCTGTCCATGTTAGGTCAAACATATAATAATCTTTCTTAGATTGAACTTGGGATTAGAAAATTTTCACATAATGCTACCACGTAATTGTATCTTACTAATCATGTATCTACATCAGCAGCAATTTCAAGTGTCACATGTTATCATTACTGTAGTAATATTCAGCAAACACTAATATTCAGTCAATTTGGTTAGTAATGGAGAATTGGTTTGGGTTATGTTTAGGCTAAATCTAAGTTAAACCTAACCTCAATAAATTAGGGCAATTTATAATTAATCATTTACATTAGCTTAATTAAATGATTACGACAATTAAGCTAAACATCGTATCCTTTGATACAGGACCTTGACTTTGGACTCGATGGGTTGATCGTGAAAAGTCCTTGTTTACGGAATTCTTCAATAAAAGGCGGGTACTTCTCCTTTGTACTCGAGTAGTTTTCTTTACCTTAAAAGCATGACTATATTATGTCTGATAGGTTGCTTGACCTTGTTCTTTGTCGTTATTTAAAACATCACCGTTGAGACTTATTCTTCGTTGATCTTCGAGTATTCTCTGATTCGTATCCGTACAGTCCTCTATTGGTTTTCTGTTCTATAAAGTGCCGCTTGTACGCGAGCACTTAAAAGTCCATTAAACACAGATAGGTTTATTTGGCATTAGAAATACCCTACCTAGTAGTGTAGGTGCATAATCGTTGGTTTGCGATTTCTGGATGGTTGTATTGATGCAATGTATACTCGTTGGATTTTGTTGCATCGTTGTTTCTTCGGTTGTTTGTGCATCGTATAGCATGCACCATACTTGCACGTTGCATACTAACGACTGTTGGGCTTACATTTGGTTAAGCCGTCGTTAGTTATATTGTTGCTCGATTCACTCAACCACTTGTTATCGTGGTAGTTATTAGAGTGCGAGCATCTGTCCTGTTATGCCAAACAGTGACACCCTCACAGTTATTTTTAGAGGGATGAGCCGTTGGTGGCTCACCCTCACCGTTGTTTGTTTTTGAGGGATATTAGAGCAGTTGATAGCTCCCCCGATGTACCATGGGTCTGGAGTGTGGACTCCCCATCATCCTGTCCACTCAACCACACCTTACGTGGTATTTTTTGTTGGAGTGGTATAGTTGTCACAGCCCTACCCACTCGGTCACATAGATGTGATATGTTGACGGCTTGACTGGCGTCAGGGGTGACACATGTCATTGCATCATGTGCATACGTATTTCTTTTATGCATTTGCTTGTGTTTGATGCACTTATATGAGCTATGATTGTTGCACATGTTTGACATGCATGTATATCTTGATATTATTGTTATTGAGTTGTTCTATACCTGCTTAGTCGTTATTCGGACTTTATACCATGTCGATTTACATATGTTATGCATGATTAGGTTAATTCTATAATTCGTATGGACTGTACACTGTTGAGTTCTCTACTCTGTTTATCCTTGTTATTCCATGCTTATTTGTCTACTCATATACCCGCAGAGTCCGCTCGGACTCACCACCCCTGCTTCTCTTTTTGTTGTTTACAGATAGCAGGTAGAAGTATTTCTTGGAGCCAGGAGAGGATCCAGTTGCTAGTCCCCAGTGTCGAGTTGAGTTAGTCTTCCGTATTTAGTTTAGTTATTTGTGTCAGTAATTGGAGTTGCATTTTATTCGTTATTGGGTTTTGTCGTTATCAGAGACATTTGAGTTCTCTTCTGGATTGTAGTTTCATTTTATGTTTAAGGTGGCCGAGCCATCTGTTATTTATTTTGTTTCGATATAAAACTGCGTGGTTGTGATTTTTATATATTATTGTGATGCCAGCCGCTTGTGGCTGAGCTATTTTGAGGAGATATGATGTATAATTGCCCCATATTGTCCGCCGTACAGGGGAGATGCTGCCCGATTTTCAAGGAAGCATGTGCCTCTAGGGGCGTGATGTCTTCAGATGATTCGGCCACTGTCTATTCAGACGATGCCACTATCAGTTCCAGAGATGGACCGGGTTTACACTGTCACCAGAGAGAACGCACCGCAGGTCGATGGATCAATTTTCTGAGATACTAAAGAGCTATAGGGTATTTATGTGTAGGTCACTACTTGTAACTGAGTAGCTACTGTTAGAGAGATGTTGGACATTTCCTAATATGGTAGGTAACACACTTGACTCGCAATAAGGTTGAGGTTGACCATGAGAGACGCAGACCCTTAGAGTTCTCTGTGAGTGATCATGTAGTTTTACGAGTGTTACCCACGGAAGGGCTGAAGAGGTTTGGGTAGCGAGGTAAGCTTATCGTCTGGCGTTACCTCCGTCTTTGGCTGGAGTTCACGATGTGTTTCATGTTTCCATGCTGAGGAAATATGTACCAGATCCTACACATGTGTTATCAGAGGTGTCGGTCACACTTCAGCCAGACGCGACTTATGAGGAGGTGACTATGCGGATTCTGGACCGCAAGGAGCATCGGTTGAGGAACAAGATAGTTCGCTTAGTTAAAGTTGGTTGGCAGCACCATTCTGATGAGGAAGCTATTTGGGAGCTCGAGGATACGATCAGAGCTCGCTACCCTCATCTGTTTACTTGAGGTGCTTATGGTTGGTTTTCATTTCGTATTTATATTATAGTTGAAGTGTTGATACCGGTTGTAGTGACTAGTATTTGTTGTAGTTTACTAGCTAAATTTGGGGACCAAATTTTTGTTTGTGGGGGAGAATGTTAAATTCAGAATTTTTTATGGGGTTGAAAAGGTGAATTTCGAAAGTTAGGGGCCTAGTTGCAATTTTTCCAAATCTGTCGGGCTTATTTGCAAAATGTCAAAATAATAATAAAACCCTTAAATCCCACTCACCGATTCAGTTTTCTCCCCAATGCCGCACGCCCATCTCCTCTGCCTCGACGCTGCCGTAGACCCCCGCACGCGAGCGGTTTCTGTTAGTGATATGAGAAAAGTGTCCTAAGGCAATCGCCTTATGATTGTAATCATTTATTTTAATAAATGAATATTCACTATTTGAGTATACATGTTTATGTATTTGATTGAGATCTTAAACTCATTTACTGAATGTCCACAATACAATTCATAGCATGAGAGAACTTGTGATGAATTCACAACTAGTGATTATCTCTACATGTGCAATTGTGAAGTATTGAAATTGTCCCTAGTCGATGAATTGATAAATACGGACACTATCAATTCTGTTGAGACTAGTATGGTTTATTCTCTAATCAGCTGATTCTCACTGGCTGGTGACATTGGGATATTCAGAGATAAACATGAATGCTAGTTAAGGGAACTAGTTCATTGGAGTGACTGGCTGTAAAACTTCATATGGTAGTCTACATATAGAAATGTCAATGAAGTTCTTACTGCAGCTTAAGTGCGATGTTCCTTTGACTTGCGGTGTTCAAGTCATCTTGGTCATGGAGACTTATACTTTGACATCTTAAGCAAGCATCTCCAAGGAGGTGTGGACCCAGGATGATTGGGTATAAGCCGAAGTGCCCGAAGATATTTGAACAGCCTACAATGGATTCACCACTCCTTGCAAGGACATGTATACCCAAGGCCTATCGTCGGATTGTTACTCGAAGCCTCTGGCCAGAGCATGACATGTTTAGAGTATGAATCTCTTAGATACATGAGAGTAATTAGAATCCGTAGAATGAGAAAACGTTACTTGGGCTAGGTGTGACGTAGTCAGCCTAGTGGGGACTGACACACATAGACCATGTCCTGAACCATGTGGGTATAAGATGGTGAAGGGAATGTGGCACGATTCATTATAGCTGCTGAAGGGTTTCAGAATTGTTTCTGAGGTCAACCGTTGATCTTTCGATTAATTGGGGATCATGATTTACTACTAGGTGCCACTCATGATCGTTCTATAATTGGTTAATTATAGACGGCCAACATAAATCGAAAGCCTATTTAGTCACACGTACTACGAGTAATCCGAGGGATTTAAAACGAGTTGAAAATTGGATTTTCCAATCAAGAGAGACTAGGTTTGGTTGAGCCAAACGATAAGTTGAATCTGAATTTTTCAGAGACGCATCGGAAGCGTAAAATGGATAAGTCTTTTGAAGACTTAATAGATGAATTAAATGAGTTTAATTCATTGGGGCGTGGCCTGGATAGGTCGGCCAAAGAGGGTCCCCACCCTCTTTGCTTGGCCGGCCACAACAAAGGGAGGGAACCAAATTGTTTGGTTCAATTTATAAAATAAATCAAGTGTGGTTTGTTTTATAAAATTATGGATGATATAAATTTTTTATATAAACCAAGGTTTGGTTTATTTTTCATGGAAATTAAAATGAACCATGGATTGGTTTATTTTATTTTATAAAATCAATCATGGATTGATTTACCATGATAAAGAAATTTATTTTTCATGGAAATTAAAATGAACCATGGATTGGTTTATTTTATTTTATAAAATCAATCATGGATTGATTTACCATGATAAAGAAATTTATATAAAGAAACTTATATAAAGAAATTTATATGATAAATTTCTTATGAAAATTTATTCCATAAGAAAAAAGAGACGTGGTTGATTTTATCATGAATTAAAATATGATTTTAACCATGATATAAAATCAAAACTTGGCATGATGGAATAAGTCATAAAAAATTTATATGATAAATTTCTTAAGAAAATTTATTCCATAAGAAAAAAGAGACTTGGTGGTTGAGAGGCCACTATATAAAGGACCCAAGGCAAGGCTTGGAATTCATTTGAAATAATCCAAGTATTCTTGCTTGGGCTCTCTCCCTCTCCTCCCTTCTTTCTCTTGGCCAGCCTCTCCCTTCTTCTCCCTTCTTCTTGCCGTGAGCACAAGGAGAAGCACCGAGGCGACGAAGTTCTTCCGTTGAGACGATCTTCCTCTCCGGCCATCATCACCTTGGGATTGGGCGCAAGTCATCTTCCTCCTCCTCGCCGGAATTGTGATTCCGGCCAACCTTGGTGGTGAGTTTTTCCGATATGATTACTTCTCTCTTGGTTTCTTGTCGCGTTCTCGGAGAATCTAGTGGTTCTCGAGAACACGAAACTCGTGGCTTTGCGAAGTCATCCCGAAGATACTTGGCGTGGACGCGAATAGAGGCGGAGCTTCCGAGGGACGCTTACGATTGGATCTCGTCCCTTTCTATGAGTTATGTGAGGTAACAAGTAAATTAGTTTACGTTTCTGTAAAATTTTAAATATATGATCATGTCTACACAACATAAGGTTGCATGCTTAGATGTGTGGTTAAATAATTTGAGAAATTATTTATGCTAAACCTTCCGCTGCACGTAATTAATTTTAAAATTACGAACCCGCATCCATGTCAACATGCACCCAGTCCCAACAGTGGTATCAGAGCCGGTTAGTGTTCGACATAATCATATAATTGTTTTGTGGAAAACTTTGTCATGATCTCAATTTTGAAAAATTTTCAATTATGGAAACTTTCCAATTATGGTAAATTTTAGATTTAGGAATTTCAAAGTTTGGAAATCCTCATGAAATTTCGCAAACTTTTGAAATATCCCTGTTTCTGAAATTTTATGATAATTGTGAAAACCTTCCATTTTTGGAAACTTTCCAATTTTGGAAATTTCCTATTTTGGAAATTTTCCAATCTTGGAAATACGTAAGTTTTCTTTGTACCAGAAACTTACAATTATTCTGAAAATTTTTATTTTTGGAAACTTTCCATTTATGGAAAGCTCGCAATTTTGGGCACTTTCTTTCAAGAAAGTCTAGACAAATTATGAGAATATTAATTGGCATTTAAATTCATAATTGGAAATTAAATTATTTACAAAATTCTTTATTTTGGATTGAGCCTCGGGGAGCCGTCCAATTTAAAGTTAGTTGTTATAATTAAATTTCCTAAATTGAATTTAAATTGTCAAATGTTTAATTTGGATTGAGCCTCGGGGAGCCGTCCAAATTATATTATCAATAAATTCTTATTTTGGATTGAGCCTCGGGGAGCCGTCCAAATTAAGTTATTTATTGATATTAATTTTTCATAAATAAAATATGTGATCAAATCTTGGAAATTTTTGAGGTGATTCTCAAACGATAATTTCCTTATTTGATTTATGAGGTGATTCTCTTACATATTATTGTCTCCAAAATTAATTAGGAAAATTGTTTCCTATAGAGTATATTTTCTTAAATAAGATTTTCATGAAAATAATATGTGGTTGAATTAAGAGAATCTGTCTCTTAATTTAATAAGATTTGATTTAGAGAAATCAAAGTCTTAAACATATTAATTCCGAAATTGATTATGATAATTTAGGAAAATGTTTCCCAAAACAATTCCTTGAATAAAGTATGAAATTAGAATTAGGAGATCCGGTTCCTAATTCAATTAATGAGGCTTGATAAATTAAGTTACATACTTTATTAAGGAAATCGTTAGAACATGACATAATTATATGTCATGAATGTGCTTAAAAGGAAAAGGATGAGACCCAAAACCCCTTACAAAATATTGAGGCCAACACCTTCCATTAATATGGTTAGAACCAGAGTTTTGTTTCTCGTTTGGGTTGATGGACACATCCATGCCCGGCTTGAACCTCGACATGTTCAAACCATGGAATTAGTTTATGATTAATATAGTTGGAGTCAGAAGTCAATCCTTAGTTTTGGTTGTTGGACATATCCAAGCCTGACTAAACGGTTGAATGAGCTCCAACCATATTAAAACTATTTCTTGATTAATGGGTCAGCCTTAAGCTTGGAGCATCGATTTGTTGTGCCACAGCCAAGGTCGATGTAAAGAGAGGTGCAGTTGGGTGCTATGTATATTGTTGCATACTTGTTAATGAGTTAACAACCCAATGATATATGCAAACATTCAATTAGTTGATAGCATAATGTGATAGTTACATATATATAATATGTAATCGGTATAATTACCTACCTTCATAACTAAGAATAACTTGATGGCCCCAGCCATGGTTGTTCTTATCTATGGTTGGATATCAACCTATTTGGAGATGTTCCTACGATCTCCCGAATTGATAAAAAGGGTTATTCAATTCGAAAAATAAATAGGATTTAATGAATGTATATTGATGCAGTCTTTATCATTCTTATCACATAAACTCAATTTGTATTTCTAGGATAATCACCTGATCATATCTTCTCTGAATTTGCGTTCCATTTTGGACACCAATAAGCTGACTGGGCCAAACTTCATGGACTGGCTTAGAAACCTAAAAATAGTCCTCAAGGTAGAAAAGCTTGCTTATGTCCTTGAAGAACAACTTCCCAACCGTCCTCCTGAAGATGCAACTCTAGACCAGTTTCCTGAGTTGCTCAACCTGCTGAAGACTGTAGAGCCTTCTGTAAGGCAGGATCAGAAGACGATACTGTTAGTTGGTTCCTCAAAGAAAGGTTCTAAGAGGAAGCCCAAGGAACAAAATAAGGGAAGGAAGAAAAAGGCCAAAAAGACTGAAAATGCACCAAAAGGCACTTGCCATCACTGTGGCAAGGAGGGCCACTGGCGAAGAAACTGCAAGGTTTATCTTGAGTCCTTGAAGAAGAAGACATCTGATGCCCCATCCTCTTCAGGCATCTTCGTTATTGAATGTCACTCTATTTCCTCATTCACCTGGGTACTTGATACTGGGTGTAGCTCACATATATGTAATGACATACACGGGCTAAGGAATAGAAGAAGACTCGTCAAGGGAGAAGCGAATTTGCGAGTTGGAAATGGAGCAAAGATTGCTGCTATTGTCATCGGAACATATTTGCTAAAGCTCCCTACTGGACTTGTCTTAGAATTGGATAATTGTTATTTTGTTCCTTCGTTAATAAAGAACATTGTATCTATTTCATGCTTGAATGAAAAGGGTTACCATTTAACTTTTAGTAACAATTGTTGTTACATAACTTTAAATGGTGTTCTTTATGGGACCGAACTTTTGCAATGGTATCTACACGTTAGATTTATCCGGTGACGTTTTCAATATCGAAGTTAGCAACAAACGTGCTCGAATAGATAATCAAATAGACTCCTATACGTGGCATTGTCGTCTTGGCCATGTAAGTAAGAAACGCATGACCAAATTACACCGATGTGGAATTCTGGAATCATTTGAACCCGGTTCATTTGATACATGCGAATCATGCTTAAAAGGCAAGATGACCAAATTACCCTTTTCCGAAAAAGGTAAACCAGTGGGAGAATTGCTTGGTCTAATACATACTGATGTATGTGGACCAATGTCAACTCTTGCACAAGGAGGCTATAGCTACTTCATTACCTTTATCGATGATCACTCATGATTCGGGTATGTGTTCTTAATGAAACACAAATCTGAAGCTTTTGAGAAATTCAAAGAGTTCAGAAGTGAAGTAGAGAAACAGCTTGGCAAAAGTATTAAGATACTTCGATCCGATCGGGGTGGTGAATACTTAAGTCAAGAGTTTCAAGATTATCTTAGGGACAATGGGATATTGTCTCAATAGACTCCGCCATATACACCACAGCATAATGGTGTATCTGAGAGGCGTAACCGAACCTTGATGGACATGGTTAGATCTATGATGAATCATGCAACTCTTCCAAAATCCTTTTGGGGCTATGCGCTTAAGACAGCTGTTTACTTGCTAAACAGAGTCCCGACCAAGGTAGTCTCTACTACTCCATATGAGACGTGGAATAGTAAGAAACCTCATTTATCTCACCTAAAGATATGGGGTTGTCCTGCTTATGTAAAGCGAACTGTATCAGACAAATTGGATGCTAAGTCTGATAAATGTCTATTTATTGGATACCCTAAGGAAACAAGAGGTTACCAATTCTATCATCCCTTGGAACAAAAGGTGTTTATTTCAAGGCATGCTGTATATCTAGAAAAAGAATTTCTTTTAAAAGAAAACAGTGGGAGTAGCATTGAACTTGAAGAAGTTCAAGGAACTCCAATAGACATTACAGAGACACCTAGTCTAGACCCACAACCAATAACTCATAATGATGAGCTATCAGTTGAACCTAAAACAACACCACTTCTTCGTAGGTCTGATAGGACACGCAATATTCCAGAGAGATACGGATTTCTCATAAGTGAATCGAACGACGTGTTACTCATTAGCGATGACGAACCTATCAGTTATGAAGATGTTCTAAAAAATTCAGAAAGGGATAAATGGCTTGAAGCCATGAAGTCGGAAATGGATTCCATGTACGAAAATCAAGTATGGGACTTGGTTAACCCACCTGAAGGGATTAAGCCCATAGGGTGCAAGTGGGTTTTCAAGAAGAAAACCGACATGGAAGGTAATGTTGTTACCTTTAAGGCTAGATTAGTGGCAAAAGGATATCGTCAGAAACAAGGAATTGATTATGACGAAACCTATTCGCCAGTAGCTATGCTTAAATCCATTCGGATGCTCCTGGCCATAGCAGCTCATTATGATTATGAGATATGACAAATGGATGTGAAAACAGCTTTCCTTAATGGAAACCTGCTTGAGGATGTATACATGATACAACCTGAAGGTTTCACATCAGTTAATAAAACTAAAGTATGCAAGCTTCGACGATCCATATATGGACTAAAGCAAGCATCCAGGAGCTGGAACATCGTTTTGATGAGACAATCAAAGAGTTTGATTTCTCATAAAATCCTGACGAACCTTGTGTGTACAAGAAGGTTAGTGGGAGTACAGTCGTATTCCTAGTGTTATATGTCGATGACATATTACTTATAGGAAACGATATATCAGTCTTACAGTCAATTAAAATTTGGTTGTCCAAAACTTTCTCCATGAAAGACCTGGGAGAAGCAACCTATATCCTTAGGATTAGAATCTATAGAGATAGATCAAAACGATTGCTTGGTCATTCGCAGTCTACATATATAGACCGAGTGCTAAAAAGGTTTAGCATGTCGGAATCCAAGAAAGGTTACCTTCCCATCAGGCATGGGATCAACCTTTCGAAGTCTATGTGTCCGCGCACAGAAGACGAGAGGATTTGCATGAATAAGATTCCTTATGCATCCGCGATAGGATCTATCATGTATGCTATATTATGTACTAGGCCCGATGTATCATATGCTCTGAGCGTCACAAGAAGATACCAGTCTGATCCAGGAATGGATCATTGGGCGGTTGTCAAGACAATCCTCAAGTACTGAAGAAGAACTAAGGATGTGTTCATAATATATGAAGAAGGTGATATGGTAATACGTGGGTATACAGATGCCAATTTTCAGACAGATAAGGATGACTCCAAATCTCAGTGTGGATACGTATTTATTTTGAATGAAGGCGCAATAAGTTGGAAGAGTTCCAAGCAAGACACCGTAGGGATTCTACCACGGAAGCGGAATATATTGCAGCTTCGGAAGCAGCAAAGGAAGCAGTCTGGATCAAGAAGTTTATCTCAGAACTTGGTGTGGTTCCAGCCATTGATGAAGCAATACCGGTTTATTGCGACAACAATGGAGCTATTGCACAAGCAAAGGAACCAAGGTCTCATCAATGATCCAAACATGTGCTTCGCCGCTATCATCTGATCAGAGAGATTATAAGTAGGAATGATATACAAATTGAGAAAATTCCCACTGAAAGGAATTTAGCGGATTCTTTAACTAAGGCCTTGCCTCAAAGGAAGTTTGGGGGTCATATTAGAGCCTACGGTATTGGATACCGTAGCGATTGGCATTATGCCAAGTGGGAGTTTGTTAGTGATATGAGAAAAGTGTCCTAAGGCAATCGCCTTATGATTGTAATCATATATTTTAATAAATGAATATTCACTATTTGAGTATACATGTTTATGTATTTGATTGAGATCTTAAACTCATTTACTGAATGTCCGCAATGTTGGATCGAGAGACCCGATAGAGGGGGGGTGAATATCGGAAATCGTTTTTCGGAAAAACTTAGAGCAAGTACGCAGCGGAAATTAAGAAAACAAAATCACACAGAGACACTATCGATTTTACTTGGTTCGGAGCCTGGGTCGACTCCTACTCCAAGGCCCACGGTCATTGACCGTTTACTTTGGGCAATTCTATATGAGGCGCAATAATAGTTTACAAGGATTGATTTACAAATTCAGCACAGTAAACTAAATAATTAAAAAGACTCTTCTTTTACCGACGTCCGATTGTGGGTTGACCTTTTCCAGAGCAGCGGGACGTCGTCAGCTCGAGTTGGGCAGTTTCCGGAGCAAGGCGCGAGAGCAGAAGAGCATAGAAGCTTTGTGTTCGAGTTGTTGTTGGAAGCCTGGGCGTTGGGTGCTATTTATAGCACCTCGGGGTGCCCTGGACGTCGGGGGCGCCCCCCCCCCCCCACGTGTCACGTGATCCGAGATTCGCTCGGTCAACCTCTATCCCACTCGAATAGGGATGAGATTTGACACTGGGGGCACCCTGGACGTTGGGGGTGCCCTGTTTGACTCCTTCCTCGCGGGCGTCTCGGCTGGATAAGGGTGATTGACTTCACTGGCTTAGGCGCGGGGCGCCTTGGTTGCTGGGGGCGCCCCGGCCAGTATTCAGCCGAGGCTCCTTTTTGCTTCATTTGTTTCATCTTTACCTTGGGGGCGCCCTGGACACTCAGGGCGCCCTACTCAGCTGCTGCCTCACTCCATTGAGGCTCTCTGAGCTGCAAACACTCGTTCCTTTGGTCCTGCATCCAGGGTTAGTCCGAAAACAACATAAAGCAGTAAGTTGTTAGTTTTATACAGCCTTAGCTGTCTTGGTTCTGACTTTGGATTTCCAAAATGCAACCCTAGGTAAAACCGACGCCTACTGTTCCCTCGACGGGGAACGCGTCCTCACCTACTCCTCTCGGGAGAATGTACCTGATGCCAACCGTTCCTCTGGTTGGACTTTTGCCTGACGGTCCTTTGCCAGGTCTTGGATGTCGAGCTGTCCTTCGCCCAGTGCCTAGCATTCCTTCGCTAGGGCTTCAGTCCCAAGTTGTCCTTCGCCTGGCGCCTAGTAGTCCTTCGCTAGGTATTTTCACTCTGGTATTCCTTCGCCAGTGCCTAGCAGTCCTTCGCTAGGGCTTTTCACTTCTGGCATTCCTTCGCCAGTGCCTAGTAGTCCTTCGCTAGGGCTTTTTACTCTGCACACTCAAGTGACATGTTAGATAACAAGTAAGACTTAACTTTTGAACCCCGTTGCCATTATCAAAATACAGGTTTGACTTTGGTACTTTCTGCACCAACAATCTCCCCCTTTTTGATTTATGGCAACCCTAGTTCAAAAAGTTAAGTTTAATCAAAAGCATAAAAATTTGTTCCCTCCCCCTGGAGGGAATCTCCCCCTAGATTTTTCAAAAACGTCGTGGGGTTCTAAGTTTAAAAAACTTTACTTAGAATGATTTTGCACTTTGAAAACTTAAGTTTAGATACTTTGGAAATCATTTGATAACTTAAGTTTTAAAAGTTCATAGAGGAATTTTTGAAAGCATGAGTTTAGAGTACTTTAACAAAAATTTGAAGCCTTAAGTTTAAAGTACTCAAAAGTTTTTGAAAACTTTTAAGTTAAGTACTTAGTAGGATTTGCAAAACTTAAGCACTTAGTAAACTTTGAAACAATTTAAGTACTTAGTAAATTAAGTTTAAAGTACTTATGGAAGTTTTGAAAAACTTGAGCTTAAAGTACTTATGGAAGTTTTGAAAAACTTAAGCTTAAAGTACTTATAAAAACTTAGTACTTAATAAACTTAAGTACTTAGTAGGATTTTCTTAAGACAAAAAACTTAAGTATTTCTAGAAAGGTTTTGAAGAGCTTTGAAAAGTGGCTAACTTTTTGAAAAAAGTTTTGAGAGTTTGAAAAAAAATTTGAAAAATTTGAACTCTCTCCTTTCCTATCTCTCCCCCTTTGCCATATATCAAAAACAGATAGATATTGCAGAAATTAAATTGCATAAAAGAAATGACTTTCATAAAGGAAAAATATTCGTATGATTTTGCTGTACTGAGCCAAGACTTAGACCAAATCAGTTAATTTTCTCAGGGACCTGTTTAACCCATTTAGCTACTTACTAACTGTTATAAGCAGTAGTTTTCGCTAGGGTTAGTCAAGTTAAGTGTTTCTGTTCAAGTTAGATTTTCTAAACTTGATTCTTAACTTGATTGCTGTATAAGTTGTATTTAGTGCCCCAATTACTGCAGATGCACTGACTTAAAGCATCTTGAATTAAGGCAAGGACCTAAGCATCTCAACCCTTTCTAGGTTATCAACCAAAGTACCCTAAGGTGCTTGTGAGATGCTGGCTTCTAAATCTATAGGTGCATGCAGTTCTAGGGTTAGGGCCTAAGCTAAGTCCATTTGCGAAAAAGCCCTAGTTTTGAAAGGGGGTAGTTTTGAAAGAAAACTAAATCGAAAAAGATTTAAAACAAACTGATTTTAAAATTAAGTAAAACAGTTTTTCAAAATTCTATTTTTAGAAACTGATTTTTAAATCAAGTAAAGCAGTAAGAAAATCAACAGTAGAGTTAATCTATTCTATAGAACACAATCCTAACTGCTGAATAGACAAGAAACCAGTACTCATAAGCTAGTCAACATAGAATAGTCAACACAGTCATACAGTCAAACATAAGTCAACCCTACTGAGTAGGGGCAGTCAAATAGGTACTGGTACAATACTAAGCAAATCTAGGACGAGAGACCGGGATGATCAGAGGAGCCTGGCTGCCAGGATCGAAATAGGGTCATCATCTCGTGATACTCTGCATCTCTGGCCTCCCTGTCAGCTCTATACTGTGCCTCTCTGGCCTCCCTCTCGGCTCTAAGGGCGCTCATGTAATTGTTGTAGTAGCCCAGATTTGCCTCCATGTTCTCGGCATGATTGGCCTCCACTTCCTCTCGGAGGCTCTGAACATGTGTCTCTAGCTGTGCCACTCGATCGTAGGGTGTCGGTGGAGCGGGCTTGTCTATGTGCGCTCAGGCTGCTGCTGCAAGATCCCCGATGTCGACCTCAACCTCCTCGTCTAAGTCGATCTGGGGAGCTGCTCTCTGACGTCTCCAGGACAAGACCCCGGTACCGGACACCTCTATACCGGCTAGGGTGAAGTTTCTATAGCCTATTTCATCGTAATCGGTCAAAGCGGCNAGAGCGTAGTCCTGGACCTCTAATTCGACAGACTGAAATCGTCTGGCCACGGGTCGTCTAAAGAAATATGAGTGCAATGTATCTAAGGTAATCTGAGAGTAGGGAGCATCAAAGGGAGGCTCCCTAGGAGGGTATCAACAGAAGGTGGACTGTGAGAGTCGTAGTCCTAGAAATCGGTTGAGTAATGTTGGTGTGATAGTTAAGGGGATTCCTTGAACAGTGGTGGAGAACATGAGATTATCCTGTCTAATTATGTTATTGTAAAATTCTGCACATAAGAAAGTATCGATTGGGTGGGTGCAGAATACGAGATTGTCAAGTTGGTAAAAGTTTATGATGTTCATTGCTAAGGGACATGATTGGGTGAAAAATTATCTATTCAAGTAGCTCGTCTTTATAGGTTTATAGGTGGTACGAGCGAACTTATTACACAATTCTAAATTTGGAAACCTAGGATCAGGACTAGGTTGGGTACCGGGTTCTGCCTGGTTTGGTCGGCGTCTTCTAAGAGAAAGAATGTGTATTTAAAGAAAGTATGCATTTAGAGAAAAATTGGAAAGAAATTAACTTAAAAAAATTATACCGGGTTGCTCGGGGAGGCATTGTTGAAGATGAGAGCTTGAGAGGGTTGCAAGATCTTTTGGAGAGTAGAGAGTTTAGGAGAAGGAGTGGTTTGAGTGTGAAGAGAAGAAGGGGAATGGAACCCCTTTTATAGGCAGCTTCGGGCGCCCTTTATCGGGAGGGCGCCCTGTCTGCCGAGGGCGCCCCGTCTGGTGAGGGCGCCCTGACCAGGCCTGCAGGTACCTTTCGGCAGCTTTCTGCCGTTGAAGGACTGTAGGAGGGCGCCTCGCCTGACGAGGGCGCCTTAACCGGGTCTGCTGCTGCCTTTTGGCAGCTTTTGACTAACCTCGGGGCGCCCTCAAGGGATTGGGCGCCCTAAGGACAGGTTTTGACCCTAGAGGAGTGTTTTTGACCAAGGTTTCTCTACATTGTCTGAGGATTGACTGCTTTGACCGTAATTTGACTTCTTTGACCATATTTTGACTATGTTGACCATGATTTGACCAAGTTGACCAAAGTTTGAAATATAGGATTTAACTATAATACAGGTATTAAAGAAATCATAATTGAGTTTTAATTTTACTGTCTCACCCAATCTAGGGTTGTCAATCACGTTAGCCTTATAGGTTTTGTGAGACAGATTTTGATACATAAAATTAAAAAAAATTCTATTTAAAAAAATCTTAATTAATTTTGAAAGCATTTTTAATTTATTTTGTTTGAATCTATACTTAACTGAAAAATGTGTTAGATTTGAATTTTACAAAAAGTAATTTGAATTTGAAACTCAAAAATTAGCTTCCAGGTCTTGGCGAGGCACTAGGCCTTCTTTGGCAGCAGCCTTATTGGATCATCAACCCTTTCCTTGACAAAGCCGTTTAATGAAATTTCATTTTCAAAATTAATCTTTGAAAAAGTTCTGGTCTAACTAGTTTGGGTTTTGGATCGGTAGCTTCGGCTAGTTTCACCAGTCTAAAGAGACCAAGTAGACTTGATCTTATTAGAATTGGTTTCCCTAACGTACTATCATCTCACCTCCACCCAATACTATGTTGTCAAGTTTCAGTTTAAGTTTGTTTAGTCCTTAAACTAACCTAAGTCTAAGCATGGTAAATTGCATAAATTTAAATAATCAATCAATCAAGCAAATTGCAAAAGTAAGTTGGATTTTATCTAACAATGAATATAGTTTTCAGTTTGGCTCCCCCTGGACTAAATCCACGGTAATGATTAGGCAAGATGTGAATCTTGTCCTTGGGGATCCAATACTGATTTGATCCAGTTGGTTTGTTCAGGCATAGTTTAGGTACCCATGCCTGAACTTTACTTCTGGACTGATTCAGTACAGCAAAGTAAGATCATTGTCGGGATTTGGTTCTATAGCCAAGTCCGGATCGATTTAGAACGGACTTCTGTTTTTCAAGAATCATGTCAAGACCCTTGGAACCAGAAGTGAATCGTTCTAAGGCTGCTCTAAGATCCTTAACCTGAGTTTTCAGGGAGGAGTTCTCTTTCTCAAGTTTTTCAACTTGAGTAGGAGTTCCTTCTTGAACTTTCTCGGTTAAGGGTTTAGAGTCAGCTCCCTCTTTCAGGAGTTTTACTTCCTGTCGGAGGGATTCGACTCGGAGTTTGGCTTTCGCCAAATCTCGAGAGAGATATGAAATTAAATCGTTTAATTGACTTTTACTGAAACCGCTTACCTTGATTTCGCCGTCTTCTGAAAAGGTTAGTTTGCCGTCGTCCTTTTCTGACTCTGACTCGGTCTCGACTTCTTCTGAAGCGGTCAATGCTAGTAGGTTTGACTGGGGTTCTTCTTCTTCTTCTTCTGATGAAGTTTCGTCCCAGGTTGCTTGGAGTGCTTTCTTCCTTCTTGTCTTTTTGTTCTCTTTTAGATTTGGACACTCCGTCTTGTAGTGGCCCTTTTTCTTGCACTCGTAGCAGGTTACGTTAGGTTTGTTTTTGTTATTCGCGGGTTCAGCTGGTTCGTCCTTTCTTCGGCTTGTCCTCCATGTGTTGACTTGGTTTTTCAATTTCTTATAGTAGCTTCGGGCCAGTCGGACCAGCTCAGATTGATCTCCTTCTTCGTCTTCTGCGTCTGAGTCTGAGTTAGACTCGGGTTCAGGTTGAGGTTTCTTCTTTGTTGATCTTCCAATTTTTCCTGCAACAAAAGCAATTCCTTTCTCGACCATATTGGAGTTAGTTTGTTCGTGCAGTTCTAATTCGGAAAATAATTCGTCTAATTTAATTTTAGAAAGATCCCTTGAGACCTTGTATGCATCTACCATAGATGCCCACAAGGTATTTCTAGGGAAAGCATTTAGGGCATACCTTATTAGGTCACGGTTTTCTACCTTGTGACCTATAGTGTGAAGACCGTTCATCAATTCTTGTATGCGTGCGTGGAGTTTGGCTGCTGTTTCAGTGTCGGCCATCTTGATGGTGTAGAGTTTGTTCAGGAGCAGATCTCTCTTACTGATCCTGGTGTCTGACGTTCCTTCATGCAGTTCGATCAGCTTTGCCCACAGCTCCTTTGCACTGTTGAAGGGCCTCACTCGGTTCAGCTCTTCTTTTGTTAATCCACATTGGAGAGTCTGGGTAGCCTTTGCATCGGCTTCAATTTTGCGCTTTAGGGTGTTATCCCATTCTGAGTAGGTCTGTGGTACTCCTTCGGAGTTTTCGGGGATCTCCAGTCCGGACTGGATGATGATCCACATGTCCACCTGAGTTTTCAGGTGGACCTCCATTCGACTTTTCCAGTAGGAAAAGTCTTCTCCACTGAAAAGTGGAGGTCTGGCGGTGCTAAATCCCTCTTGCATGGTCATTTAATCTGAAAAATAAGAAAACTAACAAGAAAAAGATTTCCCAAGACTAGGTCTTGGATTAGTAGTGTGGGATGAATAAAATGAAATAACGAGGGGTGTTGCACCAACCTCGCTTAACGAGAAAAAGAAAATTCGAACGAAATATTAAAGAGAATTCGAGCGAGAAAGAAAAAAATAAGAAAAAAAAATCCGAAAAAAAATTTCAAACTGGTGGTTGCACCAAGTTTGAACTTCCCCGCTCTGATACCACTTGTTGGATCGAGAGAACCGATAGAGGGGGGATGAATATCGGAAAACTTTCGAATTTGAAAACTTAAGAGAAATTGCACAGCGGAAGTAAAAACACACAACGCAAACACGAGAGATTTTACTTGGTTCGGAGCCTAGGTCGACTCCTACTCCAAGGCCCACGGTCGTTGACCGTTTACTTTGGGCAATTCTATATAGGCGCAAAAATAATTTACAAATATTGATTACAGAGTAAGTGCAGTAAATTGAAATTCACTCTTCTTTACTGACGTCCGGAGTGGATTGACTTTTTCCGGAGCAGCAGGACGTCGTCGGCTCGAGTTGGGCAGTTTCCGGAGCGAGGCGTGAGAGCAGAAGAGCGTAGAAGCTTTGTGTTCGAGATATTCTTGGAAGCCTGGGCGTTGGGTGCTATTTATAGCACCTAGGGGCGCCCTGGACGTCGGGGGTGCCCCCCCACGTGTCAAGCGATCCGAGCTTCGCTCGGTCAAACTCTATCCCACTCGAATAGGGATGAGTTTTGACACTGGGGGCGCCCTGGACGCCTACTGTCCCCTCGAATAGGCGTAAGATTATACAACCTTAGCTGTCTTGGTTCTGACTTTGGGTTTCCAAAATGGAACCCTTGGTCGAACTGACGCCTACTGTCCCCTCGACGGGGAACACGTCGTCACCTACTCCTCTCGGGAGAGTTTACCTGATGTCAACCGCTCCTTTGGTTGGACTTTTGCCTGGCGGTCCTTTGCCAGGTCTTGGATGCCGAGCTGTCCTTCGCCCGGTGCCTAGCAGTCCTTCGCTAGGTCTTGGATACTGGCAGTCCTTCGCCAGTTGCCTAGCAGTCCTTCGCTAGGGTTTTTCATTCTGGCATTCCTTCGCCAGTGCCTAGCAGTCCTTCGCTAGGGCTTTTTACTCTGCACACTCAAGTGACATGTTAGATCACAAATAAGACATAACTTTTGAACCCTGTTGCCATTATCAAAACACAGGTTTGACTTTGGTGCTTTCTGCACCAACAAGGTGCAGTTGGGTGCTATGTATATTGTTGCATACTTGTTAATGAGTTAACAACCCAATGATTTATGCAAACATTCAATTAGTTGATAGCATAATGCGATAGTTACATATGTATAATATGTAATCGGTATAATTACCTACCTTCATAGCTAAGAATAACTTGATGGACTCTAGCCATGGTTGTTCTTATCTATGGTTGGATATCAACCTATTTGGAGATGTTCCTACGATCTCCAGAATTGATAAAAAGGGTTATTCAATTCGAAAAATAAATAGGATTTAATTAATGTATATTGATGCATTCTTTATCATTCTCATCACATAAGCTCAATTTGTATTTCTAGGATAATCACCTGATCATGTCTTCTCTGAATTTGCGTTCCATTTTGGACACCAATAATTTAACTAAGGCTAAAAAGATTGAAAAGGCACCAAAAGGCACTTGCCATCACTGCGGCAAGGAGGGCCACTGGCGAAGAAACTGCAAGGTTTATCTTGAGTCCTTGAAGAAGAAGGCATCCGATGCCCCATCCTCTTCAGGTATCTTCGTTATTGAATGACACCCTATTTTCTCGTACACCTGGGTACTTGATACTGGGTGTAGCTCACATATATGTAATGACATACATGGGCTAAGGAATAGAAGAAGACTCGTCAAGGGAGAAGCGAATTTGCGAGTTGGAAATGGAGCAAAGATTGCTGTTGCTGCCATCGGAACATATTTGCTAAAGCTCCTTACTGGACTTGTCTTAGAATTGGATAATTGTTATTTTGTTCCTTCGTTAATAAAGAACATTGTATCTATTTCATGCTTGAATGAAAAGAGTTATCATTTAAATTTTAGTAACAATTGCTGTTACATGACTTTAAATGGTGTTCTTTATGGGATCGGAACTTTATGCAATGGTATCTACACGTTAAATTTATCCGGTGACGTTTTCAATATCGAAGTTAGCAACAAACGTGCTCGAATAGATAATCAAATAGACTCCTATACGTGGCATTGTCGTCTTGGCCATGTAAGTAAGAAACGCATGACCAAATTACACCGATGTGGAATTCTGGAATCATTTGAACCCGGTTCATTTGATACATGTGAATCATGCTTAAAAGGCAAGATGACCAAATTACCCTTTTCCGGAAAAGGTAAACCAGTGGGAGAATTGCTTGGTCTAATACATACTGATGTATGTGGACCAATGTCAACTCTTGCACAAGGAGGTTATAGCTACTTCATTACATTTATCGATGATCACTCACGATTCGGGTATGTGTTCTTAATGAAACACAAATATGAAGCTTTTGAGAAATTCAAAGAGTTCAGAAGTGAAGTAGAGAAACAGCTTGGCAAAAGTATTAAGATACTTCTATCCGATCGGGGTGGTGAATACTTAAGTCAAGAGTTTCAAGATTATCTTAGGGACAATGGGATATTGTCTCAACGGACTCCGTCATATACACCACAGCATAATGGTGTATCTGAGAGGCGTAACCGAACCTTGATGGACATGGTTAGATCTATGATGAATCATGCAACTCTTCCAAAATCCTTTTGGGGCTATGCGCTTAAGACAGCTGTTTACTTACTAAACAGAGTCCCGACCAAGGTAGTCTCTACTACTCCATATGAGTCATGGAATAGTAAGAAACCTCATTTATCTCACCTAAAGATATGAGGTTGTCCTGCTTATGTAAAGCGGACTGTATCAGACAAATTGGATGCTAAGTCTGATAAATGTCTATTTATTGGATACCTTAAGGAAATGAAGGGTTACCAAATCTATCATCCCTTGGAACAAAAGGTGTTTGTTTCAAGGCATGCTGTATTTCTAGAAAAAGAATTTCTTTTACAAGAAAATAGTGGGAATAGCATTGAACTTGAAGAAGTTCAAGAAACTCCAATAGACATTACACAGACACCTAGTCTAGACCCACAACCAATAACTCATAATGATGAGCTATCAGTTGAACCTAAAACAACACCACTTCTTCGTAGGTCTGATAGGACACGCAATATTCCAGAGAGATATGGATTTCTCATAAGTGAATCGAACGACGTGTTACTCGTTAATAATGATGAACCTATCGGTTATGAAGATGTTCTGATAAATTCAGAAAGGGATAAATGGTTTGAAACCATGAAGTCGGAAATGGATTCCATGTACGAAAATCAAGTGTGAGACTTGGTTAACCCGCCTGAAGGGATTAAGTCCATAGGGTGCAAGTGGGTTTTCAAGAAGAAAACCGACATGGAAGGTAATGTTGTTACCTTTAAGGCTAGATTAGTGGCAAAAGGATATCGTCAGAAATAAGGAATTGATTATGACGAAACCTCTTCGCCAGTAGCTATGCTCAAATCCATTCGGATGCTCCTGGCCATAGCAGCTCATTATGATTATGAGATATGGCAAATGGATGTGAAAACAGCTTTCCTTAATGGAAACCTGCTTGAGGATGTATACATGACACAACCTGAAGGTTTCACATCGGTTAATAAAACCAAAGTATGCAAGCTTCGACGATCCATATATGGACTAAAGCAAGCATCCAGGAGCTGGAACATCTGTTTTGATGAGACAATCAAAGAGTTTAATTTCTCACAAAATCCTGACGAACCTTGTGTATATAAGAAGGTTAGTGGGAGTGCAGTCGTATTCCTAGTGTTATATGTCGATGACATTTTACTTATAGGAAACGATATATCAGTCTTACAGTCAGTTAAAATTTGGTTGTCCAAAACTTTCTCCATGAAAGACCTGGGAGAAGCAACCTATATCCTTGGGATAAGAATCTTTAGAGATAGATCAAAACGGTTGCTTGGTCTTTCGCAGTCTACATATATAAACCGAGTGTTAGGAAGGTTTAGTATGTCGGAATCCAAGAAAGTTTACCTTCCCATCAGGTATGGGATCAACCTTTCAAAGTCTGTGTCCGCGCACAGAAGATGAGAGGATTTGCATGAATAAGATTCCTTATGCATCCGCAATAGGATCTATCATGTATGCTATGTTATGTACTAGGCCCGATGTATCATATGCTCTGAGCGTCACAAGCAGATACCAGTCTGATCCAGGAATGGATCATTGGGCGGCTGTCAAGACAATCCTCAAGTACTTAAGAAGAACTAAGGATGTGTTCCTAATATATGGAGAAGGTGATATGGTAATACGTGGGTATACAGATGCCAGTTTCCAGACAGATAAGGATGACTCTAAATCTCAGTCCAGATACGTATTTATTTTGAATGGAGGCGCAATAAGTTGGAAGAGTTCCAAGCAAACACCGTAGCGGATTCTACCACGGAAGCGGAATATATTGCAGCTTCGGAAGAAGCAAAGGAAGCAGTCTGGATCAAGAAGTTTGTCTCAGAACTTGGTGTGGTTCCAACCATTGATGAAGCAATACCGATTTACTGCGACAACAATGGAGCTATTGCACAAGCGAAGCAACCAAGGTCTCATCAGCGATCTAAACATGTGCTTCGCCGCTATCATCTGATCAGAGAGAATATAAGTAGGAATGATATACAAATTGAGAAAATTCCCACTGAAAGGAATTTAGCGGATCCTTTAACTAAGGTCTTGCCTCAAAGTAAGTTTGAGGGTCATGTTAGAGCCTGTGGTATTGGGTACCGTAGCGATTGGCATTAGGCCAAGTGGGAGTTTGTTAGTGATATGTGAGAAGTGTCCTAAGGTAATCGCCTTATGATTGTAATCATTTATTCTAATAAATGAATATTCATTATTTGAGTATACATGTTTGTGTATTTGATTGAGATCTTAAACTCATTTCTGAATGTCCACAATACAATTCACAGCATGAGAGAATTTGTGATCAATTCACAACTAATGATTATCTCTACATGTGCAATTGTAAAGTATTGAAATTGTCCCTAGTCGATGAATTGATAAATACGGACACTATCAATTCTGTTGAGACTAGCATGGGTTATTCTCTAATCAGCTGATTCTCACTGGCTGGTGACATTGAGATGTCCGGAAATAAACATGAATGCTAGTTAAGGGAACTAGTTCATTGGAGTAACTGGCTGTAAAACTTCATATGGTAGTCTACATATAGATATGTCAGTGAAGTTCTTACTGCAGCTTAAGTGCGATGTTCCTTTGACTTGCGGTGTTCAAGTCATCTTGGTCATGGAGACTTATACTTTGACATCTTAAGCAAGCATCTCCAAGGAGGTGTGAACCCAGGATGATTGGGTATAAGCCGAAGTGCCTGAAGATGTTTGAACAGCCTATAAAGGATTCACCACTCCTTGCGAGGAGATGTATACCCGAGGCCTATCGTCGGATTGTTACTCGAAGGCTCTGGCCAGAGCATGACATATTCAGAGTATGAATCTCTTAAATACATGAGAGTAATTAGAATCCATAGGACGAGGAAACGTTACTTGGGCTAGGTGTGACGTAGTCAGCCTAGTGGGGACTGACACACATAGATCATGTCCTGAACCAAGTGGGTATAAGATGGTGAAGGGAATGGGGCACGATTCATTATAGCTGCTGAAGGGTTTCAGAATCATTTCTGAGGTCAACCGTTGATCTTTCAATTAATTGGGGATCATGATGTACTACTAGGTGCCACTCATGATCGTTCTATAATTAATTAGTTAATTATGGACGACCAACATAAATTGAAAGCCTATTTGGTCACACGCATAACGAGTAATTCGAAGGATTTAAAACGAGTTGAGAATTGGATTCTCCAATCGAGATAAACTATTTTTGGTAAGTCTAAACAATAGTCAAAACTGAATTTATTTCAGACGCATCGGAAGCATAGAATGACTAAGTCTTTTAAAGATTTAATGGGTGAATTAAATAAGTTTAATTCATTAAGGGATTTGATCCAATGTGGTATGGTTTATTATAAGCTTAAAATAATCCATGAGATTATTTTATCATGAATTAAAATAAACCAAAGAGTTGGTTTGTTTTATAAAAATTTATAATAAATCAAAGATGACAAAATTTAATCCATTGGTGGGTTTTGAACCATGGACCTATGGTTTAGATGAAAACTTAGCCGACCACTTGAGATGAATTCTCTTTTATATAAATTTTGGCCACCACAAGTGGATAAGGCTATTTTGGTTTGTTTTATAAAATAGATCAAAGGTTGGTTTATTTTATAAAAGGTTATATAAATTTTATATATATAAATTTTTATATAATGAACCATGAGTTGGTTTGTTTTATAAATTTTTATATAATGAACCAATGGTTGGTTTGTTTTATAAATTTTATATAATCATACCAAAAGAAAGAGAGCCTTGATTATGGATTGATTGAGAAATTATTCCATAATCAAGGAGAGGAGGCTTGATCATGAGAGCCTTGATTATGGATTGATTGAGAAATTATTCCATAATCAAGGAGAGGTTTGCTTGGGAATTAAGAAACCTCTCCCTATATAAAGGACCCAAGGGGTGACTTGGAAGATGATCCATCCAAGAATTGCTTCGGCTCTCTCCTCTTCTTCTCTCCCTCTCTCTTGGCCGGCCATAGGCATCCCCTCCCTCTTCTTGCCGTGAGCACAAGGAGAAGCACCAAGGCGACGAAGTTCTTCCTTGAGACGATCTTCCTCTTCGGCCATCATCACCTTGGGATTGGGCGCAAGTCATATTCCTCCTTCTCGCCGGAATTGTGAATCTGGCCAACCAATGTGATTACTCTTTCGTTTTTCGTCGTGTTCACGGAGAATCTAGTAGTTCTCGTGAATACGAAACTCGTGGCTTAGCGAAGTCATCCCGACGATACTCGGCGTGGACACGAATAGAGGCGGAGCTTCCGAGGGACGCTAACGGTTGGATCTCGTCCCTTCTTCCAAGTTACGCGAGGTAATTCGTAGAGTAATTTCCTTTTCTGCAAAAAATTTCATATTACGATTATGTGAACACATTGCATGCTTAGGATATGTGTTAGAATAATTTAGGAAATTATTCATGCTTTTGTTTCCGCTGCATGTAATTATGTAACAATTACAATACGTGTCCGCGTCGGCATGCACCCGGTCCCAACAGTAGGACCACAAGATGCTGGGGAGTTCGTCGACCCAGCTACCTCCGACGTGATCTAGCTTTATCTTGAGTCCCCTGAGGATTTCATGAATGACAACCTCGGCCTGTCCATTGCCCTACGGGTATGCTACTGAGGTGAAGGCTTGACGAATGCCCAACCCCTCACACCATTCTTTTAGCTTGCGTCCAGAAAATTATCCTCCATTGTCCGACACCAGCTTGTGGGGGATGCCGTATCTGCAAGCGATGTCCCTCCATAGGACCTTCATCACTGCGGCCTCCGTGATGTGTGCTAGAGGCTTAGCTTCTACCCATTTGGAAAAATAGTCGACGAGAACCAGTAGGAACTTATTCTGCTGTGGCCCGATTGGAAATGGGCCTACAATGTCTATTCCCCACATATCAAAAGGGCAGGATACTGTAGAGACTCGCAAGGGCTCGATCGGTCGGTGAGTTACGTGTTGATGTCTCTGACGGGCTTCACATCTGGCCACGAACTTGAGGGCGTCGACTTGGAGAGTGGGCCAAAAGTACCCTGCTAGGATAATCTTTCTAGACAGAGATCTTCCCCCAATATGGCTCTCGCAGATGCCTTCATGTACTTCTCGCATCATGTAGTCGGCCTTCTTCGGTCCAACACATTTGAGGAGTGGCCGAGCAAAGGCCCTCCTGTATAGTTTGTCGCCGACCAGCGTGAATTTGGCCGCCCGACAACGGAATAGTTAGCTTCCCTGGTCCATGCTCGAAACATTCCTACTGCGTAGGAACTCCACATATGGATCTCTCCAATTGGTCTTGGTGTCGCCTTCTGCCTCCTCTCCAATATGTGCTACCTTCTCGTCCAGGGTGCTAGGCTTATCCAACTGCTAGGTTAAAATGGAGCTAGCCAGTTTGGCTAGTTCGTCGGCCTTGGCATTGTCTGCCCTGGAAATCTTCTGCAAGATAACCTTCATGAAGGAGGCCTTCAGCTGCTCGTAAAGGACCACATACTTCTGCAGGCGCTGGCACCTGACTTCGAAGTCGCCCTTTATTTGCTGTGCCACGAGTTGGGAATCCGAGTGTACAATAACCCGAGTAGCCCCCATGTGCTTGGCTACTTGCAGGCCCCCCAGGATCGCCTTGTATTCATCTTCATTATTGGTAGCTTTGAAGTGGAGCCGGATGGATAAATGTAACGTGTCCCCCCGGGGGGAGACCATTAACACCCCGACCCCGTTGTGCCGGCTGTTGGAAGGCCCATCCACGTAGATCTTCCACATTCCTTCGGTCTCAGACTCTGGGACAGTCTCCGGCATGAAGTCTAAGAGGGCTTGTGCCTTGATAACAGCACGAAGCCGGTACTCAATACCGTATTCGCTTAACTCCGTCGTCCATTTGATCAGCCGCCCTGAAGCTTCGGGGTTGGTGAAGACCCGCGCTAGTCGACTGTTGGTGAGGATCATGATGGGATGCGCCAAGAAGTACGGCCTTAACCTCCGGGCCATTAAGACCAGAGCATAAACCAACTTCTCCATCGTAGTGTATCTTGTTTCGGCATCCTTTAGAAGATGTCCAAGAAGTAAATGGGATGCTGCACCATGCCTTCTTTGCAAACAAGCACTGAGCCTACCGCTTGCTCTGCTGTAGATAGGTAGACAAATAAAGTCTCCCCCTCCACCGGTTTGTAGAGGATGGGGTGCCCGACGTGGTAGGTCTTCAGGTCCACGAACGCTTTCTCACACTATTCATCTCACTCGAACTTGGCTACTTTTCTCAGAATCTTGAAGAATGATATGGTCTTATCTGCAGATTTGGAGATGAATCTGGATAGAGCCGTGATTCTTCCATTTAGTCGCTGCACTTCCTTGAAGTTGCGAGGGGATGACATATCCAGAATAGTCTTTACTTTTTCCAAATTAGCCTCGATCCTCCTTTCTGCCACCATGTAGCCTAGGAACCGACCGCTCTTTACCCCGAACAAGCATTTGGCAGAATTCAACTTCAGTTGTTGGCCCTCAAGGTGGCAAACGTCTCTTTTAAGTCGGCTATCATGTCTTTTCCCTTCTCCGTCTTGACCAGGATGTCGTCCATGTACACCTCGATATTTCTCCCGATCTGGTGCCTGAAGACTTTGTCCATCATCCATTGATAAGTTGCCCCAGCATTGCGCAATTCAAAAGGCATGACATTATAGCAGTATGTGCCATCGGCTGTCACAACGCTGACTTTCTCCTGGTCTTCGGGCGCGAAGGGGACTTGATGGTAGCCTTGATAAGCATCCAAGATCGAAATGAACTCGCAACTGGCCGTGTAATCTTCTAACCGATCTATTCGAGGCAAGAGATAGCAATCCTTGGGGCAGACTTTATTCAAGTCATGAAAATCGATGCAAACCCTCCATTTACCTCCTCGCTTAGGGACGAGGACTACATTAGCTAACCAGGCTGGGAATTGAACTTCTCTGATGTGCCCGGCCTTTAACAGCTTCTGGACTTCATCCCGGATAGCCTTGTCATGTTCTGGTGCAAAGTGCCTCCGCCTCTGCTTTACTGGTCGGGCTCCAGGGGTAACATGCAGGTGATTCATGGCTAATGTCGGGGAAACCCCTTTGATTTCTTCGGTGGCCCAAGTGAAGACATCTCTATGACTCTGCAGGCAGTCTATAAGACGGCTTCTTAGTTCCAGTGCAAGGTCGGTGGCGATCCTCGTAACTCCCCCCTCTTGTTGAGGGTGAATCCGGACCTCCTCGCTCTCGACCTCCCTTCGTTCTTCTTTCGGTCATTCATCTTCTCGCGGGTCAGCGAGATCAATTTGTAGGGCTTTGTAGAATTTCAGTAGGACCTCTCCAGTGGGACCTCCGGGGATCACAGGGATCTCCTCTTGCTCAGAAGCTCCTCGCTGTGAAGCGACTGGCTCCATTTGTTGCTGTTGGAGCGTCTCTTTGTCGACGGTCAGTCACCAGAGTTCAGCCCATGCGGACGCTGACGCTAGAGGAAGAACTCACACCCTGCAAGATTAACACGAGTGTTAGGGGAACACGCCGGAGGTTTTTCGGCGGAGCCCACTCCGACGCTCAAGTCAGTGCCTCAATCCAGGAGATGAAGAGAAGGCAAAAAGGGGTGCGTGAAGTAAAGAGGGCGTAACCCCCTTACCGAAGGGGTTGGAGTACCTTTATACCTGCGTTGGCTATTTCACGAGTCTCCACGATCTTTGTCACGTCCCCCCAATTGTCGGTTACAGGATAACCTTTGCAACGGTCCACGCCATCATTAAGTTCGGACCGTTGCGATAATTATGGGTCATGATGACTCCGTGATAATTGGAGATGGTTATCCGCAGATCCGAACAAAGGGGGATTGTTCCGTGAGTCTGAATGCTTCTTGTGCTCTGTTTCCCCAAGGTGATCTCGGGGTCTTCTAGCCCGGGGGGTCCCGAGCATTTTGTTTTCCCGGGGTGGTCTCGGGGACCTAGCTTCCTGAGATGATCTCAGGAGCACGTTCTCTAGAGCGATCTTTAGGGCTATGTCTACTCGAGTTGGTCTCGGGATTCCCCTTCTCGAGAGGGTCTCGGGTGTCATGGAAAAAGACTCGTTCCAACTCGGTAGATCTTGCCACACAGCTTCTTCAGTCTACGTGTCAACCACGGGGTATTCAACCTCTTCAGTCTACGATCTTTGGACTCGACTGATCGAGCTTCATGGAACCCAATGAAGCTAGAAGTCAAACTTAGAAGAATCGGACCAAACCAAATTCATAGCTCTTGTAGCTATAGAGGAGGATCAAGGGAGAGTCGAATCCAAATATGAGACGGAACCAACAGAAAAGCCTAGAGAATTAGGGATTGCGTTCAAGAAAGGTGTAAATTATCAAAATACCTCTATTAGCAGAAATTTAAATGACATGCGTGATAATTTAGAGATTTCTGAAAGTACCCTTAGAATAGCGGATGAAAATTTAGATTTTCATCGAGGTCTTGATCATATCGACATTAACTTTGACTTGGTCAAACAAGAAATCAATTCAAACAAATTAATTAAAGACTTAAATTCTGATAAATCAAACTTAAATTTAACTAACATTAACTTTAAAAATTTATATCAAGAAAATCTAAATATAGAAAAAATCAGTCTTTACCTTAATCAAATGTTTAATTCATTAAATTAAGAAAAATTTAACGATTCAACTTTAATTATTCTAATAATTCGAAGTCAATTAAATCTTAACATAAAGTCAAATTAACAAATTTAAAGTTAACTAACAATTCATCTAAATTTAAAAATTCAAATTCAATTAATTCAAAATAAAAAATAAAATAAATTTAAATTCTAAAAATAAAATATTAAACCCAAACAAGTTAATAAATTCAAAATAAGACCTAAAAATAATTTGAATATTTCTAAAATTTCAAATAAAGATAGGTTAAAAATTCATCCAATTCAAAATTAAAGGAAAATTTAAATGTTAACTATATGCATTTAAAATTAAATTCAAATCAAAGGATATATGATTTAAGGGAGACACCAAATTAATTGGCACTTCAAAATCAACTCTTACCCATAAGGGTACTTAGGAATAGATATTTCAGGACTAAATATCAACTTGAAAAATTAGGGACTAGTACTAAGATACAGTCAAATTGGAAAGTATTGTCTAATCACATGGCTTTTTCTAATGATGTCTAGGTGACTCACCTCAGCCTGGGAGCTTATTCAAGAAAGCTCGCTTGGGGAATCCAAAACTATACATAATCTAACTCAAGCTAAGACAATCCCTGAATAATAAACTAACTCATTTCATAAAACTATAGATTTACCTTGGTTGAAAATTTAGACTGAGTGGGATGAATACGGATATCCTATTTCGAATCTTTTGATTGAATTTTTAATCATTGGACTTAATTTAAATCTAAATCTTGATTTTACCTTAATTAAAAAATTTATTTTAATGAATTAAAACCTTAACTTTAACATTAATTAAAACCTCAATGTCACTTTAAATAAATCCAAATTTAAATTCAACACTTAATATTAATCTAATTAAATTAATGATGATCCAAATTAATACGTATAAAATCTGATTTATAAGCATCTCTCTGAACACATCGGGTTATCTTGTTTAAACAATTAGAATAGGTGAGATAATAGGACAAGTAAATATTGATCATTTTCAAAATCTCGATTAGTTAATGATTGATCAAGTATACAAGTTTTCAACACTAAAACCCCTAGCCACTTGGATAGATTTTCTTAACTAACAAAGATAAGCATTAACCAACTTGCTCTTTCATTTTTGAATTTATTCCTAAGATATAATATGATGTTTATCTTATAGTTAAGAAAGAATCCTAAGTGCAAGTCAGATAAAGGGAGTCTGAATTGAAAGATCAAAATAGTCTTTTCAATATCATTGAAAAATATCCTTGTAAAATCTTTTGAAAAATAGTCTTTGAAAAAGGGAGTTTTTTTTTGAAAAATCTTTTGAAAAATATTTCTGAAAACACTCTTTAAAAAAATTTTCATCAAAATAACTCTTTTGCAAAATAGGCTCTTACTTAAACATATTTCTGAAAACTATTTTTGAAAATTCATACGTTGAAAATATCTTTTTTGAAACATACTTTTAAAATTTTTTTAAAATGCTTTGAAAATTTTAATTTTAATTGATCGTTTAATTTGGATCTACCTTTAAGACATATAGAAAAATTTTACTTAGGGTTAATAAGGACTATTAAGGTGAGTCAACTTGATAGGAGTTTTGATTAATAGATCAAATATTATTTTCAAAATTATCTGAAATCATATTTCTTTTAAAAATCTTTTAATGTTGATTGAAAATATTTAGAAAGGTAAATATTCAAAGGGTATTTTCACATTCCAAAATTTATTTTTGAAAACTAATGCTTTAGCTAAATGTTATTCAATATGTTTTCAAAAATAAAAACTCATTGTTGGTTAATCTAATGGACCTTAGGAATATACCTTGAAAAATATGCCTTCAAAATGATTTTGTGAAAATGTCTGAAAATGCCTTAACAGTTATTAAATTCTTTTAAAATTATTCCTGTCCTTCAAAAATATTTAAAATCGAAACTTGATCTCTGGAAATATTTTGACTTTAAAATACTTATTTTTCAAAAGATCTTCGAAAATGAAAAATAAATTAACTTGAAAATATTTATCTTTTTGAAAAGTTATTTAAAATATTTGTTCAAAGAATCTTAAAATTGGATCAGAAATTTTCTTTATCTTGATCGTAGAAATTAATTTTAACTTTCAAAATATTATAAATAATTTTCTTGGCCTTACAAGTTCTGTTTCTAATTGAAAAATACATTGAAAATTTTCTTTGAAAAAGGTTTTGAAAAATTATCTTTGAAAATGTTGGAATGATTATAATTATTTTGATGTCTTAAAAATTTTTGAAAATAGGTTTTTAACCTAGAAATTTATGTTTTTAATTGAAAATGATTGATATAGTTTGCAAATTTTTGGAATTTTTTTAACATTTTAAAAACTTAGTCTGAAAAATCTTTTTCTCTTAGAAAAATCTTTTGAAATTTTATTATAGAAACTTATTCCTTATAAATATTTTTTCTGAACATGTTTTAAATTTAAGTTTCCAAAAATTAGTTTCCAAAAAATCATTGAAAAATCTAATATATGATACTTTTGGAAGAAGATTTCTTTTTGAAAATAGAGTTTTTCTAAAAATGTCTTAGAAGTCTTTGAAGATATTTTGAAAATATATTTTAAAGTTTATTCTTAAAAATTATTCCTGTAAATTTTTTACTTAGAATAGACTTAAGACTTCTTTTAAGCCCTAGATTTTTTTCCCTGAAAATATATTTGAATAAATGATTCTGGAAAAGTATGTGGATATATAATTAAGTTATTCCCCAAAAATAAATCCAACTTTAACTTGTTCACCTTGTTTATTTTACAAAGTTGGTAAACAAAATTGATTGTTACTTATTGTTATTTTTGATGAATGACAAAGGGAGAGGGTAAGATTAAAGACTAGAAAATATAAAACTCAGTAATCCTAGTAGCATTTACTTGCATACACAGTGTTTACTTGCATCATCATATTTATTCATTATGCAATTATCATGTTTTTTTCTAACTTTATCCAAGTTGTCATTACATCAAAAAGGGAGTGATTGTTGATGCAGTTTGCACTAATGATCAAACTTAAATTTTGATATATGACAAATGGGTTAAAGTTAGGTGTGTTATTTTCTAACTTTGTTACCAAGTGTGCAGGATTGAAAGGCTTTGGACCTGACACTAAGCTGAAGTCAAGGGTGGTTGAGTCCTGGAAGGAAGCTGAGTTGGGTTCGTGGGGCTTGACAACTGGCTGAAGCCCAAGTTAGTAGAGACTTGGCATGAAATTCAGCTGGGTCCATGGGATCTGACAGTTGGCTAAAAGACCTGGTGGGTTAAGGAGCTAAGTAAATACGAACAATGTTACTGAGATAAGTCACTAGAGGAGTGAATTCCAATGAGGACGAGCCCTTGGTAGGGACTTTAGGTGTAGTCGAGCTGAGAACCATTTCAGAGCTCTAAGCTGAGACCTTTGACTAGATTCTGGTCTTGGGGAGATAGGATATAATTAATACTAAATTCCATTTACCCTATTTTATACTTGTGCTAACTTTATTTTACAGGGTATATATTATTTTTGTAACTAACATATTTTGCAGGGTCTTAACTATAAAATTCAGTCTCGAATGAACAGTGTCCGAGGTACCTCAAGTGAGACATGAGGCCCCTCGAGCAATTGAGAGCGTCTTTGCGTGGCTTTCACTGAAGATGAGAGTTTAACAATTTGAGGCACCTCAGGTTGGATCCTAGGTGCCTCAATTGGGAACTAAGGCCAATTGAGACACCTCGAAATGGATCTAAGGCACCTTCTGATGGATAAGCTGCGTAGTTCGTTGATCAGATAAGCTCTCAAATCTGAAGAGCCTCAATTGGGAATTGAGGTGCCTCAAACAGTCTTTATAAGGAGCTCGAGTTCAAGCCTCCCTGAACAACTTTGATACTCCATTCTTGAGCTCAAGTGATTACTCTACTTCCTCGTCTTCGTACTGTGACTCTGCTATGACTTGACTACGATCGACCGCTGCCGGAAGACTGACACCAACACACGAGCACACATCCGGATATTCAAGCTGTGTTGGTAACTTTTAACATTGTGTACTTAAGTTTTTTTACTTGTTCTTAGGATAGTGCAAGGTGTTACACTGTGTTTATCTCTTTGCACTCGATCACTCTATCAAGAGTTTATCGATAGAGAAATTTAGTAGATTACCCATCGATAGGTCTAGAGGACCTGGGTTTTGGTGTAGGAGTCGTCGAAGGTTCCAAACCAAGTAAAAATCGAACAATATTTTGACTTGTATTTTTATTTCGTTTTATTTTCCACTGTGCACTCATGTTTTCTATAAAATCAAAAAAGGCGCAAGTTTTTAAATACACATTATTCATCCCCCCTCTCATGTGCAACGGTCCTACAAGTGGTATTAAAGCCGGGGCTGCCAGAAGGTCTAACTGCCAACTGTGCACAATAGCTATGATTTAATCGAGCCATGTGAGTGGAATATTGACCTTGAACAAAGAAAGTGGGGGCTCCCATATCTGGATCAAGAGAACTAGCCACTAGGCAAGATGTTCTAGTTATGGCTATGCAAGGAAGTTTTATTATAGGCCACGTAAATAGAGGGGCATGAAGACCTGGTGGGTCGAGGATTGGATGTCAAACGGATAGACTTTCCACTTGAGGAGGTCTGTGGTCCTTCGTTTGAAGGGGAATTGTTGGGGTTATAAAGTTGCAAACATAGTCCTACATCGAAAACACATGGAAAAGATCAAGGGCTTTTAAGGGAAATATATCTCCATTGGTATGAGACCTTTTGGGTAGAGTCTAAGTTAAAACCATGAGGGCTAGGCTCAAAGTAGACAATATCATACCATTGTGGAGATATCTAAATTCTTTCGGTCCTAACAGAATCAAGCCTTTAGGATGTAAATGAATCCTAAAGAAGAAATATAAGACTGATGGAACTATTGAAAAGTGCAAGGTAAGACTAGTGGCAAAGGGATTCCAAAAAAAGAAAGGTCTTGACTTCTTAGATATCTATTCACCCGTAACAAGAATCACATTTATTCGAGTACTCATTGTTATTGTTGCAATACATAACCTTGAGATACAACAAATAGATATGAAAACAGTCTATCTAAATAGTGAATTAGAGGAAGAAATATATATAGAACAACTTGAAGGGGTTGTGGCTCCAAGACAAGAAAACAAGGTGTGCAAACTTGTGAAGTCACTATATTAGCTAAAACAAGCACCAAAACCGTGGTATGAGAAATTTGACAAAATTATGATGTCAAATAGATATAAAATAAATGAGTGTGATATATATATATATATATATATATATATATATATATATATATATATATATATATATATATATATATATATATTATATATATATATATATATATATATATATATATATATATATATCAAAGGTGCACCTAACTCGTTTGTCATTATCTGTTTATATGTAGACAATATGCTCATTATGGGTAGTAATAATGACATAATCATAACTACTAAAATGATGGAATTGTTCTTTCACAATCTCATTATATTGAGTCGGTGCTAAGGAAATTTAATGCATATAATCTTTTCTCCATAAAACACCAATGAACATTTGGCTATGAACCATGGTAAACCCGTATCCCAATTGGAATATTCAAGTATAATTGGCAGTTTGATGTATATCACTAGTTGTACATGTTCGAATATTGCATATGCGGTTAATAAATTACGTAGATTTACAAGTAATCCAAATGATGATCATTGGAAGGTATTAATAAGGGTTCTTAAATATTTAAAATACACCTTAGAGTATGGATTACATTAAACAAGATAAACCGCGGTACTAGAAGGCTATTGTGATGCAAATTGGATATTTGATACAAAAGACTCTAAACAACCAATGGATATGTATATACCATTGGTAGTGGAGCGGTGTCATGGAAATCCACGAAACAAACATGCATAGCTCGATCAACTATGGAATATAAATTTATAATCTTAGATAAAGCTGCAAAAGAAGCTAAATAACTTTGTAACCTCTTAGAGGATATCCCATGTTGGGCAAAGCTAGTGTTTGCCATGATGATCACAATCCAATAGACAATTGTAAGAGCACAAAATAGCATGTACAATGGTAAGTAACGATATATTCGTCGACGACATAATACCATTAGACAGTTGATCTCTGACAGAGTTATCTCTGTTGATCACGTCAAATCAAAAGATTACTTAGTAGATCCGTTTACAAAAGGTTTGAACAAAGATCAAATATACTGCACATCAAGAGGAATGCTATTAAAAATCTACAAACAAGAACATTCATTGTGGTAACCTAACCTTGTTTATTGAAGATCCCAAGATCTTGGTTTAATGGGACAATTAAATTATGAAAATTCATGTAAGTACATGGACTAGTTCCCCTCTCATTCCTAGGATGAAAAAGTGCTACCTACGAAGATGAAAAAAATGAGCCATCTTCTGTGACCTCCTATAAAGAGTATCCTGCCATACTCTATCTTTTTCAAGTATAGGAGTCATTAAAATTTATTAACTTAAAAAAATGCACGAGGTTGCCCTTTTTTTAAGTTATAACTTTTAATGACTCCTATACTTGAAAAAGGTAGAGTATGACAAGATACTCTTTATAGGAAGTTACAGAAGATAGGTCATTTTAATCAAACACTTATAAATTCAAGAGGTTGTTAATGGCCAAAATGAACAAAACAGTGAGAAATATTATTGTGTAGGTATCATTGTTTGGGTTTATATGAACGACTGAGTAGTTCAAGACATCACGCTCACTAAGCAACCTAGTAAATATGATGATACTCTATTGTGGAAGGTTCAAAGTCATAAGTTATCTCTCCCAATTTACTAATCTTTCGATTGAACTTTTCTTATGTAATAGCATGCATGCATTAATTCTCATTCATGCGAGGAATTGTTTGAAATTTTAAATGAGGAATTAAATCTAGATCGTTGGATCAAAATTGACAAATCTTGTTTATCCAACTAGAAAGGTTTTGTACCTCTTGAATGGTTCAATCTGAACCATTGATTTCAAAAGGGTTTTGTGCCTTTAATCTAAACAATTGATTTAAAAAGGAGGCATATCTAATGAAGGGGTTTGTGATCTAGATCATCCAATTCAAGATGAATGGATGAGATCTAATGGAACCGAGACGTACTTATACCCCTTCATTTAGTATGAATAAGATCTCTCACAATCTTATTTCACTCACTCAATTCATTCGTTTACAAACCAAAGCAAGCATTGCATTTCATACTTGCATTTGGAAAGTTCGAGAAGTCTCTTCGGTTTGGAAGTCTTGCGATTTGCAGCGCTGCTATCGCAAGATAAAGTCGTTGCATCTTGGAAAACGATTATCTTGTTCCATGAACACCGTGTACGAGGCAAATTCTTTTTTTTTTTAAAAAATAGAGTCTAACTCTAACCTTGACTTCATCAAAGCGGTATATACCGTCGATCTGCCATTACTCAGATTGCACCATCAAAAGATCCAATACAATGAACATATCTGATATTATTTCTATTGTTCATAATATATTCTAGATCAGAAGAAAGCATTAAATGAATGTAAAAATTTTGAACTAAAGAAACAGAAAAAAAAACTAGGAACAAGAAAGTACTAAGCTAAGGCATCTAAAGATGAAGTACCCACCAAGGCAATAAAAATAATAATAATGAATCAGATAATAAACGAATTATTTAGAATAAACAATTCGGTCTTACGAAAGTTTTTCATTACCCACCAAGATAAATTGAGAAGTACTCATGACGAGCGGTCTAAAAGTCCAACGTCCCAGGATTCACGTCCCATTTTAAGATTTTTTTTTTCAAAATACGTAGTAGCTGAGGATCGAACCGTGAATACCTAAAATGATAACGCTATGTCACTGCACCATAATCTCGGGGGCACCCACCAAGGCAACCAAGCTTCTTGAATTCATGACCTTTGATAATGAAGTAGAAAGCTGAAGAGAAGTTGAGATAGTAGATCATGAGATGTGAAAAAGATTTTCATCCTCAAGTGTAAAGACAGAAGCATCATATCATTCAGTAATAATGACGACTAAAGTTAATAGGATATGATAACACATAACTTTCCTGTAACATTATTATTGATGAAGTTTTTTAAGTAGAAGGTATGAAATTTTAAGTATGGTAAAATTTCATACCTTCTACTAGTTTTACTCAACTGGTAGTTTATGTTCACACAATCAATCATCCTAATGTTTCTAACACCTCTTTCAAATATTCCCAAGCCTTGTCAAGGGCAAAGTTTGTCGCATATGTCAAAGAGGCAAACAAACCAAATGGTCAAAGGTAAACATGTTGTATGTACTTTTCACCCTCTAGAGAGTTATTATATTTGATCATGCTAAATGAATATACTTTACCAAGTTACTTTTGGATCATGACTCGTTTACATGCGCTAACCACAGTATCTGAGTTAGTAGTTCTTGTTGGTGCAATCGACCCAAGTGTGATCGAGTAGATCATAGATTTTGATGTGTGTGTCAATATGATTAAGTTAGGATGTCATATTGGTTTGATATGTGTGTTTGAGTCATGTAGGACTTGGTGAATCACACATGGAGTAATGGAGTGCGCATCCGAGGGATGAGAGCCGGAGGAAGAGAACTTCAAGGGCAAGCCAGAGAAGTAGACTTCAAAGGCATGCGCGAAGGATGGCATGGAGGCAAGTCATGGGCTTGTGCGTGCATCCGAGGGTCGAGAGCCGAAGGAAGAAAACTTCAAGGGGCAAGCCAACGGAGTTGACTTCAAGGCATACACGAAGGATGGACTTCAGAGTGAGTTTGAGAGGACTTGTAAGCGGGTAGTCGACTGGCAATGGGATCAGTTGATTGCCAGCGACGAGCGAAAGTTCACAGAAAAATCAGTCGATTGGTCCAGGGTGTGTTCGAAAAAGAGTCGTTAGCTAGGCATCAGTCGACTACCCCTTGGGGCAGTCGGCTGGTGTCGGGGGCTGGGCTATTTAAGGAACAACTCTCTCCTCTATTTAAGGGGAGGCTTTGGAGTAGAATAAGATTGTGGTTCTTTATTACAAGATCCTATTCTAAGTGCTCAAAGTCTCCATAGCTTACTCTCTTCCTCGTACTCTAAATTCTATCTTGTAAAAGAGGAAGAGAGCACCTTGTGAAGGTTTCTCCACCTTCAAGGAGAAGATCATAGTGAAGCTTGATCGTGTGGTGTGGACCCTTGGATTAGTCACCTCTTGGAGGTGTATACCAAGTAAATCAAGGGAGTTAGCATTGTTTCCTTTGTTAATTGATTTTGTTTGATATTGTTTTTGTACTTTAGCTGTTAAATCCGACATTTTTTTTTTTTTTGATCCTGCCCCGGAGAATTTTTCGGAAGAATATTTAGGGTTTTCGAGACCCAAATTGGAATTAGATGGTTAAATTATTTTAGAAACTTAAGTTATGAGGAGTTAAATGTTTGAAAATAGGAAATTAAGGGCTGATTTGCAATTATGCATTAACTGTTAAGGGCTTGGTTGGAATTTGTCAAAGATGAAGGGGGTTAAATGCAAAATAACCCTAATAAAAATCCCGCAGCCTCCCTTTCTCTCCTACGCGTGACCTAGCCGCCACCGCAGCTGCCACGCCCGAACACTCACTTCCCTTCTCTTCTCCTACGCTTGCGAATCCTAGCTCGACGCCGAGATCCCAACTCCTCCCTCGCGATCTCATCTCGTTCCCTTGCTTTCCGGTCATCGAGACCCTAGCTTGCCACACCTCCTTCTTCATCTTTCCCCAGCTGATCTTTGCTCTGTCGGCAGCTTCACTCGAGGACGCCTTCACGTGCGGGGGAGAGGAGAGCTTGATCCAGTCCTTCCGTCTGAAGGATTCTTGTGCTACCCACTCAATCCGATTCCTCTTCTTCCCACAGCTTACGGGCCACTGTTGTGCAAGCCGGCAAAGGGAAACGCCTAGGTCAGACCTTGGAATTTCAGCTAGGTAAGTCTGAGTTCATTGGATTTCGACTTGTTTTCCTTGGATCAACTTGAACTAGTGCTTCAATGGTGATACCAAGATTTAGGGATTGCTCCGGTTCTTCTCTGTGGAGATTGGTTTGCATCGATCGCTAGCTCTGGGACTCCAAATCGTGTTTGGTTTGTTTGGGCAAGATGGGAATCTGAGGATGGTCTCGAAGATGAATTGAATCCCTACATCAGACGTGGATGTTAGCTCAGTCCCGAATCTCAAGCTTGTCGATCATTCTTCTCTCCTTTAATTTCCCCGTGGCTGAGGTTGGATTCTTGATCAGCAACCAGTAGGTAAGGATGGTTACTTTGGTTCTCTTTGGCATTGGCTTGAGATGGTGTTGTTAGTTTGATCTATGTGGATGTAAAATGGATCTTGAATTTGCTGTAATCTCCCTGTACAGATTCTGGTTGTTTGGATTGTTTCTGCTTGGAGCTGGGAAAAGGGGAATTGGTTTTTGACCGTTTGGAATGTGAGGTAAGGATCCGAATGCTTGTGAATTTTGTTCATATGTTGATGGTTTCTTGATGAGAGTAGATTAGTTTGGATTTGTATTTGAATGGTTAACCCTGTTAGAAGTTTGAATTCATCTTGTTGCTATAATTATGATCAGGGTTTGAGTTTAGGAGGCCAGTGGGTGAGGGGTTGATTATGTGAGGTGGTTAAGACTCTAATCTTAACTACACGAGGTTGAATCTGAGATAAACCTAAACCTTAATTATGTGGGGTAATTGGGGACCTTTTCATTTAATTAGACGTGATTAAATGGATAAGGACGGATTAGGTTAACCCTAAAATGGATTAGGGATTTATTAGCTAGTTATTTTTATAATAGCTAATTGAATCTATCCCTGATACAGGGACTTGATTTGCTTTACGGTTGCGGATTATTGACGGGTGGTTCTTCCGGCTTGATACGGATTTATATACTCTTGGAGGCGGGTACCCTTTGACTTATCTCTTTTGATATTGTCATGTGATTATGCATAGTCTGTTATAGATAGCAGTAAGATTATACGCTATCCCTGTTTATTATACCTGTTCTGGATACTTGTTGTTTATCCCTGAGTTATTATACTTGTTCTGGATACATGTGGTTTACCCTTGAGTTAGTATGTTGTAGTTCCATACAGTCTCAGGTATTGTCATAACTATATGTATGCTTAGAGATCGTGTTGTATCTCCTGCCTTTGACCTTGAGGGATTTGTAGTTTCCAGTCAGTATACCTTGTAGGTTACCTGTATTTCCTGTTATAGGATCTCTGACTGAGACTTAGTATACTGAGGACTTGGGGAGGGAGGTATGTGTATCTATCATACACCATCCTTGCATTGTTGCATGCCGGCGATCAGCGACTCCCTTGTGGTTGAGCCTAATCGTCTTCCGGCACATGATATGCACACACGGCCACTCATGGGTTAGTGGATACCGCTGGGTGTGTGCATTTGCTCTGTAGTGCTCCGCTCGTCCGCTCAGGGGTAGTGGTTTCGGAGCGTGGTAGCAAGCAGAGATCCCTTCTCTACCCATAGACCAGAGAAGATGAGAGAGATATCTCCCCCATATATACATGGGGCGGAGCGATAGCTCCACCAGCATCCTGTCCTCTCGGTCACTCAGGAGCAGTGATGGCAGAGTACGGACAGTGTCACAGCTCTACCCACTCGGCCGACACAGTATCGCCTGTCTCGGTGGCTTGACTGGAGTTAGGGGGTGACCATGGCATTGCACCATGTGCATATTTTGCATCGTGCATTGTTTGCTGCACTTATTTGCTGCACTTGTTTGACATCGCATATACTGGAGACCTGTTATCTGTGATTATCTGTCTATTGATATTTCCTTAGTACTTATTACCCTCTTTACAGGTTAGATGGATTCAGGTATGTATCTACCTCAGTATGTTCAGTATTAGTCTATCCCTACTGTTGATATGAGACTGTATTAGCTGAACCCTTATTGTTGGTATAACTTTCTATGCATATCTGTTGGGTATTCGCTGAGCTATGGACTCACCCCGTTGCCATACATTTTATTTCAGGTTGATGCCTGCCAGGAGATCCCTAGCAGCCAGTCCCCAGCTCCAGAGGAGCTCTGCTTGGTTCCATTTTTCGTTGTTTTCCTTATGGACCCTGTAGTATTTCCTATGCTTCCGTTACTATATTTTTGGAACATGTATTCATGTTTTATTCGATGGTATTGTACTTTTGAGTCCTATGTTGGACTTCGTGGGATTTTGGCTTTGTTCCTGCCCCCTGGCAGCTCAGGTGAGTTCGTATTTTGGTTTTACGACGATTATAGTTATATACCTGTTATATCTGCATAGATTGGAGGCCTGAGGCCATTTAACTGCGTGGTTGTGCAAATATATATATTGTGTGATATATTTATCTGTGTGTTTGTGTAAATTGTCCGCCGGACAGAGGAGGTGCTGTCCGATTTTCTATTGGAACAGCGACTCCTGGATCTCGGGGCGTGTCAATTTATTTTGGTATCAGAGCTCAGGTTGCGAGATACCTCGGGTATTTGCGGATTTTTCGGTGTTTATCTGATACCAATTTATTTTTGGTATCAAAGCTCAGGTTGTTAGATACCTTGAGTGCTTTTGGATTTTCGGTGTCTATCTGATACCAATTTATTTTGGTATCAGAGCGTAGGTTTCGATGCCTACATGTTTTCGGATTTTTCGGTGTTTATCTGATACCAATTTATTTTTGGTATCAAGCCCAGGATGTGGGATACCATCGATTCGTGATTTGTCGGAGTTAAATCTGATACCTACTCGGTAGGTGTCGGAGCTCGGGGTAGATGAGTCTACCCGAGTACATTTCGGATTTTCGGAGTTGTTTCACGGTGTGATGTGGACCATGGGACTTGGCGGCGACGGGACATCTCCGGGCAGCAAATGTATGATTTGATAAGGTTAGTGACATATATCCTTAGTAACCAATGGTTAATATTGTAACAGGTATGACTAGGCGCGGACGTGCCCCCGCACCGGGACGTGGTCGAGGACGGCCACGTAAGTCTACTATTGGGTCTCCGGTGACCAGGTCACCCGAGAGACCGACGGAGACGGGGCCGGTCAGTCAGGGACAGACTCCTCCGGTTGTTCCGAGGCCCCCATCTCCACTGCTGTCAGCGGTTCCGACCGTACCACCCGTGACTGCTACACCGTTGATTCCCACAGTACCAGCACCGGTGCCTGCTACTGCTTACTCAGCAGGACCATCTGTGATACCAGTTGCTTCACCTGCACCGGTGCCAGCAGTTCCGTACCCGACCGTACCTCTGTCAGCACCACCCACGGCGTACTCAGCAGTACCTACACCTCCAGTGGTGCCCACCGTTGTCTACCCTTCGGTGCCTTCATTTGTACCATTTGCGGGAGCATCCGCGGCACCCCCAGCAGTACCTACTCCCCCGGCGGTGCCTACGGTTAGCTACCCCTCAGTACCGTTCACGGGAGTTTCTGCGGCTCCCACAGCGGTTCCTGTTCCAGCTGCTTATTCGGCCCCACCAGTGGCCCCAGCTCCAGCAGCTTATTCGGCCCCACGAGTGGCCCCTGTTCCAGGATTTTTCACAGTTCCATCTACTGTTCTTGGCATAGCACCTTATGCAGCTCCGCTGGTACCCCCTACTACTCCGGCAGAGTGTGCCAGAGCCCGAGCACGGATACCCGCACTTGCAGAGTCGGTGAAAGGCCGATTCACATTATTCCACGGAGGAGCTGATCCTAGGGCTGCCCGTGACTGGTTGGAGACTTTGGAGGGTACATTTGATTACATGGCTTGCTCCGAGTGGGAGAAGGCGGCGCTAGCCGCATACCATTTACGAGGCGAGGCGGTTACCTGGTGGGCCTCGCGGCGCACGATTATTGGAGAGCAGCATCTCACATGGGCCGTCTTCAGAGAGGCATTCGAGAGTCACTACGTTCCGATATCCTATCAGATGACTCAGCGACAGGAGTTCCTGACTCTGCAGCAGGGGACTCGCACGGTTATGGAGTATAGCGCAGAATTCGACCGATTGGCTGAATTCTGCCCCGAGCTGGTTACCGAGGATAGATCCCGGATGATCCACTTCACTAGAGGACTAGCTGCGTATATCCGACTCAAGCTTGCCGGATTTAGTACTGCATCTTACAGTGAGGCTTTGGAGAGAGCCCTTTTGATTGAGATGACCCAGCAGGAGGTGGATGGAGTTCCTGAAGGACTACGATTGTACCATTAGCTACCACCCTGGGAAAGCTAATGTCGTTGCTGACGCCCTGAGTAGGAAGTCCAGAGGAGTACTAGCCTCCCACCGAGTACTGGTTACCGAGATCGTCCAGAGTTTCTCAGAGTTGGGTCTAGAGGAGCAGGGTCAGACTGAGAGGGGTATTCTGGCGACCATTGTTACTCAGTCTTTCATCCGGACGAGGATCAGAGAGGCTCAGGCGAGTGATCAGCATCTGCAGTTCCTCGGCAGTCGAGCAGCCACAGAGCAGCAGTCTGATTTTACACGAGACGATGCGGATGTCTTGTATTTTCGCGGGAGACTTTGCGTACCCGAGTCACATCCGGTCCGAGAGGAGTTACTTCAGGAGGCACATCGCTCCCGATTTGCTATCCATCCGGGTGCCACCCGTATGTATCGGGATCTGAGACGTTCCTATTGGTGGAACGACATGAAGAAAGACATCGCGGATTTTGTAGCTAGATGTCTAGTTTGCCAGCAGGTTAAGGCTGAGCATCAGAGACCTGCTGGACTACTTCAGAGTATTCCCATTCCAGAGTGGAAGTGGGAACATATTACTATGGATTTTGTGGTAGGATTACCGAGGACTCGGCGAGGACACGATGCGATTTGGGTGATCGTTGATCGATTAACCAAATCTGCACACTTTTTGGCAATTCGGAGGACAGACTCCTTGGACAGACTAGCAGAGCTATATTGCAGAGAGATCATTAGATTACACGGCATACCATTGAGTATCATCTCTGACCGAGATCCGCGTTTCACCTCACGCTTCTGGCAGAGTCTGCAGAAGGCCATGGGTACCGAGCTTAGATTTAGTACCGCCTTCCATCCGCAGACCGATGGTCAGTCAGAGCGTATGATCCAGACCTTGGAGGACTTACTATGAGCCTGTGTTATGGATTTCGGAGGCAATTGGGAGGATCATCTGCACCTTGTCGAGTTCGCCTACAACAACAGTTATCATGCGGCTATCCAGATGGCACCGTATGAGGCGTTGTATGGTAGGCCTTGTCGGACACCCACCCTCTGGGAGGAGGTTGGGGAATCCCAGCTGTTAGGACCTCAGAGAGCCCAGCACGAGGCAGAGTTAGTCCGTACCATCAGACGCAAGATATCTGAGGCGCAGGATCGTCAGAAGAGTTATGCCGACCGGAGACGGAGACCTCTGGAGTTCTCCGTGGGTGATCATGTGTTTCTGCGAGTTTCACCCACGAAGGGGGTGAAACGATTCGGTCTTCGAGGGAAGCTTGCTCCGCGTTACATCGGTCCGTTCCAGATTCTGGAGAGGGTTGGAGCAGTTGCTTATCGGTTGGCTCTTCCACCAGCTATTACCGGTGTACATGATGTATTTCACGTATCTATGCTGAGGAAATACATGCCAGACCCTTCACACGTGTTGTCGGATGTCTCAGTTCCACTTCAGCCTGACGCGACTTACGAGGAGATTCCGGTACGGATTTTGGGTCACCGAGAGCGTCAGTTGCGGAACAAGACAATCCGGCTTGTTAAAGTCGGATGGCAGCATCACTCAGATGAGGAGGCTACCTGAGAGCTTGAGGATGTCATCCGAGCTCGTTACCCCCACCTGTTCACTTGAGGTATGTGTGATTAATTACGGTTCAGTATTTATATCAGCATATTTCTTAGTAGTGTTTACTATGGTGAATAACGAAATTTGGGGACCAAATTTTTATTAGTGGGGGAGGATGTTAAATCCGACATTTTTTTTTTGATCCTGCCCCGGAGAATTTTTCGGAAGAATATTTAGGGTTTTCGAGACCCAAATTGGAATTAGATGGTTAAATTATTTTAGAAACTTAAGTTATGAGGAGTTAAATGTTTGAAAATAGGAAATTAAGGGCTGATTTGCAATTATGCATTAACTGTTAAGGGCTTGGTTGGAATTTGTCAAAGATGAAGGGGGTTAAATGCAAAATAACCCTAATAAAAATCCCGCAGCCTCCCTTTCTCTCCTACGCGTGACCTAGCCGCCGCCGCAGCTGCCACGCCCGAACACTCACTTCCCTTCTCTTCTCCTACGCTTGCGAATCCTAGCTCGACGCCGAGATCCCAACTCCTCCCTCGCGATCTCATCTCGTTCCCTTGCTTTCCGGTCATCGAGACCCTAGCTTGCCACACCTCCTTCTTCATCTTTCCCCAGCTGATCTTTGCTCTGTCGGCAGCTTCACTCGAGGACGCCTTCACGTGCGGGGGAGAGGAGAGCTTGATCCAGTCCTTCCGTCTGAAGGATTCTTGTGCTACCCACTCAATCCGATTCCTCTTCTTCCCACAGCTTACGGGCCACTGTTGTGCAAGCCGGCAAAGGGAAACGCCTAGGTCAGACCTTGGAATTTCAGCTAGGTAAGTCTGAGTTCATTGGATTTCGACTTGTTTTCCTTGGATCAACTTGAACTAGTGCTTCAATGGTGATACCAAGATTTAGGGATTGCTCCGGTTCTTCTCTGTGGAGATTGGTTTGCATCGATCGCTAGCTCTGGGACTCCAAATCGTGTTTGGTTTGTTTGGGCAAGATGGGAATCTGAGGATGGTCTCGAAGATGAATTGAATCCCTACATCAGACGTGGATGTTAGCTCAGTCCCGAATCTCAAGCTTGTCGATCATTCTTCTCTCCTTTAATTTCCCCGTGGCTGAGGTTGGATTCTTGATCAGCAACCAGTAGGTAAGGATGGTTACTTTGGTTCTCTTTGGCATTGGCTTGAGATGGTGTTGTTAGTTTGATCTATGTGGATGTAAAATGGATCTTGAATTTGCTGTAATCTCCCTGTACAGATTCTGGTTGTTTGGATTGTTTCTGCTTGGAGCTGGGAAAAGGGGAATTGGTTTTTGACCGTTTGGAATGTGAGGTAAGGATCCGAATGCTTGTGAATTTTGTTCATATGTTGATGGTTTCTTGATGAGAGTAGATTAGTTTGGATTTGTATTTGAATGGTTAACCCTGTTAGAAGTTTGAATTCATCTTGTTGCTATAATTATGATCAGGGTTTGAGTTTAGGAGGCCAGTGGGTGAGGGGTTGATTATGTGAGGTGGTTAAGACTCTAATCTTAACTACACGAGGTTGAATCTGAGATAAACCTAAACCTTAATTATGTGGGGTAATTGGGGACCTTTTCATTTAATTAGACGTGATTAAATGGATAAGGACGGATTAGGTTAACCCTAAAATGGATTAGGGATTTATTAGCTAGTTATTTTTATAATAGCCAATTGAATCTATCCCTGATACAGGGACTTGATTTGCTTTACGGTTGCGGATTATTGACGGGTGGTTCTTCCGGCTTGATACGGATTTATATACTCTTGGAGGCGGGTACCCTTTGACTTATCTCTTTTGATATTATCATGTGATTATGCATAGTCTGTTATAGATAGCAGTAAGATTATACGCTATCCCTGTTTATTATACCTGTTCTGGATACTTGTTGTTTATTCCTAAGTTATTATACTTGTTCTGGATACATGTGGTTTACCCTTGAGTTAGTATGTTGTAGTTCCATACAGTTTCAGGTATTGTCATAACTATATGTATGCTTAGAGATCGTGTTGTATCTCCTGCCTTTGACCTTGAGGGATTTGTAGTTTCCAGTCAGTATACCTTGTAGGTTACCTGTATTTCCTGTTATAGGATCTCTGACTGAGACTTAGTATACTGAGGACTTGGGGAGGGAGGTATGTGTATCTATCATACACCATCCTTGCATTGTTGCATGCCGGCGATCAGCGACTCCCTTGTGGTTGAGCCTAATCGTCTTCTGGCACATGATATGCACACACGGCCACTCATGGGTTAGTGGATACCACTGGGTGTGTGCATTTGCTCTGTAGTGCTCCGCTCGTCCGCTCAGGGGTAGTGGTTTCGGAGCGTGGTAGCAAGCAGGGATCCCTTCTCTACCCATAGACCAGAGAAGATGAGAGAGATATCTCCCCCATATATACATGGGGCGGAGCGATAGCTCCACCAGCATCCTGTCCTCTCGGTCACTCAGGAGCAGTGATGGCAGAGTACGGACAGTGTCACAGCTCTACCCACTCGGCCGACACAGTATCGCCTGTCTCGGTGGCTTGACTGGAGTTAGGGGGTGACCATGGCATTGCACCATGTGCATATTTTGCATCGTGCATTGTTTGCTGCACTTATTTGCTGCACTTGTTTGACATCGCATATACTGGAGACCTGTTATCTGTGATTATCTGTCTATTGATATTTCCTTGGTACTTATTACCCTCTTTACAGGTTAGATGGATTCAGGTATATATCTACCTCAGTATGTTCAGTATTAGTCTATCCCTACTGTTGATATGAGACTGTATTAGCTGAACCCTTATTGTTGGTATAACTTTCTATGCATATCTGTTGGGTATTCGCTGAGCTATGGACTCACCCCGTTGCCATACATTTTATTTCAGGTTGATGCCTGCCAGGAGATCCCTAGCAGCCAGTCCTCAGCTCCAGAGGAGCTCTGCTTGGTTCCATTTTTCGTTGTTTTCCTTATGGACCCTGTAGTATTTCCTATGCTTCCGTTACTATGTTTTTGGAACATGTATTCATGTTTTATTCGATGGTATTGTACTTTTGAGTCCTATGTTGGACTTCGTGGGATTTTGGCTTTGTTCCTGCCCCCTGGCAGCTCAGGTGAGTTCGTATTTTGGTTTTACGACGGTTATAGTTATATACCTGTTATATCTGCATAGATTAGAGGCCTGAGGCCATTTAACTGCGTGGTTGTGCAAATATATATATTGTGTGATATATTTATCTGTGTGTTTGTGTAAATTGTCCGCCGGACAGGGGAGGTGCTATCCGATTTTCTATTGGAACAGCGACTCCTGGGTCTCGGGGCGTGTCATTAGCTAACATTCTTGTAGACAATATCAAAAAGAAGCTATTCACCCCCTCTAGCTAAACGCCAAGGTCCCAACAAGTGGTATCAAAGCAAGATTCGTTTCGGGAGAAATCACCGTCAACTGGAACATCAAGATGGCGTTCCAAGAGGGATATAGCACCGCACGACCACCATTCTTCGATGGCAACGATTTTGCATATTAGAAAGGTAGAATGGAATACTATCTAATGAATAATATTGATAATTGGTTTAGTGTTGTAGATGACTTTGAGATGCTGATAGATGAGAGGGGAGAACCTTTCCCTACCAAGAATTGGTCAAAAGAAGTTATGAAGAAGGCTCAAGCAAATGCAAAGTGCACAACAACCCTACAATGTGGTCTTTCAAAGGAGTAATTGAACAAAGTAGGATCATTCAGGTCCGCCAAAGAGCTTTGGGAAAAGCTCATTGAATTAAATGAGGGATCAAATGAATCAAGAAGAGCCAAGAAGGATCTTTTGGTGGCGCAACTTCAATCCCTCACCATGAAGACAAACGAAACCGTGAGTTAATTGCACGGTAGAGTTAAAGAAATTATCAATGAGCTTCATGTGATAGGTGAGAAAATGGAGAATAGAGATCTAGTAAGGTATGTGCTTCAATCTTTCCCTAAAACCACTCTATGAGCCTCAATGGTTGATGCTTATAATGTCTCTAGGTATCTTTCTTTAGTAAAACTTGATGATTTATTTTGTGAATTTGAACTTCATGAACAAGCTAATGTGTCTACCAAAGAAAAAGGTATAGCTCTTGTTGTAGAAAAAGAGAGGAGGAAGAAGAAGGACAAGAAGAAGGCCTCTTACTCATCATCTGATTCGGAAGAATCAAGTGCCTCAATGGATAGTGATCAAGAGACGTATATGGTAAGGAAGATAAGGAAAACATTTAAAAGTTTTTCTTCTAACAAATTTCATGATAGGAAAAACTCAAGAAGTAAGAATAGGACAAGAAATGTCATATGCTATAATTGCCATGAAGAAAGACACATGAGGGATGAGTGTCCACTCTTGAAGAAGAAGGAAGAAAAGAAGGAGGATGAAAAGAAGAAAACAAAAGAAAGAGGCAAGATGGCTACAAACCTAAAGGCGACATGGGATGATCCTTCATCATCGGAAGAAGAAGAACACCATGTATCCCATTTTGCTCTAATGGGAATTGACAACATAGCATGCACATCATCTGAAGATGAGAAGAGCTCAAGTGAAGATGAAGAAGGAAGCTCAAGTGAAGGGGGAGGTCAATCTTCAGACTCGGACGTCTCGGTAAGTGAGGTATACAAACTACCCCCTACTACACTTTTGAAAATTATTTCTAGCACTAATGATGATTTGGTTAATGCAAAAAGGAAAAGTAAGTGTTTAAAAAATGAGATTTGCATGTTAAAAGAAAAATTAGAATCTATGACAATCAAGGACAATATGCATGATTCTTCTCCTAGTATAAATGAGTCATCTTTGGTAGAAGAAAATAAGGAATTAAGAGAAAAGGTAGAAAGTCTCACCAAAGCCCTTAGCAAATTTCAAATTGGCTCAAGGAACCTTAACATTATTCTTATAGTCAAAGAGTCGTTTACAACAAGGCCGGAGTAGGATATAAACCTAAGACCAAAGAAGTTGCCTTTATTTCTCTTATGGGTAGAAAGAGTGCACCTAGAAAGCAAACCATTAAAGGCAATGTAAAACAAGCATAGGCCCCTAAGAAGTATTTGAATGATATTGTTGGATCAAGTGTATGGGTACTAAAAGATTATGTTTTTCGTGTTGTTTAGGTAGAAGAAAAGAAGGATTCAAACATGTGGATTATGGATAGTGGTTACTCAAGACACATGACCGGTGATGTGAATAAGTTCTCCACAATTAGCTACATAAAGGAAGGAACGATGCCTTTTGGAAATAGTGGGAAGCTCAAGATTATAGGTAGAGGCACAATTGAGGCATCACCTACAATCATCATTCATAAAGTGTTTCTAATTAAGGATATGGAATTTAATTTGCTTAGTGTTAGTCAATTATGTGATGCCGGATTTAAGGTTGAGTTTCATGCAAATAAATGTTTGGTTAAACATAATAGCTAGAAAAATATTATGTTGGAAGGGTATAGAAAAATAAATATTTATTATATTTATCTCTCCTATGCTTCTAACATTTCTACTAAGTGTCTCTTATCAAAAAAAGAAGAAGGATGACTATGTCATAGTAGACTTGGACATATTAACATGAAGAACATAGCAAAAGTAGCCAAGATGGAGTTGGTAAAAGGACTATCGAAGATCAAGTATGCCAAGAATAAGATGTGTGATGCATGTCAAAAGGGTAAGCAATCTAAGTCATTATACAAAGGTAAAACTCTAACTAGTACTTCTCTACCATTGGAATTGTTGCATTTAAATTTATTTGATTGTCATAATACCCCTTCATTAGTAGAAAAAAATATTGCTTAGTCGTTGATGATTTTTCTAGATACACTTGGGTCTATTTCATGAGACATAAGGATGAAACTCTAGAAATATTCATAGGATTTAGCAAAAGAGTTAAAAATGAGAAAAATCTCAAAATCAACCTAATTAGGAGTGATCATGGTGGAGAATTTGAAAATTCAAACTTCTCTAGTTTTTGTCTAGGAAATAGGTACAAACATGAATTTTCTTGTCCTAGAACACCTCAACAAAATGGGGTTGTAGAGAGAAAGAACTGAGCTTTGTAAGAAACGGCTAGGACTATGCTTAATGCTTATTCTTTACTTAGCTATTTTTGGGCGGAAGCAATAAATACTGATTGTTACATCCAAACCTGTGTTTTAATCCATAGATTTTTAGGAAAAATACCTTTTGAATTATGGAATAGAAAGATTCCTCAAATTCACTATTTTAAAGTGTTTGGTTGCAAGGTCTATATTTTAAATACTAAGGATGATTTAAGAAAATTTGAGTCTAAGGCGGATGAAGGGATTTTAGTTGGGTACTCATCTACTAGTAGAGGGTATAGAGTATATAACAAGAGGACTAAAATGATTGAGGAGTTATCTAATGTTGAATTTGATGAGTCTACTAGCACTTATCCTAGGAAATCCTCCATTGACAAGGACATAGGTGAAAGAAATCAAAACATTACCCAAGCAACTCAAGACTTACATTTAGGGGGTATTGATTAAGGGGGAGAAAGAAGTGCATCGGAAGATGAGAGAGGCGATGATAATCATATAGTGGATGAGCCCACAATCTCTAGGACTTTAAGGCAACATCAAGATCATCCTATCAACCAAGTAGTTGGAGGTGTTGAACAAGGAGTAAGGACTAGATCATATTTTAGAGAACATGCTAGTCAAATTGCTTTAATATCACAACTTGAGCCAAAGTCATTTGATGAAGCCTTAGTTGATGCGGATTGGATTCTAGCAATGCAAGAAGAGTTAAACCAATTTGAAAGAAGTGAAGTATGAGAATTAGTTCCAAGGCCCAATGATAGTACAATTGTTACAACAAGATGGGTCTTTAGGAAAAATTGGTTGATCAAGGGAGAGTTACTAGGAACAAGGCTAGGTTGGTAGCTAGGAGTTTCAATCAAGTTGAGGGACTTGACTATGATGAAACTTATGCTCCCGTAGCTCGATTAGAGTCCATCCGGATCTTACTAGGATGTGTCGCCCACATGGGTTTTAAACTTCATCAAATGGATGTGAAATCGTCATTTCTTAATGGGTTTATTAAGGAAGAAGTGTATGTGGAACAACCACCTGGTTTTGAAAACATAGACTACCCTAATCATGTTTATAAATTGAAAAGGCCTTATATGGATTAAAACAAGCTCCCCGAGCTTGGTATGAAAGAGTCTCATCCTTCTTAGTTTCCGAGGGGTTTAGAAGGGGAACCATTGATCCAACTCTATTTCTAATGTCTAAAGATAAAAACATTTTTGTTGCCCAAGTTTACGTTGATGACATTGTTTTTGGGTCAACAAATAATGAGTTTCTTCATGAATTTATCAAACACATGAAAAATGAGTTTGAAATGAGTCTAGTTGGGGAGTTGACTTTCTTTTTAGGATTGCAAGTTAAACAAACTAATAAAGAAACTTATGTCTATCAAACAAAGTATGCTAGGGAAATTATTAAAAACTTTGGATTGGAAAATGCTAAAGTAGCATCTACTCCCATTAGAACAAATGACAAGATGGATAGTGATCATGAGGGGAAGCTAGTTGATCCAAAACAATATAGAAGCATGACTGGTAGTTTGTTATATCTAATCGCTAGTAGACCGGATATACTATTTGCGGTAGGCATGTGTGCAAGATATCAATCGTGTGTCCAAAGAATCTCACTTAATAGTGGTAAAAAGGATTTTAAGATATATTAAGGGGACTCTCAATGTCGGTCTTTGGTACCCTAGAACTCCAAACATTGATTTATTTGGGTACACCGACTCTGATTATGCGGGTTGCAAATTGGATAAGAAGAGTACTAGTGGTGGGTGTCAATTTCTTGGAGCATCCCTAGTTAGTTGGAGTAGTAGAAAACAACCATGTGTTGCTTTATCTGCAACCGAGGCAGAATATGTGGCAATGGGTGGTTGTGTATCTCAATTACTTTGGATCATGCATACCTTAGAAGATTATGACCTTCATTACTCCAAGGTCAGGGCCTTATGCGATAATATGAGCACTATTTATTTGACCAAAAATCCGGTGCATCACTGTAGGATAAAACACATTGAAGTAAAGCATCACTTCATTAGAGATCATGTGGCAAGGGATAACATTGAATTACATTATGTTGAATCAAAATTCAACCTTGCTGACATATTTACCAAGCCTCTACCCGAAGCAGAGTTCACATCTCTAAGGAGAGGACTTGGTATGTGTTTTGTAGAAATATAGCTTTGGCCTTGGGGTGATGCAATATTAAGATAGGGCATCAACATATCTCTCTCATGTTATATTGTCTTGATGTATGATTGTATTGATGTATATGAGATGTTAGGATGATACAAATAACACACTTATGCTTATGGCATATTGTTGGGTTATTGGATGAATCACATATTGAAAATAGACCAACTATGGGGAAAGCAAATGTTTAATTAATGGACATCTTGCCCATAGATCATAGTTGGACATTTCAAATAATTTGAAAATATTTCTGTGGTTTATTTGCTATGGCATAAGTTTGCAAAACACATGATTTCAAAACTAGGATGAAAGTTTGATACAAAGTTGGATGTTTTCAAAGAATTTGAGCTTTGGTCAAATAGTCAAACATATTTGAGTTTTTCATTAAATATATTTTTCTCTGTTAAATTACATCATAAGGAATATGTTTGCAAGATTTTATGATTTTTTGAATTTTATGGAATTTATTCTCCATTTCTAAAATTTGGCTCAAAGGCTGAAAGTTTTCAGGCTGGTCTATATCAGTCGACTGCCCCCTGGGGCAGTCGACTGAACTTTTTGTGGGTTGGCAATTCAAAGGCACCAGTCGACTGGTAGCTGACTCAGTCGACTGGTGCTTGTAGTTTCTGATTTCAGGGGTTTTCAAAACTACAAACTTGTCCCAAATTGATACCAATGGTTAATATTACTTGGAGCAATCCTTTTGATGGTGTCAAAGGGGGAGAATTGAGGGGTTTAAGTTAGATTTTAACTTAATAACTTGTGGTTATGCAAAATTGAAAATTGTGTGTGAAGGCATAGGTTCAGGCGGAGGATGCATGTTTATGCTTCTTAATTTACTATGTCTTTAATTTTCAATTATTATTGATGTACCTAATTTAAACATATTGCCGCACATCAAAAAGGGAGAGATTGTTGGTGCAATCTACGCAAGTGTGATCGAGTAGATCATAGGTTTTGATGTGTGTGTCAATATGATTAAGTTAGGATGTCATGTTGGTTTGATATGTGTGTTTGAGTCATGCAGGACTTGGTGAATCACACATGGGGTAATGGAGTGCGCATCTGAGGGACGAGAGTCGAAGGAAAAGGACTTCAAGGGCAAGATAGGGAAGTAGACTTCAAAGGCATACGCGAAGATGGCATGGAGGCAAGCAGTGGGCTTGTGTGCGCATCCGAGGGACGAGAGCCGAAGGAAGAGAACTTCAAGGGGCAAGACAAGGGAGTGAACTTCATGGCATATGCGAATGATGGACTTCGGAGTGAGTTTGAGTGGACTTGTAAGCTGGACAGTTGATTGGCAATGAGATCAGTCGACTGCCAGCGTCGAGCGAAAGTTCATAGAAAGATCGGTCGACTGGTGTGTTCGAAAAAATAGTCGTTGGCTGGGCATCAGTCGACTGTCGGGGGCTGGGCTGTTTAAGGAACAACTCTCTTTTCTATTTAAGGGGAGGCTTTGGAGTAGAATATGTTGGTGCAGAAAGCACCCAAGTCGAACCTGTGTTTTGATAATGGCAAAAGGGTTCAAAAGTTAAGATATAATGTTTATCTAACATGTTACTCAAGTGTGCAGGAAACAAAGTCCTAGCGAAAGGCTGCTAGGCACCTGGCGAAGGACTGCCAGGAAACAAAGACCTAGCGAAGGACTGCTAGGCACTTGACGAAGGAATGCCAGGATACAAAGACCTAGCGAAGGACTGCTAGGCACCGGGCGAAGGACAGCCTGGGATCCAAGACCTAGCGAAGGACTGCTAGGCACCTGGCGAAGGACTGCCAGGATCCGAAGACCTGGCGAAGGAGGGCTAGGCACCGGGCGAAGGATAGCTTGGTATTCAAGACTTGGCAAAGGACCGCTAGGCAAAAGTCCAACCGGAGGAGCCGGTTGGCATCAGGTAAATTCTCCCGAGAGGAGTAGGTGAGGGCGCGTTCCCCATCGAGGGAACAGTAGGCGTCGGTTCGACCTAGGGCTCCATTTTGGAGACCCAAAGTCAGAACCAAGACAGCTAAGGCTGTATAAAACTAACATATTATTGCTTTATATTGTTTTGGACTAACCCTGGAAGCAGGACCGAAGGAACGAGTGTCTGCAGCTCAGAGAACCTCAAAGGAGTGAGGCAGCTACTGAGTAGGGCGCCCGGAGTGTCCCGGGCGCCCCCAAGGTGAATACAAAATAGATGAAGCAAAAGAAGTACTTCGGCAGCTTATGGGCGGGGCCCCCCCGTGCTCCCGGGCGCCCCCATGCTCCCGGGCGCCCCTAGCGTCCCGGGCGCCCCCAGTGCAAGCCAACGAAGCAGAAGCCAGCGAAGCCAACGGATAAGAGTTGACTCGGTAAACCCGGGCGCCCCCAGCGTCCCGGGCGCCCCCGTCAAAGCTCGATCCCGAGTTTAAAGGGATCAAAGCTGACCAAGATGTGTCCGGATCAGGTGACACGTGGGGGGCACCCCCGACGTCCCGGGCGCCCCCAGGGGCTATAAAAGGGCCCTCGACCCCAAGGCTTCCAACAATCAATTCTTCCAATGTATTCACGCTCTTCTACACTCGCGCTCTGCTCCGGAAACCTCCCGACTCGAGATACAAGCGCCGACGATGTCCCTCTGCTCCAAAAATACAATCTACAACGGACGTCGGTAACGAAGAGTTTCTTTTAAAGTTTACTGCACTAATCTTGTAATACTTCTTGTAAACTGTTTTTGCGCACATATAGAATTACCCGCAGAAAACGGTCAACGACCGTGGGCCTTGGAGTAGGAGCCGACCGCGACTCCGAACTAAGTAAAAAACTTGGTGTTTGCGTGTGTTTGTGTTAATTTCCGCTGTGCATTCTCTATTTCTTAATCCGAACGTTTTACGATATTCACCCCCCCCTCTATCGTTTCTCTCGATCCAACAAGTGGTATTAGAGTGGGAAAGCTCAAATTTGGTGCAACCACCAGTTTGAAAATTTTTCGGATTTTTTTCCTTTTCTTTCACTTTTTCGAAGTTTTCTCGTTAATCGAGGTTGGTGCAACACCCCTCGATAATTATTTCTCTTTATCCCGCACTACTAATCCAAGATCAAGTCTTGGGATATTTTCTTTCCTTCTAGTTTTCTTTTCAGATAAAATGGCCATGCAAGAAGGATTCAGCACAGCTAGACCTCCACTTTTCAGTGGAGAAGACTTTTCCTACTGGAAAAGTCGAATGGAGATCCACCTGAAAACTCAGGTGGACATGTGGATAATCATCCAGTCCGGACTGGAGATTCCAAAGAACGCTGAAGGAGTACCTCAAAACTACACAGAGTGGGACACCGCTCTGAAACGGAAAATTGAAGCTGATGCAAAGGCAACCCAGACCCTCCAATGCGGCTTAACAAAAGAGGAGCTGAACCGGGTGGGTCCATTCAACAGTGCCAAGGAGCTGTGGGGGAAACTGATTGAGCTACACGAAGGAACTTCAGACACTCGGATCAGCAAGAGAGATCTCCTCCTGAACAAGCTATACACGATCAAGATGATCGACAACGAAACAGCAGCTCAGCTTTATGCCCGAATCTAGGAATTAATGAACGGACTACATACAATCCGTCACAAGGTAGAAAACCGTGACTTGATAAGGTACGCTTTAAATGCTTTCCCGAGAAACACCTTGTGGGCATCTATGGTAGATGCATATAAGGTTTCAAGGGACCTTTCAAAAATTAAATTAGATGAATTATTCTCTGAATTAGAATTACATGAACAGACTAACTGCAATCTGGCCGAGAAAGATATTGCCTTTGTTGCAGGTAAAACTGGAAGAACAACCAAGAAGAAGCCTCAACCTGAACCCAAGTCTAACTCAGACTCAGACTCAGAAGACGAAGAAGGAGATCGACCTAAGCTGGTCCGACTGGCCCAAAATTACTACAAGGAATTGAAGAACCAAACCAACAGACGGAAAGGCAACCGAAGAAAGAATGAACTAGCTGAACTCGCAAATGAAAAGAACAAGCCCAACGTGACCTGCTACGAGTGCAAGAAGAAGGGTCACTACAAGACGGAGTGTCCGAACCTAAAGGAGACCAAGAAGAATAGAAGGAAAAAGGCACTTCAGGCAACGTGGGACGAGTCCCCCTCCTCCGAAGAAGAAGAGGTCCCACAGTCGAACATGCTCGCACTAACCGCCTCAGAACAAATCGAGACCGAGTCAGAATCGGAATAGGACGACGACAGACTGACATTTTCAGAGGACGGGGAAATCAAGGTAAGTGGTTTTAATAGAAGTCAGTTAAATGAATTAATTTCTTATCTTTCTCGAGATTTGGCGAAAGCTAAACTCCGAGTCGAATCCCTCTGACAGAAAGTAAAACTCCTGAAAGAGGGAGCTGACTCTAGACCCTTAACTGAGAAGGTTCAAGAAGGAACCTCTACTCAAGTTGAAAAACTTGAGAAAGAGAACTCCTCCCTGAAAACTCAAGTCAAGGATCTTAGATCAGCTTTAGAACGATTCACTTCTGGTTCCAAGGGTCTTGACATGATTCTTGGAAAATAGAAATCGGTTCTAAATCGATCCGGATTAGGCTATAGAACCAAATCTAGACAAAGATCCTACTTTGCTGTACTGAACCAGTTCAGACCCAAAGTTCAGGCATGGGTACCCAAACTATGCCTGAACAAACAAACTGGATCAAATCAATATTGGATCCCCAAGGACAAGATTCACATCTTGCCTAACCATTATCGTGGCTTTAGTCCAGGGGGAGCCAAATTGAAAATAATATTTATTGTTAGATAAAAATATTTCTTTCAATTTGCTTGTTTGATTGATTGATTTAATTTCTGCAATTTACCATGCTTAGACCTAGGAATGGTTAGTTTAAGGACTGAACTAACTTAACTGAAATTTGATAACATAGTATTGGGTGGAGGTGAGATGATAGTACGTTAGAGAAACCAATTCTAATAAGGTCAAGTATTCTCTACTTGGTCTCTTTAGACTGGTGAAACTAGCCGAAGCTACCGATCCAAGACCCAAACTAGTTATACCAGAATTTTTCAAAGATTAAGTTTGAAAATGAAATTTCACTAAAAGGGTTTGTCAAGGAAAGGGTTGATGATCCAATAAGGCTACGACCAAAGAAGGCCTAGTGCCTCGCCAAGACCTGGAAGCCAATTTTTGAAATTCAAATTCAAATTAGTCTTTGTCAAATTTGAATCTAACATAAATTTTCAGTTAGTTATAGATTCAAACAATTTTTTAAAATTAAATTCAATTGTTTTCAAAATTAATTAAGTTTTTCAAAATAAATCATGTTTTTCTCAAAAATTCTTTTATCAAAACCTGTCTCACAAAACCTATAAGGCTAACGTGATTGATAACCCTAGATTTGGGTGAGACAGACTAGGCTGTGAAAATCAATTTAGGCTATTCCTGACTCTAATTGGATCCAAATCAATAAAACTCTTTATGTGTAGGAACATAAAGATTTGGACCAATGGATGTTGGATAGCGGTTGCTCCAAACACATGACTGGAGACAAATTGAAATTCACCAAACTCAAGTTCAAGAACCTAGGCTCAGTGGCATTTGGCAACAATGCTACACTCAAGGTAATTGGGTCAGGTAATATTGAACTTAAATCTGACTTTGTTATTAAGAAAGTCCTTTTGATTGAAAATTTCAAATTTAACCTACGTAGCATCAGTCAGTTATGTGATTCTGGTTATATAGTTACCTTCAACAATTCTAACTGCCTGATTAGAAACTTGCAAGACTCAGAAATCATGCTTAAGGGCACTAGGAAAAATAATGTGTACACTATAAACCTTCCCCTAGTACCTAAATGCATGTTAATGTTAGATGTGTATACTGAAATACATGCTTCTTTTATATATATGAACATCTTTACTTTGAAAAGAGAATCACAACCACACTAGGTGCCTTTTTATATTAGTACATGCATGAAGTCCAATTACTTTGCATTGTAGATAACATGGTGTGTGGTGTCACACGGAAGATCATGTTATCAGTTCCTTGCTTAGTATAAATAGAGGCCCACAACCGAGATGGAATTGGACAACCCATCGGAATGGTTGTAGTGTAATCAGGTGTGGTTGGTCTTGACCATAGGATTACACTAGTGTGCTTTGAGTACATTGAGCAGGACCAAAACCCGAGGTTATCCAATTTGTACTGACTCGATAATTAGATAAGAACTCAGACTTTATTATGAAGTACGATCCCTTAATCCCGATATAATAACGGGCATATATTATTAACTATTATTTCTTTAATTTACCAATGGGCGAGATCTATTCTGTTAGATCGATAGGCCCGATAAGTTGGGAGATAATATTAATAATATGATGTGCCGTTGATTATTGACGGAATCCGTGTCCTGGTGAGTCGGGTTGATGATGCCCCCTTGATGAGCTCGAAAGGTTCATCATGCTAAACCCTGCAGGTGGATTTGATCCGGCATGATGATAAGGTCGAGTGGTACTAGTCAAAGATCCAGAAGTTAATTAATTCAAATTGTCAGTAATTTAATTAATTAACGGGCATTCAAAATCTTAAACACGGGGGGATGGATGACTTGTAATAAGTGAAGCCCATATGTAAATATGGGGGTTGGTGAGGTAATTCAATGAGGGCCCTTTAGTGGAATGGATCCTCATTAATGGACCGGGTCCATTAGCAGGCCAAGATCCAACTCCTCCTCATGGTCCCTACCGTAGCCCTATAAATACCCCATGGTGGCATAGAACCAAGTTGATGGTTGATCAAATTAATCCAATAGATCACAAGAAACCCTACGTCTCTCCTCTTCTCTCCTCCTCTCTCTCTTTCTCTCCAAGCGGCGCCGAACGGCGAGAGCAGTTCGTTCTCCACCGATTAATTGCATGCGGCAATTAATCTTCTAATTGCATGCAAAGCAATTACAAACGACTTCTTCTCCACGATTAATTGCATGCGGCAATTAATCTTTTAATTGCATGCAATGCAATTAAAAGCTTCTCCTCCACGATTAATTGGATGCATTTTTCTCCAATTAATTGCATGGAATGCAATTGAAAATTGCGCCTTCACCGATTAATGGGTGAGCAGAATTTTTCTGCCGGTGTACGCATGAGCAAGAAGCTCACGCAACCTTCCTGCTGCAGTGGAGAAACGCGCGTGAGTAGGCTGTCCTGCCTCAGGGGAGAAGTCTTCGGCGCCGGCTGTGGTCAGAGCAGAAGCCAAGTTGCTCACGCAACTTGGCGCCGGCTGCAGCCTGTGGAGAGATTTTGGGCGTCGACCGCTGGTTTTGGGTTGTGGAGATGTTGCACTTCAAGGAGCAAAGTTCTTTGTACCTTTGTCTTGAAGCAACTCACAGTTAGGACGCCGATGATGGAGGAGAGGAATAGATTGGGTTTTGTGTTTGGATTATCTCCTAGGAGCGGTCGGCGGCATCCCTTTGGTAAGGGATTGGTTGCCGCAAGGAGAAGGAATCAACTTGATGGCCACAGGTCTTGGTAGATCGTCGCCCACACGACGTCCAAGAGGGGAGGGTCATACGGTAGAAGATCGTAAGGTAATGGAAGGTATATTCTTCCTTGGCTTCTTTCATTCTTATTTGTACCTTATTCAATTGCCTCGTCATTTCATGTTTGTTATTTAATTATTTTGATTGCGAATCATAGTCAATAATTATTTAACTAGACCCCGACCATAAACACAAAAGCCAGCGATCAACTCGTCGCCTTTTCCGCGGTCGAACGGTCGAGCAAATTGCAAGACCAATTTTGGTAATTAACTAAGTTGCAATTTGAATCGTTCGATACGGCACGAGACGGTCGATGGGAAACGACTCTCTATTCAGATTAAATTTTTTAATCCGTAGGCATAGAGAGGTCTCTTGGATCAACCAGGTATCTGCTTAGGAAACCCACCAAGCCATACCCAACAGTTAACTCAGTTAGAACAATCAAACCTCTGGCATAGGAGACTAGGTCACACTAACCTAAGAATTATTTCAAAAATCACCCAACTTGGCCTAATTAAAGGTATTCCCAAAATTAAAAATCATGAAAACTTAGTATGTGAATCATGCAATCAAGGTAAACAAACCAGATCTAATCACAAACTAATTCAAACTGATCTAACTCAAACCACACTTGAGCTCCTGCACCTTGACTTATTTGATTCACATGGAGCCAAGTCACTAAGCGGAAACCGGTATTGCTTAGTAATAGTTGATGATTACTCAAGGTTTACCTGGGTTTGGTTTCCAAAGACCAAAGATGAAACTCTAAACCTATTTAATAAATTCTGTAAGTTAATTGAAAATCAAAACGATACTAAAATCAAAAGACTTAGGAGTGACCACGGGGGAGAGTTTGAAAATCAACGGTTCGAGGAATTCTGTAAGGTAAATGGATACATACATGAATTTTCGTGTCCTAGAACCCCCCCAACAAAATGGGATAGTTGAAAGAAAAAATAGAACTTTACAGGAAGCCGCTAGGGCTATGCTCAATGAATTTAACCTAGCCAACCAATATTCGGCCGAAGCAATTAGTACGCCTTGCTACATCCAAAATAGGGTCCTGATTAACAAGTGACACAACAAAACACCCTATGAACTATATTACCATAGACTTCCAAATCTACACTACCTAAGGGTCTTTGGATGCAAAGTCCATATCCTAAACACCAAAGACTACTTAGAAAAATTCCAGTCTAAGTCAACCCCAGGCATCTTCCTAGGACATTCAACAACAAGTAGAGCCTATAGGGTTTACAACAACCAAACCAAGAAAATCGAAGAAACAACCAACCTAATATTCGATGAAGATATTAACTCAAATCCAAATCCAACTTCATCAAACACTGATCAAGAAGATAATCAACAAGTTGGTGAATCCTTAATTGAACTCATAAACGAGCTAACTATTGAACCAACTAGTGAGTCAAATGAACCAATTATTGAACCAATAATTGAACCAGCTCAAAGAGTTGAATCAAATAGTGAACCAAACCGACCAGCCGGACCTGAGGCTGAACCATGTTCTAGAAAAACCAAGAAACCCAGACTCAGTCACCCAACCGATCAAATTGTGGGTGATCCAACTCTAGGAGTTAGGACTAGATCTTCCTATAGAAACCTTAGTCAAATAGCAATGATTTCAAAAATAGAACCTAAGACTATAAATGAAGCCCTACCTGATCCTGATTGGATCATAGCTATGCAAGAAGAATTAGCCCAATTTGAGAGGAACCAATACTGGGAACTAGTACCTAAACCTGAGGGCAAATCCGTCATTGACACTAAGTGGGTTTTTAGGAATAAGCTAAATGATCAAGGAGAAATAGTCAGAAACAAAGTCCGCTTAGTAGCAAAGGGATTCAGCCAAGTAGAAGGGTTAGATTACGACGAAACATATGCCCCAGTAGCTAGACTTGAGTCCATTAGGATGTTACTAGCCTTTGCATCCCATAAAGGATTTAAGCTATACCAAATGGATGTAAAGTCAGCCTTTCTAAATGGATTTATTAAAGAAGAAGTTTATGTAGGACAACCCCCTGGGTTTGAGGACTTAGAAAGACCTGACTACGTTTACAAATTTACTAAAGCGCTATATGGACTAAAACAAGCACCTAGGGTCTGGTATGAACGCTTATCAACTTATTTAATTTCTAAAGAATTTAAACAAGGTCAAATTGACTCAGCCCTATTTATTAAGACCTTAGGAAAAGATATATTTATTGCCCAAATCTACGTAGATGATATAATCTTTGGGTCCACCAACTCAAACTTTCTAAAAGAATTTGTTAAAATAATAGAAAATGAATTTGAAATGAGCTTAGTTGGTGAGCTTAACTTTTTCCTAGGGCTACAAATCAAACAAACTAGAGATGGAAACTATGTCCATCAATCCAAATATGCTAAAGAGTTAATAAAGAAATTTAAAATGGATAACTCTAAAAGCATAAGTACCCCCATGGCCACTAATATAAAAATAGATAGTGACCCTGATGGTAAACCAGTAGACCTTAAACTCTATAGAAGTATGATAGAAAGTCTACTGTACCTTACAGCTAGCAGACCTGATATTCTTTTTGCTGTAGGGATGTGCGATAGATACCAAACCTGTGCTAAGGATGAAGGATCGGTGTAGGCGTGCAGAGGGGGGGGGTGAATGCACTTTTTCTTTGATCGTTTTGATCTCTACAAAGATGTTAGCGCAGCGGAAATAATATGTAAATGAAATAACAATGCTAACAACAAATGTTTTACTTGGTATCCACCCAGATGGGTGACTAATCCAAGGATCCACGCCGCAAGCACCACTTTTCACTATCTAAAAGTCTCCTTGAGGTGGAGAAACCTTTACAGCAGAATCTTCCTCTTTACAGATGCAGAAATATGATGGAGGAAGCAAAAGTCACTCTACAATTTGGCAGCACTTCGTTACTGTACGGAACTGTACATACACGTGTAACGAGGAGCTCCTTTTATAGGTGAAAAGGACAGATTCGCAGTCTGTCCAGTCTCGCACCAGTCGACTGCCCCGAGGGCAGTCGACTGGCCCGGCATTAAATGTCGTCCAACCGCTAGCCAACGGCTAGCAAACAGCTAGCCAATGGCTAGTTTTGGGGTATACCAGTCGACTGCCCCATGGCCAGTCGACTGGTCCGAAGCTGCGAACTTTCTGTGGGTTTTGGCAGTCGACTGCCTCCAGGCCAGTCGACTGCCCTGCCTCCCAGCTCAGCTCCAGCCACTCCAAACCTTCTCCTTCGCGTGTGTCTTCAGGTCTGCTCCCTTGGCTCGCCCTTTGAAGTCCTCTTCCTCTGGCTCTCGTCCCTCGGATGCGCACGCAAGCCTTTCCTTGGCTTGCCTCCATGCCACCCTTCACGTGTGCCCTTTGAAGTCCACTTCCCGGCTTGCCCTTGGAGCTCTCCTCCCTCGGCTCTCGTCCCTCGGATAGGTCCACCAACTGTGATTCTCCAAGTCCTGCAAACTCAATCATACAAATCAAATACAACATAACACTCTAACTTTAAACCTATTCACCCACACATCAAAACCATGATCTTCCAATCATTTAAGGGACGATTGCCTCAACAAAGGAAACATACTTAGCAGCCCTAAAAAGAATACTAAGATATGTTAAGGGTACCCTAAATGTAGGGATTTGGTATCCTAGAACCTCAACCTTTGATTTGTCAGGATACTCGGATTCTGACTATGTTGGTTGTAAATTAGATAAAAAAAGCACAAGTGGAAGCTGCCAACTGTTAGGAAATAGTCTAGTAAGTTGGTGCAACAGAAAACAACACTGTGTAGCCCTATCCACAACTGAAGCTGAATATGTTGCCTTAGGAGAATGTGTAGCACAACTTTTATGAATGATGCACATTCTTAAGGACTTCCAGCTCAACTACACCCAAACACAGGTATTCATTGACAATATAAGCTCAATTAATCTAATTAAGAACCCAATCCAACATTCCAGAACTAAACACATAGAAGTTAAACACCATTTTGTAAGAGATCATATAGCCAGGGGTGAGATAGTCCTTAAGCATGTAGACTCTAAATCTAACTTAGCCGAATATTCACTAAACCCCTACCTGAGTCTGAGTTCAGCTCACTAAGAAGGTAGTTAGGACTATGTTTGGTAGAATAGGTTTAGTCTATTTTTTTTTGTCTTCTTTTCCTTTACTCATTTCAAAATCAGTTTTAAAGGAGTTTTTAAAATGCTTTCAAAATCAGCTTTTACTTAGTTTTGAAAAGTTTAAAAATAAATTTTTCGACTTAGTTTTATTTTAAACTACCCCCTTCAAAACTAGGGCTTTTTCGTAAATGGACTTAGCCTAGGCCCTAACCCTAGAACTGCATGTACCTATAGATTTAGAAGTCAGCATCTCACAAGCACCTTAGGGTACTTTTGATTGATAACCTAGAATGGATTGAGATGCTTAGGTCTTTGCCTTAATTTAAGATGTAGATCAGTGCATCTGCAGTAATTGGGGCACTAAATACAACTTACACAGTAATCAAGTTAAGTGTCAAGTTTAGAAAATCTAACTTGAATAGAACACTTAACTTGACTAACCCTAGCAAAAACTACTGCTTAATAGCAGTTAGTAAGTAGCTAATTGGGTTAGACAGGACCCTAAAAGAGAAAATTGAAATTGATTTGGTTTAGTTCATATCCTGAATTAATTCAGTACAGCAAATTATGCAATTTATTTGCTTTTATGCACGTTAATTATCCTTTTTCTGCTATATTTCTTTGTTTTTGATATATGGCAAAGGGCGAGAGGTAGGAAAGGATAGAGTTTAAAATTACTTTTCTAAGTTTTTCTAAATCCAAAATTTCAAACGCTATCCTTTATTCAAAAAGTACAAAATTCTTCCAAGTTTTCAAAACTTTCTAAGTACCTTAGACTTAAATTTTCGAAACTTTAGTAAGTACTTTAAGTTTTCAAATTTTTTTTACTTAAACCTAAGTTTTCAAAATCGTTCTAAGTACTTAAAACTAAAATTTTTCAGATTCTCCTAAGTACTTAAAACTTAAATCTCTCAAATTTTCCTAAGTATTTTAAAACTTAAGTTTTCAAAAACCCTCTAAGTATTTTAAACTTAAGTTTTCAAAAAACTTTCTAAGTACTTAAACTTAAATTTTCGAAATTTTCTTTAATACTCAAACTTAAGTTTTCAAAATCCTTCGTAATACTTAAACTTAAGTTTTCAAATTTATCTAAGTATTTAAACTTAAAACTTTCTATAAGTATAAATTTTCAATTATTCTAAGTAAAATCCATCTTTAGACTTAGAATATATTTTCAAAAACCCCAACTTTTGAAAAATCTAGGGGGAGATTCCTTCCAGGGGGAGGAAATAAAATTTCAGTTTACTTGTTCTGATTAACTTAACTTTTTGAACCAGAATTGCCATAAATCAAAAAGGGGGAGATTGTTGGTGCAGAAAGCACCCAAGTCGAACCTGTGTTTTGATAATGACAAAATGGTTCAAAAGTTAAGGTATAATATTTATCTAACATGTTACTCAAGTGTGCAGGAAACAAAGTCCTAGCGAAAGGCTGCTAGGCACCTGGCGAAGGACTGCCAGGAAACAAAGACCTAGCGAAGGACTGCTAGGCACCTGACGAAGGAATGCCAGGATACAAAAACCTAGCGAAGGACTGCTAGGCACCGGGCGAACGACATTCTGGGATCCAAGACCTAGCGAAGGACTGCTAGGCACCTGGCGAAGGACTGCCAGGATCCGAAGACCTGGCGAAGGACGGCTAGGCACCGGGCGAAGGATAGCTTGGTATTCAAGACCTGGCAAAGGACCGCTAGGCAAAAGTCCAACCGGAGGAGCCGGTTGGCATCAGGTAAATTCTCCCGAGAGGAGTAGGTGAGGGCGCGTTCCCCGTCGAGGGAACAGTAGGCGTCGGTTCGACCTAGGGCTCCATTTTGGAGACCCAAAGTCAGAACCAAGATAGCTAAGGCTGTATAAAACTAACATATTATTGCTTTATGTTGTTTTGGACTAACCCTGGATGCAGGACCGAAGGAACGAGTGTCTGCAGCTCAGAGAGCCTCAAAGGAGTGAGGCAGCTGCTGAGTAGGGCGCCCGGAGTGTCCCGGGCGCCCCCAAGGTGAATACAAAATAGATGAAGCAAAAGAAGTACTTCGGCAGCTTATGGGCGGGGCGCCCCCGTGCTCCCGGGCGCCCCCGTGCTCCCGGGCGCCCGGGCGCCCCTAGCGTCCCGGGCGCCCCCAGTGCAAGCCAACGAAGCAGAAGCCAGCGAAGCCAACGGATAAGAGTTGACCCGGTAAACCCGGGCGCCCCCAGCGTCCCGGGTGCCCCCGTCAAAGTTCGATCCCGAGTTTAAAGGGATCAAAGCTGACTGAGATGTGTCCGGATCAGGTGACACGTGGGGGGGCACCCCCGACGTCCCGGGCGCCCCCAGGGGCTATAAAAGGGCCCTCGACCCCAAGGCTTCCAACAATCAATTCTTCCAACGCATTCACGCTCTTCTACGCTCGCGCTCTGCTCCGGAAACCTCCCGACTCGAGATACAAGCGCCGATGACGTCCCTCTGCTCCAAAAATACAATCTACAACGGACGTCGGTAACGAAGAGCTTCTTTTAAAGTTTACTGCACTAATCTTGTAATACTTCTTATAAACTATTTTTGCACACATATAGAATTGCCCGCAGAAAACGGTCAACGACCGTGGGCCTTGGAATAGGAGCCGACCGCGACTCCGAACCAAGTAAAAAACTTGGTGTTTGCGTGTGTTTGTGTTAATTTCCGCTGTGCATTCTCTATTTCTTAATCCGAACGTTTTACGATATTCACCCCCCCCTCTATCGTTTCTCTCGATCCAACAGAATAAGGTTGCGGTTCATTATTGCAAGATCCTATTCTAAGTGCTCAAAGTCTTCATAGCTTACTCTCTTTCTCATACTCTAAATTCTATCTTTTAAAAGAGGAAGAGAGCATCTTGTGAAGGCTTCTCCACCTTCAAGGATAAGATCATAGTGAAGCTTGATCTGTGGTGTGGACCCTTGGATTAGTCACCTCTTGGAGGTGGATACCAAGTAAATCAAGGGAGTTAGCATTGTTTCCTTTGTTAATTGATTTTGTTTGATATTGTTTTTGTACTTTAGCTAACATTCTTGTAGATAATATCAAAAAGAAGCTATTCACCCCCTTTAGCTAAATGCCAAGGTCCTAACAGTTAGTTGTGAACAAATTCAAGTGGAGAGGCTCTCTCTCACGCGTGGGTGTGTGGGGGGGGGGGGTGCAAATCTGGGGCCCGGATTTGTACGAAACCAAGTGAACTCATGTGCGTGCACGACCTGTGTGCGTCGAATGTCCGATTGGTGGGGGCAAATTTGTCCAAGCATATGAACCAACATTTTGCCAAATTTTTTTGCTCAAATGTAACTGATGCGTTAACTTTTGATTAATGGAAAATCAGTAACCCCCGGACGTTTAGATCTGGGCGGTTAATTAGCAGTAAATGACGTTAATTCGGTTATTAATTACTAGGGGTCTGAGCCTATATAAAGAGGTTGTGACCAAGAGCAAAAGATACAGAGAGAAGAAGTTATCTTTCACCTCCTTCCCGAGCTCCCTTGATAGTGTTCGGGTACTTCCTCAGTTCGCCACGAGCAACGAGTGCTCCGTTGTGCCCGTGGTGTCGCTGTTGTATCCTGAGAGACAGATGTCCATCGAAGCCTCGAAGCACCGTGGGAGGAGGACAAATCTGTTTCAAAGAAACTGCGCTGCGCAGGCCTCAGCAACTTCTTGGTCGGGAGACATCCGACTATTGTTCGGGAGCTCGGGAGATACTGCTTGGGAGCTTGGGAGATACTGCTCTGGAGATCTGGTCGGGAGACTTGATCGGGAGATACTGGTCGGGAGACCTAGTCGGAAGATTTTGCTCGAGAATTCTAGCTCGGGAATTCTGCTCGGGAGACTGCAGTCTGCATAAAATACAACTCGGACCACTCAACAGATAAGTTGAAAATTGTGTATTTCAATTTATTTCTTGTTCACTCTCAAAAAAGTGAGCATTTCCTCCAACAGTAGCTAGTTGATGAAACCCCTAAACTAGAGGGTAAACCCATACCTCTTTCCAAAGAACTCAAGAAGGAATTATTACCCCTAGGTAAAAGAGTAGGTAATACCCATAGGCCATAGGAAAAGAGCTATAAACATAGAACATCAAACATCCAATTAAAGACACTCTTTTCTTTATCTGTCACTATCCCTCGTCCCTTTTATTTCTGCTATGCACCTTTTCACGACTTTAGAATTCGTAGTGGGGGTTCTTTGAATAGATCCTTCGATCGAGAAAGATGGGAGACGGTTGGAGGTTTTGATTGAAATATGGAGCCAGACAGTTTTGTGACCCATATGCTAGCAATGCAATGTTTTGTGGTGGGGCAAATAAAAACACTAGCAAGATGGGAGTGCTATATGATCCTATCGCGAAGTGGAGAAGGCGACACCCAGATGACAAAGTGTTAGCATTGACCGTAGGAGTACTACTTGGCTACTAATTGGACAGCGGGTGGCCCATGAAGAGCTCCAGCAAACTGTGAAGAAAACAAACCATTAGAGGCTGGCCGGGGGTCCCCGACGCAGATACTCCGATGATCAAGTTAGATCCTTGATGGAAAAGAAAAGAAACGAAAGCAAGAATCGGAGAAGAGAGCTTACCCGCCATGGAGGAAGGGGACCCCATTTATAGATGTTGCTGGCAGACCCCACTCTGTCATGACATCGCTTCTCATTAATAAGAAGATCTTCTAGGTGATCTTTTATGTCAGACAGAGATTAGGATGGTGATGGCGGTCATAGGCTTTTCTGATTAATCATATTATCCCCGTCAATCTTGATGAGCCGCCCATAGATCTCATCACAGTCATTATCCCGTACTTTGAGTCACCTCCCGTATCTCAACGGGTCATATCCTAATGAAACTGTATGCATGCAAGATTTACCACAGGCTACGATTCCCGAGTCTCGGGCATGCCAAAGGTCTAGTCGACCGCTCGGCTAACTGGCCTTATAGCCACGCAATCCAGAGGTCTGCCATGGCACAACTAACGATCCTCCGAGAAAGAGGAAAAGTCTGACCCATCCAGTCGACGTAGCCGATCAGCTGATTTGCCTAGTCTGAACCGGTTCTTTCATCTCTCGATCCTAGGTGGGGGAGAACTCCTATTGCGAGTATGTTTTGCCACCCGAACTGGTTATCTCGCCAGTCGTCGGATACCGACCGGCTAGATAACCCTCTACTCGGAGTCTGACCGATCTTTGACCACCCCACTCCTTGACCCCATGTCAACCGCTACCTGACAAAGGATCATTTAGCATGGGATATAACATCCGTCCGTAGTAGGATCAATCGACTTTGTGTTTAACACACGTATGTCATATTTAAAGAGTAAATCAAATTCAATTCAAGAGGTTCTTACCTGTTTTATTAAAATTTTATTTTTTTAAATGTATGGATAAATTTAAAAGATCGTGAATTTAAGGATTTATTTTTTTTAAAAATGAACTCATCAATGTTTTTTGTAAAATTCTTTGATAAAATAATTAAGTGTTTATTTTTTATTTGGTTCAATTCGATTCAATTTAATTCGGTTTAAATAAAAATCAAATTTTATTTTAATTTAGGGCTAAAAGCGAAAAGAAGATTTTTGAAATTAAGTGTCCTTGAGAAAATTAAAATTATGAGTTTGTTTTTTTCATAATTCGAGTACTTTGAGGTGCCTTTTGGTAAAGCACCTAGATGCATAGGGAGGCCACGCCGGAGGTTGTAAACTCCATTTTAATACCCTTTTACATCAAATTTAATTTATTTGGAGTAACATGCTGGTGTTATGAGACATGACCAGGTCGTGTTTCTTAATTAAAATATCATTTTGATGTATTTTGGTTGTCATTTTCTTCTTGTATGATCTATAGTCTTGTACTATGTTGGAAATATACGTTCTAAGGCTTCTTGACTCTGTTTTGTCTCCAAATATATGTCCTATCAACAAAAAGATACATAAAGCAGTTCTCCCAAAAAAAGAGTGAAAATAATAAAAAGAAAATGCAAAATATACTCATGAAATACCATAAAATATATGTAAAACAATACTAAAAAGTAGGTAAAAACACACACACACATATCAATATTCAACATGTTGATTATTCTAACGCTCTAATGTTCTCCTTAGTTCTCGTCTTGAACTTGTCTTGCTTATTCTCTTTGTTTCTTGTTGCTCCCTTACATCACTAAATAAGTCCTTTTTATTTATTATGCATATGTTAACGATGGTGGAAAGTAGAAAATAAACAAGCATATGATAATATAATTCGTTATGTGTATCTTTCAACGGAAACTCCAATTTATACATACTTTTGAGAGACAGAACATAACTACTTATCCTGTGAGGTTTTATCATGTTTAGTTTATTCAAGTTGATTGAAATCACCATACACTATCAGAAAATTATTGATGGTAATTGGATTTTGATGGTAATTGGATTTTTTTCCGAGCTATAGTATTTCATTGAGCAATGCGAAGGATGGAAGGAGATGTCTTAAGCCACGGAAGAAAGTTAGGGAGTTCTGCCGAGCAATATAGAGTGCACAGATATACACCAAGCTAGACGAAATAACGTCCGGAGTTGCCTCAGTCAATCTGACCCCGAGGAGGGATTAAACCCCCGCCTAGGAGATAATATATTGATTGATCCACTGAGCAATGTCACTAGCACTGACATAGTGAGCTAGGGTATGAGATGACGATTCACTTGCCATTAGGGATCTCACGGAAAGAGCTAGCCGAGCAATAGAAATGGGATTGCTAAGCAATACTAGGGCATTCTAGTAAGTCAGTTGAAAGGAGTTCTCCCAAGCAATCTGATCTTGTTATCCCGAGCTATATGGAGCAAGTTCATACTAGAGAATGCCGCCCACCAGTAACGCTCAAGGTAGATATCTCGAGTAAAAGATGTATGGACACATCATCATCATAAGATAGGGAAGTAGCTATGGAATCAGTTCGTGGGGATGCAACTGTCATCCTATGAATGGTTGCCTCGTGGGGTTGACAGAGGGGGTTTTCTCAAAGACTTGGCTTCTCAGTTATGTGGCAGTTCGCCAATGGTTATTAAGGAGTGGATGACAAAAGCAGTTTTCCTCATTATTCATCTCGTCCGACATGACAGTTCGCGATTGGGGATGTGATAACAAACTCGTCACGATCACTCACTTAGGAAGGTGTAAGTACCTTGGGTTGGTTTTGATGTGATCAACCAAATCAAATTAGGTCATATGTGTTTTTGATCCTTGTGTCTAAGTGTGCAAGAGTTTAAGAGCACATGTTAAATACTAAAAGTTAGAGGGCTAAAAAGTTTTAAAACAAAAATTAGAGACCTTATTTATATTAACCAAACTAGAAGGACTTTTTTACAAAATGCCAAAAAAAAGTAAAATTGCCCTAAATTTCTCCCTTAATCCATTTCCTCCCCGTTTTCTTTCCCCTACACCGAACCACCGCACGCAAGCGGTTCCCCATCGCGGCGCCGCACCTTCTCTTCTTCTTCTCTTCTTCTTCCACTTCCTTTCCTCTTGAACGCCGACACCCATCTTCTCCTTGAGCGATCAGTGTGCCGCCCTCTTTGCGTCTCCTCACCATCTTCGCCGAGCATGATCCACAGTCGCAGCCTCACCTGTTGGCGTCGTCGGCTGTTGTGAGCCATCATTGGAAACAACCTCGAGTTCCTTTCACCTCCAACCATAGGTAAGGGCGAAACGGATAAGGTTGGAATTGGAAATACATTTCATGTAGGTTTGATGGGGCTTGTTCGAGCAGTGATTTTTGGATTTGGAAATGGTTTGTTATGTAGAATCTGTCTATTTCTTCATATTTGTTTTGGTTTTGCTTCCATGTTGCCATGTGTGGTGTTTTGGGCTTCTTGGTTCTGCCATGAGCTTTGATTTGGCTCTGTGTGCATGTGTGTGTGTTGGCAGTGGGTTTTCCTTTGTGTTGTTGATTCTCGGATGGAGGGGGAGTTATTTAGTAGGATGTGATCTACTCGGATTGGCTAAATTACAAATTTTTGTTATTTTGGATTGGGTATGGATGAATACTAAGTTTCCTTTCTTGCCACCATGAGGTAGAGGATGATAGTTCTGTTCATGTTGGTTTTGGTAAGTATGATTGGAGGTTGTGAGGCTAATTCAGATGTTGGATGGTCCTGTGGTAGTGTGGGTTGATTGTCATGTACTAATTATGAACCCAATGTTGAAACCAAGTGTTTGATGAATTGTTTTGGAATTGTGTTGGCTAGGCTATAAATTGGGTAATTAATCTTAGCCTAATTTTGATAAATTAGGTTAAGAAAGACTCATACTTGTTTTAGAGTTAATTAAATAGGTATTATAGTTAGGATTTATCTTAATCATGTTTAGTATTTTGTTTAGCTAATTTATTTAATTGTATAAATAACTTAACTTTAATCTTGATACAGGACCTTGACCATTAACATGTGTATGGTCGTCGGGTTCTTTCGAACACGTTCTACAATTAAGATGGGTACTTCTCCTTTATTTCCTGTAGATTTTTAAACTTAAATGCATGGATGTTTGTTTCTGAGTAGAACAGCTTTACCTTGTTCTTTGTTTTTAATATCATCAGTTGATACCTTCTTTGCTTGATCTTTGAGCTAATCGTATTTTATTTCCATATAGTATGACCGTTGATTTTCTATTCTATAAAGTACCATTTATATGCAAGTACTTAGAAATAATCATTAAACACAAGTAGGGTTGGTTGGCATTAGAGATACTCTACCTATTAGTTTAGTTGCATGTTTGGTAATTTTGATATTTATTGATTGTATCGTTGCATCGTTGTTATTTGGTTGATTGTGCATTTAGTATGCACCATATCTGCATAGTTGCATGATAACGAGTATTGGTTTCCATATGGTTAAGCCGTCGTCAATCATTTAGTTGTTCTGCCCACTCAACCACTCATCGTGGTAGTTGTTAGAGTGCGAGCAACTGTCCTGTTATGCCACACTCGACCACTTATTGATAGTGGATGTTAGAGTTGTAGGCAAGCAGTTGTCACTCTCACCATTGTTTCCGAGGGATACCAGAGCTGTTGATGACTCCCCCTTCTTCCCGGGGTCTTTGGAGTAGTTGGCTTCTCAACATCCTGTCCACTCAATCACTTATGCTAGTAGTAATCGTTGGAGTGCATACAATTGTCACAACCCTACCCACTTGACCACATAGATGTGATGTAATGACGGCTTGACTAGCGTCAGGGGTGGCACATGTTATTGCTGTTGGGACCGGGTGCATGTCGACAAGAATACGGGTTCGTAAAATTTTAAATTTTTACGTACAGCGGAAGAATTAGCATAATAATTTCTCAAATTATTTTAACCACGTATCTAGCATGCGACCTTATGATGTGTGGACATGATCATAATTTAAAAACTTTTGCGGAAAAGTAAACTAATTTACTTTGTACCTCGCGTAACTCGAAGAAAGGGACGAGATCCAACCGTAGCGTCCCTTGGAAGCTCCGCCTCTATTCGCGTCCACGCCGAGTTCTCTTCGGGATGACTTCGCAAAGTCACGAGTTTTGTGCCGACGAAAACTACTAGATTCTCGGAAGGCACAACTAGAACAACAAGAGAAAAGAATGGAAACTAACCAAAAGGAAACGGAATCTAAATTCCGGGAAGGAGGGAGATCCGATCCGCTTCTTCTTCTTCTTGGTTGGCTTCTCCTTGGTGTTGTTGGCTCACGGCAACCACTTGGAGAAGATGGAGTGCCGCCCTAGGGTTTGCAAAGGGGCGCCGGCCCTAAGATGCCCTAAGGGGCGCCGGCCCTAAGGGGGAAGAGAGAAGAGAGAATAAGAGAGAGAGGGAGAGAAATAAATCTCTTGATAGCTCTATCGATTAGGAATCCAAGGCTTGCCTTTGGTTCCCTTTTATAGTGCCCTCTCCCTTGCCAAGTCTCTCCTATAACGGAATTAACGGAATTAGTTATCATAAGAAATTTATCTTATAAAATTTCTTATGACTTATTCCGTTATGCCTAGTTTTATTATAACCAACTTTATAATAAAACAAATTCTCTTAACGGAATTTTCATAACAAATTTATCCTATAAATTCTTTTATGAATTATTCCGTTTAAACCAAGTTTTATTATAACTAACTTTATAATAAAACAAATATATCTCTCCTTTTATTATGGAATAAATTTTACAAGAAATTTATAAACTTTCTTATTATGAAAAAATCAATTCATAATTGATTTTATACAATTAAAATAATCATTCCATGGATCATTTTAATTTCCATAAAAGAATAAATTTCTATAAATTTATTTATATAAATTTCTTTATACAAAAATTTATTTATCCATAATTTATAAAACAAATCGCGCTAGATTTATTTTATTAATTAAACCAATTAAATTGGTTTATCCCCTTTTTAATGGCCGGCCAAACTAAGAGGGTGGACACCCTCTTTGGCCGGCCAAACCGAGCCGATCCCATCGCGAATTAAACTCATTTAATTCGGCCAATAAGCCTTCAAAAGACTTAGTCATTTTAGCTTCCATTGCGCCTCTGATAAATTCAGATTCGACTTAATTCTCTTGATTGGAAAATCCAATTTTTAACTCGTTTTAAATCCCTCGGATTACTCGTAGTGCGTGTGACTAAATAGGCTTTCGATTTATGTTGGCCGTCTATAATCAACTAATTATAGAACGATCATGAGTGACACTTAGTAGTACATCATGACCCCCAATTAATCGAAAGATTAACGGTTTGACCTCAGAAGTAATTCCGAAACCCTTCAGCAACTCTAATGAATTGTGCCCCATTCCCTTCAGCATCTTATACCCACTTGGTTCAGGACACGGTCTATTTGTGTCAGTCCCCACTATGCTGACTACGTCACACCTAGCCCAAGTAGTGTCTTTCTCGTCCTTTGGATTTCTAATTACTCTCATGTATTTTAGAGACTCGCACTCTAAACATGATATGCTCTGGCCAGAGGCTTTGAGTAACAATCCGACGATAGGCCTGGGTATACATCTCCTCGCAAGGAGTGGTGAATCCTTTGTAGGCTGTTCAAACATCTTCGGGCACTTCGGCTTATACCCAATTATCGTGGGTTCACACCTCCTTGGAGATGCTTCCTTAAGATGTTAAAGTATAAGTCTCCATGACCAAGATGACTTGAACACCGCAAGTCAAAGGAACATCGCACTTAAGCTGCAGTAAGAACTTCATTGACATATCTGTATAGATTACCATATGAAGTTTTACAGCTAGTCACTCCAATGAACTAGTTCCCTTAACTAGCATCCATGTTTATCTCCGGACATCCCAATGTCACCAGCCAGTGAGAATCAGCTGATTAGAGAATAACCCATGCTAGTCTCAACAGAATTGATAGTGTCCGTATTTATCAATTCATCGACTAGGGACATTTTCAATATTTCACAATTGCACATTTAGAGATAATCACTAGTTGTGATCCCATCACAAATTCTCTTATGCTGTGAATTGTATTGTGGACATTCAGTAGATGAGTTTAAGATCCCAATCAAATACACAAACATGTATACTCAAATAGTGAATTATCATTTATTAATATAAATGTTTACAATCGTAAGGCGATTGTCTTAGGACACTTCTCTCATATCACTAACAATTGCATCATATGCATTTATTACATTTTGTATTTTCTTGTGTTTGCTACATTTATATGAGCTATGATTGCTGCATCTGGTTGACATGCGTGTATGCTTTATTGTTGCACTACCCTTCTGTTTTACACATGCTTAGATGTTATTTTGTTTTTAAAGACTGTATATTGTTGATTTTTTTCTTCTTGTTATACTTTTATTATGTCATGCATTTATCTACTCTAATACCCGTAGAGTCCGCTCAGACTCACCACCGCCACCATCTAATTTTGTTTCAAGTAGTAGATAGATGTATTACCTGGAGCCATGAGAGAATCCAGTTGCTTGTCCTATAGGATCGAGTCGTTTTGGAGTTTTTCAGTACTTATTTTAATTCCGCATTTACTTTATTTTTGCACTTTCAATATTTTCGCATTTATTTTATTAGACTGGTGATTATTTCTTAAGAGACTGGTGTGTTGGTGTTTGGATTTCAATCGGAGTTTTATTTTTGGATATGGACTCTCTCTATTATTGTTATCCTTCTTAACGATATTAACTGCATGGTTGTGGAGCTTATTTCACTAATGTGATGTCAGTCGTGTGAGGTTGTGCTATATTGTGTGAGATATTATGTATAATTGTTCCAAATTGTCCGTTGTACAAGGGAGATGCTGCCCAATTTTTGAGCAAGCTTGGACCTCTGGGGGCGTGACAACACAAGAAGTTGAGCGAAAAAATATAGCAGACGAGAAGGATGGAACGGGGAAGGGAGTTGACAGGCTCGGTTTATCCGAGGGACGTAGAGGCTGCGGAAGAGTACACCGGTAGGCGAGAAGAGCATGTGTGACGTCCGAGGGATGAGAATCAGGGAAGGAAGCCCATTCGAGGTGAAGGCCAGAGTTGGATTCGGGTGAGACTAACTCTGGTTGGTCGGAAATCACCCAAGCGGACGAAGACCGAGAAAAGTCAACATGGATGTTGACTTTGATCAGATGGTCACTGAGGCACCTCAGTTGCTTTGGAAGGCGCCTCAGTTGAAAGAATTACTTTTGCACAAAAATAGAATTGAGGTGCATCAGGTTCCACCTGAGGCGCCTCAAGTTAGAACTGAAGCACCTCAAGTCAGAATTGACGCGCCTCAGATCAAGAGTATAACTAATGGTTCTTTTTTCTGCTCGCTCGGGCTCTTCCTCTTTAGAAAACTTAGATTTGCCTTCCAACTTATGAGATCTAGCACGTTGAGAGTAACACAGATTAGAGCTCTCGTGGAGCGAGTTTAGGGTACATCTCATTTATTTTATATCTGAAATAGAAGTGAATATATAATGATCCCGGCCTAGCTTACGGGTAGCTCAGCCGACCAGCCTGGAGCCATGTCTAGGTAGGGTCGAAGTCGCGGCCCCCGGAGTCTCAGGTGAACCGAGGGGCTCAGAAGTCAAGCTGACAGAACTCGACCCAACCTACTTGAGGACATCGAAGAGTCGATCCTGACTCGGACATTATACGACAGTCGACGAAGGCCCCACCCAAGGAGTTCCCAAACTAGGGAACCCTCGGACCACCAATCGCCCGACCCCGGGTCAGGTCACGCGGGCCGATATCGGGCGTCCTTTGACTCGGCCACCATGGCCGACCACCAGACCCAAGGCTAGGTCGGATGGGTCAGTTCTAGGCATCCCCTGGCTCGACCATTCAACCAAAAGACCCGAAAGCTGGCAACTCGGATACAGCTCCGCGACTCCCCGACTCATGGCGTGCCCTGCGTCACTCGGCGATATTACACCTGACCCGGCCGATATCACTCGGGCCAGCCGATCGACGATCGGTCTCCGGACCAGTCCTTCCTTACGCCGCCTCCACTCCCGGACCTCATATGTATGACCATGATACGGGGGTCAGTGCGAGCCTTACTCATGCATGGCACACATCGCGGGTATCCCGCTGACTTTGTACTACTATACTACTCGGGCACCCCGCGCCATGCCACCCATGTGCGGGCTAGGCAGAACGGCGCCGATCGGTGCCCTCCTGTTAGTTGACAAACACCCACTCCCCTATCGCAGGCGAGTACCAAAAGGTGATTGACATAGACAAGAATTGTCAGCTCCCCCGTTAATATAAGCCCCTCCCTTCCTCATTCCACAGGTATGCCCAATTGTGCTCCCATCTACTATTTCTTCTGCTTCACTACATTCCTGCGGACACTGACTTGACTGTCGGAGGGCCTAACCGGGGATATTTCCTGACGGATTTGCTAACGGTCATTTTCTCGCAGGTCGGAGCCAGCATCATCAGCTTGTGGCGCTTAGGAGACCGTCTCGCTCTTGGGGATTCCACCTTACTTCACGATAGGATCATATAATTATTTTTTTTTACAGTAAAGCAGTAATTCACTTGGGACCCTAAATATGAGTTTGAAATAAATAGATGTTTCAAGAAAAAATATGTGATCACATTCGGCATGTACTGAATATACTAAGACTAGGGAGAAAAAAATCACCTTGTGTATCCAGGAAAATTGGACTAGGATCTCCATTTTTTGGGCAACTAAGGATAGCAAATAAAAGAGTTAACAAAATAGGTTATATCATGCTTATAATTCTGGAGACTTATCTGCAATATATGCAAGTGACTCTATTAACATCAATGATCATAAATATAGATTGGTAATTTTTATAATTCTACCACTAATTTTTTAATCTATTTCAAACTATTTCATTATTTTTAGCAATGTTTTTTTATATCAAGGAAATGGGGAAGGAACCTGTATTTATAGATGCTTTCATCTATACATTTGTAAAAAAAGACAAGACTTGAGTGGGCATAGAGCTAAATCAATTAAGGTTTGAATTAATCTTGGATCTTAATTATAACATAGATTCAATTATTTATAACTTAAATTTATTTTAATATTTCTCATTATAATATAGGATAAATATGATGAGTTAGCACAAATAAGTCTAGGTGCTACTGTGCTAGTGATGAAAATGAGGGATCTGATCCATCTATTGGTATTACTTTGGATTTATGGTTGGAGGCGAGTTGGAGACCAAAAGGGGAGAAGTGTATTGAGAATGGGTTCTTTGGGCATAACTTGCTCATACATCTACTTCCACCCCACCAGCAGTTATTGCACATATACATAACTTGAGTGAAAAAATTACTCATTTTAAGGACATAATATTGGAAAGAGATCAGGAAATGAGATAAATGTGCCGACAATATGACTTTATTATTCGACATCTTTAGTTAGGATTTGCTCCAAGTTAGATTCCTTCCAGTTATGGCGATGATGATGGTGGTGGTAGTGGTGATGATTCGTCGTGAATTTGTTTTGTACGAATGTTATTGTCTCATAATTACTGTTATTTGATTGAGTTTGTTTTTTTTGGAATTTTTTATTAGTAATGTTAATTTGTTTCAACAGGATATGTATGATCAAGGAAGGTGTTGACAATTGTAAATCCATGCTTGAGGAAGTAAGTCTTTATATATTAAGTTTTGTGTTAGGAATTTTTTTGCATGTCATGTCATGTTACAATTGCTTCTATGTTTTGATCTTACCTTGATACTTTGCACGTCATGCTTACTACTAATCCATGTAATGTTAGTTATATGTTTTGATGCTTTTATTAGATGTCATGGAGCAAGTGATACATGTATTTTCTAATTACATGACTTCGTACATTTTTTTGTTTGTTGTTAAACTTAGTTACCCGTTTCATGTATGTATGTATTTCATGCAATTAAGGATGAATGACATCTTTTGGCATCCAAGGTCAGAACCTTGATTATATCTTAAAAAACTATAAAGTTAAATTGTTTATGTATCAAAACATGTAGATACAAGTGTTATAATAAAAAATTTAGTTTTGTTTGTTGACGCATAGATACAGTTGATAAGTTAGACATAAATGTTACTTTTAATTTGTTTGTTTTCGACATAGAAAAAGAAGAAAATTGGAAGAAGGAGAAGGTAGTATCTATCGAGGTAGAAGAGCAGGATAATTTATGCTTGTATCTTTTTGTCCTTTTGATATCGATTAATATGAAAGGGTTGGGCACGAAGACCTGGTTCGAAGAATTGGGCACTAAGTCCTGGCCGAGGGTTGGGCACCGAAGACCTGGTTCGGGGAATTGGGTACGAAGACCTGGCCGAGGGTTGGGCACCAAAGTCCTGGACCTAGGGTTTGGGCACGAAGTCTTGGTCCGAGGGATTGAGCAACTTAGCTGAGCGATGACTAAGGATAGAAGTAGAGACGGGTCGAGGTTCGGACGTCTCGAAATCCGAGAGTATCGAAGGCTAAGCTAAAGTCCACCCGAATGGACTGGGTGGCAACCATCTCCTGAGAGGAGTAGGTGAAAGGCGCGTTCCTAGGGGTGGGAACTTGCCTCGGTTCGACCTAGGGTTTCGTGGAAATTTGAAGTCAGAACCAAGTCCTTAAGATTAAGATTATCTACTTATTTGTCTTGTGTTTGTGTATCTTGCAGGTACCTAAAACTGAAGAGAAAGCAAGCAAACAAACATAAAGAGGCTGAAAAACAGCTTCCCGGGTGCCCCCATTGATACAGGCGCCTAGATGAAGCTAGGCGCCCCTATTGACTCAGGCGCCCCCATCAATACAGGTGCCCAATAAGGCAGGTTTATCAGCTTTGCGAGTTTAGCGCGAGGATGAGCTTTGACAAAGGTTTGTGAGGCGCCCCATAGCATTACGGGCGCCCGAGACAAGGCTATAAAAGGGGCTTCGACCCCAAGGCTCTAGACAGAACTTCTAAGATCCATTCTGAGCTTTTTGACTGACGACAAAGTGCTAAAGATGAGGCTCTATGACCGGGAGGCTCCATGAGGAAGTGTGCGGCACTTCGGAGGTCCAGATCGGCCGAGTCTTCGACCATTTTGTTTTTGGTTTGCTTTTATTATTCTGCACTTAATTTCCTATATTTTGATTGTAATTATTGCACTGTAAGATGGGTTTCTCCACCTCCGAAAAGTCAGGAATGGAGACCAATAGTGGATGGGAGTTCCCGTGCTTAGGCCTTGGATGTACTGACCCTGGGAGGTTGGGAACCAAGTAAATCCTGCATGCAATCTGTCGTTTGTTTTGATTTTGATTTTTCTGTTTTCCGCTGTGCTACTAATACTTTGAGTCTAGAACGTAGTTCGAAAGTAAGACGAATTTCCGTGAGAAGATTTTACGGTCTATATTCACCCCCCCCCTCTATCGACGGCACCGGTCCTACAGATCAAAGTCAACATCCATGTTGGCTTTGACTTTTTCGTCCTTCTATTGCATAGGTGATTTTCAGCCAACTAGAGTTACTCTCACCCGAACTTGACTCTGGCCTTTCGCCTCGAACGAGCTTCCTCCCCAGCTTCTCGTCTCTCAGACGCCGCACACACACTTATGGCTCAACCGGTGTACTCTTCCGCAGTCTTTGCGTCCCTCAGAAGCATCGAGCCCGTCGGCTCCCGTGCCATCCTTCTCGTCTACTACGACTTTCATTCGACTTTCTGTGCTCCTAAGCTCTTGGACACTTAGACACAGGAACAAAAAACAGACTAGGACCCGACTTAACCTAGTTGATCATATCAAAACCAACCTAGAGTACTTACAATCTTTCCCTTTTTAATGTGTATTAATCCAAGTTAAGTTGGGATAATCAAACATGAAAATAACATTGATTATTTAAAATAATAAAATAAATATTGCTATTTAACACACAAAATAAGGCAAGTTAAGTTGGTTCCTAATATAGCAGTTAAGATCTCCATAATAATTCTTTTTTAGAGAAATATTTAAACATCCACATTCATAATCACTTTCTAATTTTGCTCTTTTTCTTTTAATTTTTCATTTTCATGCTTTAAGGAATCATACATATCTAAAGGGCATGAATGAACTAACTCTCTCTCTCTTCAAGTTTATATGCTTAGTTCTTAACTTACACAAGGATTTAAGCATAGATCTAATACTAGAAAATATCTTATCGGGAGGATGTTTGCATACCTCACTTATCATTTTGTCGTATTTGAAACTAGACGCACCCCCTTCACTGTTGTTTTTTTTTCTATTAAGTCTCCCCCTTCATCGATGCTCATGTTGGAGGTGGATGCTTCGTCATCCTCTTCTTGATGACTTGCCATAAGCGCAAGTCCGACATAGGCTTCGATTTCGGATTCGTCGTAAGAAGAGTCATCCTATGTTGCTTTCAGATTTTGGTGCCTGGACTTGTTCTCTTTCTTCTTATTCTTTAGCTTTGGACATTGTTCCTTTATGTGACCCTCCTCGTCATAGTAGTAGCTTCTAACTTGTCTCTTTCTTGGAGATTGTTTCTTTCCCTGCATCTTAGAGAACTTGTTATACTTAAATAACTTATTTAGCTTTCTTACAAAAAAAGTCATTTCTTCGTAGTTCGCTGAAGATTCAGAATCTAGATTAGTTCTTCTCGCATTCAGGACAATGTTGTCCATTTTTTCCTTTCTCGATCCTACACATCAAGATTCGTGTAATTCGAAAATGGAAAACATCTCATCAAGGGTACTTACCTCCAAGTCCTTTGAGATATAGTAAGCATCTACTATTGAACTCCACTCTTGGGTTCTTGGGATGACATTTAGGGCATACCGGATTGAATCACGATTTGATACTGATTCGTTGAGTTGGGTGATCCCGAAGACCAATTCTTTGATCTTCGCTTGAAGCTCGGCCACCATCTCTCCTTCCTTTATTCGGAGATTAGTCAGCTGGTTCCGGAGAAGATCTTTTCTTGCTGATTAGGCTTCTGACGTGCCCTCATGAAGTTGTAGAAACTTCTCCCAGAACTCTTTTACAGAGTGGTAGCTTTCGATTCGGTTGACTTCTTGAGGAGGTAGAACCGATAGCAGGTGGAACTCTACTTTGGTGTTGGCTACTGAATCTGACTGTTGCTTCTTTCTCCAGAGATGCACTTCTTTTACCTTGTCGTCCTCACCTATGGGCACTTCAAAACTATATTTTATTATTAGTAATATCTCAAAATCAGTCCTAAAAAATACCTTCATCTTCTTTTTCCATATGGTGAAGTGTCCTTCAAATTTGGGTGGTTGAATGCTGGATTCAGTCATTGTCTTATTGCTTTATCAGGTGATTAATCCTTCAAAAGAGAAACTTACTCTGACACCACTTATAGGACCGTTGGCAGGCCGGCAAGAGGAAGGTGAATTGTCCTATAAAGAATACTTTGATCTTTTGCAAATTCTTACAAAGATAGACGTTAGTTACAGTAGTTAATTATAAACATAGACAATAAAATAAACTAGTAAGAGACAGAAAGAGTTTACTTGATTGCAACCAGGGTGGTTGCTCATCCAAGGTAATTGAATGCTCCACTATCAAAATCTCCTTCATTTGTAGGCGGAGTAGCCTCTTATAGACTTTGAAAAAACAGAAAATAGCTAGGAAAATGTAGTACAATAGTTGATTTGTGAACCTAGCTTCTGGGGGCTATTTATAGCCCAAAAACTCAAGTTACCATTGTGTTGACCTGAACCTAAGGTGCCTTAGTTATGATCTGAGACACTTCAGATGGATAAAGTTCTATCCACGAAGCCAACGGTAAACTGTTGTAAAACTTAGGTCGAGGCATCTTAGTTTAGATTTGAGGCGCCTCAGCTTTGCATTTGCGCAAAGCAGCTACTTTACAGTTGAGGCACCTCCTACAAGTCAAAGTCAACATTCACATTGACTTTGACTTTTTCATCCATCTTTCGCTTGGGTGATTTATGGCCAACCAGAGTTAGGCTCATACGAACCCAACTCTAGCTTTTTGCCTCGAACGAGTTCCCTCCCTGACTTCTCGTCCCTCAGACATCGCGAACACCCTTCTCGCTCCACCGGTGTGCTCTTCCGCAGTCTTCGTGTTCCTCGGATGCACTGAGCTTGTCAGCTCCCTTCCCCATGTTATCCTTCTCGTCTACTATGTCTTTTGTTCGACTTCATGTGCTCCTAAGCTCTTGTACACTTAGACATAAGGATCAAAAATAGACCAGGACCCAAATTGACTTGGTTGATCATATCAAAATCAACCTGGGGTACTTACAAGACTTAGCTCATATCTGATTCTCAACTAGAGCTTAGATGCTTAGATCCACTAGACTTGATCACTGTCTAGTTCACAACTAAAACTTTAACATCTGTCAAGTATCTTGTACTTGGAAACTTGACACAATTAATTAGATTACAACTAACCTAACTTTAATCTAATTATATATCAAAATCGTAGGCTACATGTTGTGTGCCTAGCACCAACATAAGTGTAGTCCCAAGGTTGACTTTATCTCACGATACATGAGAAACCACCTTCCATGCCTACTGACGTCATCCATGTACATCCGATCTGCTGACGTCATCCACCTTCTTCTTGCTACGTCCATGTCTATGTCACAACTCTATCATGCTCATAGCTAGAGTCATTAACATGCATGATAAGGTCAAATAAATAACGGGGTCAGATTCCAGGGAGATATTCCTGTGCGAGGATGTTCTCGTGGCTTAGACAGTGTGCTGAGGACATTTTAGAGCGGTGATGCTCTTGCATATAATCATTAGTAGTAATGATTAAGTAAAGTAAGCAAAGGGGTAGGAGAATTAGGGTGTTCTCATGGCCTAGACAGTGTGCTGGGGACGTTCCCGAGTGGAGATGCTCCTGCATAATGAGCCAGTTATGAAAAAGAGAGGCTCTGGTAGGTTGTTCCAAGAGGGTACCAATGCGGGTCGACCAAGCTTCTTCACTAGGACGGGTGAATACCTGCACAGGTCAACCATGACTCTTCAACTAAGCAGGCTGACCGCATCTCTTACCCTGGATGTTCCCAAACCACAAGACTTCCCAAGCAGCAAACTTTCAAAGCCACAAAACTTCTCTGGTTTATTCTCATACTTGTCTGGTCACATCTTTGGCTGGCACTCGTATACCCGTTCGGCTATATATGCCCATGCGAAGATTGTGAGGTACATTACATATAATATAGTTTGTCAATTTCTCTACTAGATCCATTTATCATGAAAAAAAAATATTTTTCATCAATCAAATTGTACAATGAATCGTTATACATTGATGCAACAAATTAATATATAACGATTGACTTGTAGTTAGTCCAAGTGACTTTTTTAATGATTTAAAACTTCAAACAATTAGATTTTAATTACCTAAAGAATTACTAGCTCTTCAACATACAAATTAATTTCCAAATCTAATCAAGTAACATTAAGGTATGTAAACCCCAAATTGACAATATTAATTCAAAATAATCTCGTAAAAAATCAATTATATATTACACTATAGATAACCTTATTCACAAATTAATCAAAATTATCTTGCTTAATTTTTATTACATGAGTTGATTTATATATCATGTTATGCATGAGATGGGCTATGTTTAACAGTATACTAAGGTGGTTTTATTTAATTAAACCTATCTAATTGATGATCATTGCCGGTCCACTCATGCTCGAGCTCTTGCTGACTATTCCCCGTTGTAAATTCCTCGTTGGACGAAATCCTGGTGAGTGAAGCTGGGCACGAAGTCCTGGTCGTGGATTGGGCACAATTACCTGGTCGAGAGTTGGGAACCGAAATCCTGGTTCGAGGAATTAGGCACGAAGTCCTGGTCAAGGATTGGGCAAAAGACTTAGCCGAGCGAAGACTATGGACAGAAGTAGAGACGGGTCGAGGATCGGACGTCTTGAGATCCGGGAGTCTCTGAGACCGAGCAACCGGAGGTCCCAATTGGCAAAGGGTAACTTCTCTAGTGTGGAGTAGGTAAGGATGCTTTCCCCGGGAAAGGGAACAGTAGGCGCCGGTTCGACCTAGGATTTCATTTGAAATCCATAGTCAGAACAAGACAGCTATGGCTGTCAATCATTAAGGCTTAGGATTATTTGTTTGTCCTGTGTTTGTTTGTCTTGCAGGAGTCTGGAGTTGGAGACAAGATAGGAGAGCAAACGCAAGAGAACAAGATCCTGGGAAAGGGCTTCCCGGGCGCCCCTATCAACCCAGGCGCCTGAATGGAATCAGTCTCCCCGGAGTGGTTTTTAGTAGGTGGTTGGTTGGACTCGCCACGTTAGCTCCCAGGCGCCTCATTGCTCCCAGGCACCTCTATAAACCCAGGCACCCAAGATGCTGGCTTTTATCCCTGCACTGAATTCGCTGGCTGGATTGAGTTTGACCACTTGTGTGAAGCGCCTCAATGGCCTCTAGGGAGCCCGAATGTAGTATATAAAAGGCTTAGGCTTAGGATTATTTGTTTGTCTTGTAGGAACCTGTAGTTGGAGACAAGATAGGAGAGCAAACGCAAGAGAATAAGGTCCTGGGAAAGGGCTTCCCGGGCACCCCTATCAACCCAAGCGCCTGAATGGAATCAGGAGCCCCAGAGTGGTTTTTAGTAGGTGGCTGGTTGGGCACAGCATGTCAGCTCCTAGGCGCCTCATTGCTCCCATGAGCCTCCATCAACTCAGGCACCCAAGATGCTGGTTTTTATCCCTACACTGAATTCACTGGCTGGATCGAGTTTGACTACTTGTGAGGCGCCTCAATGGCCTCTAGGGCGCCCGAATGTAGTATATAAAAGGGGGTTCAAGCCATGTTTTCAGAACATCAACTCTTACATCTTATTACTCATTCTCTACGCTCCACGAGGAAGTGCGCGACACTTTGGAGTTCTGGATTGGTCGGGATGGTCATCTTTTGTTTGGTTTGCATTTATTTATAAGTTGTAATTCATTATTATTATTGTGCTTGTACTTAAACTGTAAGACGGGTTTTGCCGCCTCCTGAAAACTTTCGGAAAGTAGACCACTAGTGGATGGGCGCTTCCCGTAATTAGGCCTTAGACGTACTAACCCTGGGGGTTGGGAACCAAGTAAATCCCGCATGTTATTATTGTGTTTTTTCGTTCTTATTTATTATTCCGTTGCGTACTAACTCTCTTGATAGAAAGAATGAACAAACGAACGACAAGATTCCGAGCAAATTTACGAGTCGATATTCATACCCCCCCTCTATCGACGCCACCGATCCCACATTGGCTTCGTGGATAAAAGTTTATCCATCTGAGGTGCCTCAGATCATAACTGAGGCACTTCAGGTCCACGACAGCCCAACGGTAACTTCACTTTTCGGGCTATAAATAGCCCTAGACCTAGGAAGAGAGATAAACAACTATTATTCAATTTCCTAGTCTTTTTGTGAGCTTTCCAAGATTGTATGAGACTTCTCCGCCTACAACGAAGGAGACTTTTTAGCACGCTTTTCACTGCCTTGGATTAGCAGTCATCCTGGATGCAACTAAGTAACTCTGGTGTCTCTTACTCTTTTATAGTTGTTGTTTATGATTTCATTTATATTAACTGCCTAAACTAATCTACTATCTTTGTAAGAATCTACAAAAGATCAAAGTATTCATTGCAGGGTAATTCACCCCCTCTTGCCGGCCTGCCAACGGTCCAACAATTTTATGATAAAATTTGTAGTGGAAATGACAACTAATTTCTAAAATTTACTACCTGCATCCAAAATGATAATATCTTATATGTGCAGACATAATCATAGATAAAAAAATTAATTTTCTAATAATATCTTTCTTTTGATGCTAAAAAAAAGACATAAACTAACAAGTTTTACAAGACTTACCTCTATTAGCGTCGATGCCAATAGTGTTCAAAATGACTTTGCAAGTCATAAGTTGTGTCTCCGTTTGGTACTAGCCAAATTGAGGAGACGATACGAGAGAAGAGAGGAGATTAATGTTAGTAGGAGCCCTAGAGCCAATTATGTGATGATTGACTAGGACATTTTGTATCATATTCTATCATGAATAAAGGCATGTTTGGTTATTATACTTACTTTATATTTGTGTCAAATAACTAAGTATAATAATGTCCTTATGTAGTAGGTTCTTATCTACATCATATTGATTGGTTGAATCGATAGTGAGATGATGTAGAGAACACTACACTAAACTATTCCTAGTCGAGCATTAATATTCAAGGACAATATTAATGCATGGAGACTAGCATATAGGTCAACTGATGACTTGAACTCACAAGTCATGGATATGTGATATAAAGTTGACATATGGGTATACATTGGAGAATGTGTACTGAATTGACCCGCCATGAGAAAGTTTCATAGATTGTCATATGAGTGTCATAAACTTTCTCATGTGACTATTAGTATGAATAGTCATTATACCTGAAGTCACTACGGTTCCCTACATAAGGAGTTATGTACTTTGGTATCGTCAAACGTCACCCGTAACAGGGTGGACTATAAAGGCGATCATTGGGTATGTAATGAATTATGCGGAGGGATGTGAGTGATATAGATGGGATCTATCCCTCCCATATGACGGGAGTGATATCTGTGGGCCCCTTGATCGAGTAGGACTACTAAAACGCATGGCCATGCTCGAATGAGTCAATATGAGATATTGAGCTCATTTGTTTGAGTGAGTCTACTCGGGGATCAAGAAACACAAGATTGACTAAGGATGACATGGTATATGCCTCATTAGTTAATCTAGATATCAAGGATAGAAGGACAAGGTCATACGTTATCATAGTCACGGAGGTTTAGTCGGATCTCGACTTTTCTTGTTACTTGGGTAGCAATGATGCATTGTTAGATGCCGCTCATTGCTTATGTGTCTAAAGCGTTTAGGCGCATTGCCAACGTCACGAGAACCTATTGGGTCACACACTAAGGACATGATGCTTCGGGAAGCCCGAGTTGGGAACTCGAGAGATCTGAGCCCGAGTTAGGAACTCGGGAGGTCAGTTCGGGAGCTCGAGTTGGGAACTCGGAAGCACAGGTCGAGAGCTCGGCACTCGGCAGACTGAGCTGGGAGCTCGGCAGACTGGGTCAGAGCTCGGCACTTGGCAGACTGAGCTGGGAGCTTGGCAGACTGGGTTGGGGCTCGGTGCTCGGCAGGCTAAGCTGGGAGCTCGGCAGACTGGGTCGGGAGCTCGTCACTCGGCAGACTGAGCTGGGAGCTCGGCAGACTGGGTCGGAGTTCGACACTCGGAAGACTGGGTCGGGAGCTTGGTGACTTGCTCGGAAGACTAGGTCGGGAGCTTGGTGACTTGCTCGGCAGACTTGGTCGGAAGACCTGGTCGGAAGCCCGAGAGGGGCCCGATCGGGATTATAGGGAAAATTCATTAAAGTGTTTAATGAAGGAAAAAAGAAAAGATTCTTTTCTTCCATGGGAAAAGATAAAGAGCCACATGAAAAGATATACTCTTTATTGGTATTAATGAAGAAAGCCAAAGAGACACAAACCTCTTCATATTCATGGGATGAGTATAAAAGAGGGCCTTGTGACTTTCAATGAGAGCTTCTTCCCTATCTTCTTTCCTCCCTCATCTTCTTCTTTTGGCCGAAACCCTATTGTAGGGTTCTTGGTGTTCTGCGAGCTACCTCAAGTTGCTAGCACAACTAAGGTAGTTCTCCCGAAGTTGAGAGATTGTGTCCGTGTGGATACGAATAGAGGCACGAACACTTGAACGTGCAAGAGATCCGGTGCATCTTGGACGAGCGGGATAAGCAAAGGGCACGCTCCAAAGGTATACACTATAAATAGATCTATTAAATAGATGGACTTCGTACGAGTTTTTCTTTCGCATGTATCACTCGAGGGTTCTTGTTTCGCTGCGTTTTGTGTTTTTGTCGCCGGGAGAACCCAACAATTAAGTTGTGGGATCGGTTTGAATCGATAGAGGGGGGGTGAATATCGATCGATAAATTTTCTGAAATACTAAGAGTAATTGCGCAGCGGAAAAGCAAAAACAATCGCTAACACTTTTGTTTTTACTTAGTTTAGAGTCGCAGTCGGCTCCTACTCCAAGGCCCACGGTCCTTGACCGTTTACGACGGACAATTCTATATTTCGTAAAATAATTACAAGTTGAGTACAAATATAGAATTTTAAGATACAACAATTAAAAGTAAATTATACCGACGACCGGAAGATTTAGAACGTCGGTGCCACGGGTCGTCGTTGGCGCTGGAATCTTGAGCACGGAACGTTTCGGAGCAGAGCGCTTGTTCGAATGCGTTGGAAGAAGTTGTGTTGGAAGCCAAGGGGGTGAACCCCTTTATATAGTCGTAGCTGGGGCGCCTGTGTTGAAGGGGGTGCCTGACACATGACCCTCTGTCACGCCCCCAGAGGCCCGGGCTCGCTCGAAATTCGAGCAACATCTCCCCTATACAGCGGACAATCTGAAACTTTTGTAATACACCTCAACACATACTAAAGCTCAGCCGCACTCAGCTGGCGTTCACACCATTACAACCACGCAATTAAATATCATAACTGATAAATAATAAACATAATGAATTAACCCTAATAGCTAAGCGTAGCAAATCGAAATCCAACAGAAATAAATAAACACATGTCTAACGAAATGTCAAACACCATCCGATATAATAATAAAACCAAAACGACACCAATATGATAAAAATAACACAAAAGTACGAACACTCATCTATAGAGAAACAAACACCCTCTGAACCAAAACAATACTAACTCAACCCCAATACGATAAAACACTACGAGAAAATGAAAACGGAAACAACCTACTCAAGACTGGGGACTGACAACTGGATCCTCTCCTGGCTGCACGAGATGCGACTATCAACTACCTGAAACAAAAAGAAGAACGAGAGGTGGTGAGTTCCGGGTGGAACTCTGCGGGTATAAGAACAGATAAATGCATGGTATAAAAAAGGATAAAACAAGCATATGGAAACAAAGGGTATACAGTCTCCTGAATAAAGAACATAAATTAAATGTCTCTATACAAAATAAAACATACCTGAAAACCATGTAACCAGTAGGGCCAAAATCAGAAATCCCCTCTATTACCTCCATAAACAGCTAATACTGTCGAACATATCCAGATCATATAACAAAATGCAAATCATAATTGTATATGCATGTCAATCTAATGCAACAATCATAGCTCAAACAAATGCAACAAACATAAGCAAAATGCACAATACATAATATGCACATGATGTCATGACCTGCACTGTACACACACCAACCACCGCTATATTGGGTAGGTTGAGTAGACAAGATACAAGCGTCAAAACCTGGGGCTATGCAAATACACCACGACAACCGCGACCCTGAAATGAAAAGCCAAAATACCTGTGTCTTAAAACCCCAAAATACCTATGGGGACTCCAAATACCTAGGGAGTATCAACTGTTTGCACACAACTCCGACTAAGCGTGGCACAACAGGAAAATATACCCGACAACCCGTCTCAACCACCTAGGAGCCCGCGGTCGTCGGCCTGAATGCTATGATGCATGTCACTAATATACATCAACTCAATCAAACCCAACACCATGCGAAATAGAAAACACCAATAACACCAAAATAAGGAAACATACGAAAAGCATAATCAACACCAAAATAAATAAACATGCACTAATCTACTAGGTAGGGTTTATCTAATGCCAACCAAACCCTAGATAGGTCAAATGATTATTCTACAGTACACACGTACACACAGTACGCTTTAGATCAGAAGCCAAGAGATGAGACTGTATAACTGAACAATTTGAATTACTACTCAAAGGTCAAGCATAGAATAAGTATCAAGCAGGAAAACAAGAAGAATAGATTTAAGGTAAATCGTCCTATTCAGATAATCAAACAACCATGCATTTAAAGATAAATAGAACTATAGAAACAAGCAAGAAGTACCCGCCTTTAATGAAGTGTATTTGCTTCAGAGAGAACCTCCTCACGCTCAACGTACGTATCCAATCAGGTCCTGTATCACAAAGTTTAGCTATCTATAAATTTGTTTGAAATTAGCTAAACTACAATAATCAAAAGCTAGAATAAATCCCAATTACCTCATCTGTTTAATTAGATACCACAAGTGACAACCATAACTGAACCCTAAACAAACAATAATCCAACAACTAAGCAACCCTAGACAGAGCTACACCCCTACACAAGCAAATCTACACATGACCTAATTTAAAACTCAATCATCAAACAAGACCCATCACAAAGCCACGCTCCCACACAACTAAGGCGAGATACCAACTCCACTAGCTATCTCCAGACCACTCCGAAATAGGATACACGATAGAAAATTCAAATCCAATTGCACAACAAGATCAAAACACTAAACAAACCTTGAATAGCTATCCAAAACTTTAATCTGATTAGAGACTAGCTTGTCTTTTCTCATCAAACTTTTATGATAAATAACACGTCCATGGTATCACACGACACCCATATCCCAATCAAAAACTACGCTACAACTTCATCCAAGACCTAGATCAGAAAACAAATCAACTCCACAACAACCATCCTATCTTAATTCTATATTCTGCAACTCAAGTACCCAGATCAAAAAAAAATACGCTACCCACTGAAAACTTCCCAAACAGAACCAACACCTCACAGCAACACCATCAGAACTACAAATTCATCTACACCAACAGCGATGATCCTAGATCAATTCATCCAAGAAGAACCCTAAACAAAAATAGATCTTACCTGAGTTGCGGCGTCGAGGACTCCCCTGCACCAATTCAGCGTGAATCAGGTGGGCGGTGGTGCAGCATGTGTCGCGTGCCAATGCGACGATCGGTACACACCAACTCAGTTCAATACATATGCTCTTCGAGATCAGAGGGAAGAAAGATCAGGGTCACCAGCATCGACGACCGATCGCTACAACCCGAGTGTGGTATCAGGTGAGGAAAAGTTCGGGTTGGTGTTGACGCCGATGATAAATCAATGCAGGAGAGGAAATCGCCGAGTTTGCTATGGCGCCGGCAGTTCCGCTGTGTGCGACGCTAGGTCTCGAATCCAGGGTGAGGAGAAGCGACGCCCTTTCGGCTGTCTTCGCGAACGCGAAGAGAGGAGGAGACAAGGGCGGCGCTGGATCAAGGAGGGTTGGGTCAACTCCGGTGAACGGCGACTGGCTGGGAAGAGATCAGCGGCGTCGGGCGGAGAGAAGGGGAAGGCATCGGGTGAGGAAGTGAGGGACTAGGGCACGGGAGAAAGCAAAGGATTATATATATTTATATACATATATATATATATATATAATTCAAACTTTTCCTTATATATATATATATATATATATATATATATATATATATATATATATATATATATATATATATTCCAAAATTCTAACTTTTCCTTAAATAATTCCAAACTCGTCCAATTATCCCGCAAATATTTCCAAAAATTTTAGAAAGTTATTCCAAAATTTTACATATGACTGTTTTCAATTTTAACTACTATTTATGGTGATTATATATAAATCTTTATATATAATCACATATATATTTATATACCTATTTTATTTTATTATATATATTTTTTATTATTATTATTTTTTAACCGTGTTTTACACCCTCACTGCGCAAAACTCAATCCACAGACTCGGCCAGTGCTTATCCCCTCAACCAGGGCGCCTGAGCTGACTGGGGCACCTGTATTAACACAGGCACCTCATATTCAGTCTTGAGGCTTTGCTTCGAGTGGTTCTAGAATTGCCCTTTGTCTGGGGTGCCTGTCTCAACATAGGTGCCTAGTTCGGCAGGGCGCCTCACTCCATTGAGGCGCCTGGGAGCAGAAACCTTCATCTCTTCATTCCTGCAAGCAGGGTTAGTTCCAAAACACAAGTAACACATAAATAATATAGATTTAAGCATGATTTACACCCTAAGTGGTCTTGGTTCTGATTTTGGGCTTCCCAAATGGAACCCTAGGTCAAACCGACGCCTAATGTTCCCTCCTACGTAGAACGCGTCCCACCTACTCCTCTCAGGAGATTTTTGTTGGATCGGAGTAAATCGATAGAAGGGGGGTGAATATCGATCGAAAATTTTTGGACAATTAAGAGAAATTACGCAGCGGAAAGAGTAAAACAAAGTCGCTAACACGGTTTGTTTTATTACTTGGTTCGGAGTCGCGGTCGGCTCCTACTCCATGGCCCATGGTCCTTGACCATTTACGATGGGAAATTCTATATTTGAAGAATGTTTACAATTTGGAGTACAGATATAGAATTAAAAAAAGAAGTTACAACACTTAAGAAATTTAAGCTATTACCGATGACCGGAGTGGATGGAATTTCGGAAGCAGCGGGTCGTCATCGGTGCTTGAATCGTGAGTGCGGAGCATGTCGGAGCGTAGCACTTGAGCGAAAGTGTTGAGAGCGAGATTTGCAAGTTGTGTTCGAAGCCTTGGGGGTGAACCCCCTTTTATAGTGGTCGCTGGGGCACCTGTGTTGAAGGGGGCGCCTGACACGTGGCCTCTCCTGCGCGAACTCTAATCCGCAGGCTTGGTCAGCGCCTATACCCTTCATTGAGGCGCCTGAGCTGACTGGGGCGCCTGTGTTGACATAGGCACCTAGCTTGACTTGGTCCAAAGGCTTTCGTGGCAATTTGCTTCGATGGCTTGGTTTGGCCTTGCACTGGGGCGCCTGTATCCATACAGGTGCCTAGCCCAATGAGGCGCCTCCTTCCAATGAGGTGCCTGAGCTGCAGAAACACCGTCCCTTCATTTCTTGCAACCAGGGTTAGTTCCAAAACACAAGAAACAAATATACATGATATTTTAGACATTTACAGCCTAAGCTGTCTTGGTTCTGACTTTGGGTCTCCCAAATGGAACCCTAGGTCGAACCGATGCCTAATGTTCCCTCTACGGGGAACGCGTCCTCACCTGCTCCTCTCGGAAGAATTTACCTGTTTGCCAACCGGCTCCTTCGGTTGGACTTTTGCCCAGCTTTACTCACCAGGTCTTCGTTGCCCAGTCCTCGACCAGGTCTTAGTGCCCAGCTTTACTCACCAGGTCTTCGGTGCCCAGCCCTCGGCCAGGTCTTAGTGCCCAGTTAACGACCAGGACTTATTGCCCAACATTATGTCAAGACTTAGTTGCCCAGCCCGCGGCCAGGACTTAGTGCTCAATTCTTAGAACCAGGACTTCGTGTCTAGTGTTCCTAGGACTTTTCCTGCACACTTGAGTAACATCGTTAGAGGACCAATAATACTTAACTTTGAACCCTTTGCCAATATCAAAACAAGGTTCGATATGGTGCTTCCGGCACCAACAATCTCCCCCTTTTTAATTTATGGCAACACAATTCAAAGTTAAGTAAACATTATGACCTTTAAGAAAAGAAGATAAAAAACCAATAAATTTTAGCAGTTTTGAGCAGAGTAAAGTTTAAAACCAATGTAGTTTTGAACCGTAAATTTTTTTTTTATTTCTCATCCTTCCCCTGCAACCTTGAATGATTGTGTTATAAAACACTTAACTTTAACCTTTCCACCCCCTTTGACATATATCAAAAAAAATATTCATGGGTGAACAAATTATCTAATAGGGAGTTTTGAGTTTTCCAATGATATGCAGTTTTTGTAAACTTCTAAATGCTTCATGTTTTTGACAAAATGTTTTTCAAAAATTGAGTAAAAACATTTGCACCAACAAAAACTTTTTATACTTAGACAATTTTTCATTTTGAAAAGTTTTGCAAGCCTAAATTTTGTTAAAAAAACTTTTACTTACAAGGCCTTACAAAAAGAATTTTACTAAAAAACTTTACTTAGGCAAAATTTTGAAGCCAAATTTCCCTTTAAAAAGTTGCAACTTTGAGAATTGGGAAAAAATTTGTTTACTAAAAAAATTTTGCACACTTAGAAGAATTTGCTTGGAAACACTTTATGCATTTTGAAAAACAAAATCTTTAAGAAATTTCTAGACAAGTTTTTCACCAAAAAACTTTACTTAGAAAATTTGCCAAAATTTTTAAAAAGTTTTTGCTCAGATAAATTTTGTTTACTAAGGAAAATTTTACTTAGGAAAAAACATGCATTTAAAAAAAATTTTGAAACACTTAGAAATTTTTGCTTTACTTTTTGAAAGAGAGATAAAAATTTAAATAAAAAAATTCCTTTCTCTCTTTCTTTCTCTCCCCTTAATGTGAAACTCTTCTCCTTATGATTTTGAGATCTTCTAAGATAAACTTTCTTTGAAAAGGGGAAAAAGTTTAAGGAAGAATTTAATTTTTAATTTCACTTTTTATACTCTCCCCCTTGGCAATATATCAATAAAGAACTTTTGAAAAATATATTTTGAAAGAAGATTTAAAATTTATGTATTAGAGCTTATGGGTTTTGAATACATAAAAATTTGAGCGAAAAATAATCCTAAGTAAAATAATGTCAAGAATTATGATAATTTCTAAGTAACAAAATTTTGAAAGAATGGAGAATTGATGCTCAAAAACAGAATTGGAGTCAAATGTATATTCTTATTGAGTCCATGCATGACAAGCAAAAATCTTAAAATATTTAATCAATAAGTTTAGGTTCAGAACTTTTAGCCACTTAATCCTCAAGTTAAGGAGAATAAAAATTTCTTAAGTAGAGAGACTTTTAAAAGAGTTTTCTAATAGCAGTATTTTTGACAAATTTACACTTAACTAAGTATTCTTTCTCAGAAAATATTTTAACAAATTCTAAGTACTTGAGAAAGAAAATTTGAACATCTAACAAGCAAGAAAAAAAACAGAATACTTTAAAACAATTTTCCATTATCTCCCCCTGAAATAAACATTCAGTTTTTTTTTGTAAAAACTTCTAAGTGCTTTTAATTTTGACTAAGTGTTTTTCAAAATCGAGCAGAAAGCATTGCACCAGAAAATCTTCTTACACTTAGACAAATTTCTACTTTAGAAAAAGTTTTGCAAGCCTAATTTTGTTTTGAAAAAACTTTTACTTAAAAGGCTTTGAAAAAAAACCTTCTTACCCAGAAATTTCAAAATCAAATTTTAAAAGGGTTTCAACTTTTGCAGATTTAGAAAATTTTGCTTAAGAACAGTTTAAAAAACATTTTTTATTTGAAAAACAACTCTTTAAGGAATTTTTTAAATAAGTTTTTGCAAAAATTTGTTCTCTAAAAAATTTTACTTAGAAACATTTGTCAAAAATTTCAAAGGTTTTTACTCAGACAAACTTTGTTTACTAAGGAAAATTTTACTTAGAAAAACAATACTCTTCGATAGTTTTGAAACACTTAGAAATTTTTGAAATCGCTTAGAAAACATAGAAGAAAATTTTGAAGTACTTGAACAATTTAAGGCACTTCTTCAAAATTTTGAAGCACTTAGACATTATACTTTACTTTTTGAAGAAGAAAGAAAATTTAAAAATTTCTCTCACTTTTCTCCTTTCTCTCCCCCTTTGAAAAAATTAATATAAAGAACTGGAAAGAGGAAATTCTATATTAAAATAATTTCCAAGGGAGAAACAGAACAGACTTAAGTCCAAAAAAATATATAACTATCAAATCCCGGACTGCAGATATTTTCCTATGAAAAACATCCTAAGTAATACCCAAGGTGACTTTTACAACACTTATTTTTCAAGAATCAATTGATTGTCTAAAAGAAGTTCTTTGTATAGAAATGTTTACAAACATTAATGGTTTTCAGGTAACTTTTAGGTCCTATGTATCTCACTCATTTTAAGTGACAAAACAGGGTAATCTTATCCTTTTTGTATGATGCATTAATTTTATCCTTTGATTTTAGATCAAGACTATGATTTGATTGAAGCTTGTGTTAGATTTAAATTTATCAAATAGTAAATAAAAATGAGTTTCGGTAATTAGCTTCCAGGTCTTGGCGAGGCATAGAGGCCTTCTTTGGCTGTAGCCTTATTGGATCAACAACCCTTTCCTTGACAAAGCCTTTTACCGAAAGTTCATTTTCAAATTACTTCTTGAAAAACTTTGGTCTAACTTGTTTAGGATTTGGATCGGTAGCTTCGGCTAGTTCCACCAAACTAAACAGACCAAGTAGGATACGTCTTACCCCACTTGACCCTTTTAGAAGGACTTCCCTAATGTACTATCATCTCACCTCCACCTAATACTATGTTGATCAAATTTCAATCTAGTCAAGTCCTTATTAACCATTTATAGTCCTAAGAATAAAAAAAATTAAGTAAAATCATAATGAGGGGAAATTTCTGGATTTTCTAAGTTAGCAAGATTATTAATTAGTTTTTCTAGTATATCAATTTTAATTTTCAAAGTCCCATTTTCTTGTCTTAACATTTTGAAATTTGAATTTATTAATATACATAATTTAATTAAGTTACTTAGGCATGTGTCCATATCTAAATTTGACCAAGAGTGATTAAGTAAACTATCAACATTCATTGTAAAGAGTGGATTTTCATATAAATTAAAGTTACCTATCTTGGTAGGTTGTCCTGGATCTTTCGCTCTTCTATTTATGCATTCATCTTTGTAATGCCCAAACTCCTGGCAATGAAGCATTGGATGCGACTTTTGTCCTTTCGTGCTTTTGGTACTGGTTTCTTTATAGCCGTCGGTGGTGTCATTCGTATCTTACGAGTAGGACACTTACTTTTGTAGTGCCCTCTCTCCCTGCATGTGTAACAAATTATTTAATTTTTAATATTTGAATTTACACTTTTACCTTTTGATTCCTCGTTGGGGATCTCCCCCTTGATTCTTGTCGTCTCAGATCTAGACTCATCTTCTAATTCTGGTTTGGATTCGACTTCGAAATCGGGTTCAGGATCTATCTCGGCTTCTTGTGCTTGCACTGAGAGTGCAAGATAGCTTACTTGATCTTCTTCTTTATCGTTTGAATCCTTCGATGAGTCGGACATCGTACCTTCTAAGATCTCAGTATCGGAGCTCTCTTCGAGTAGGTTGATTAGCTTTTCCCACATCTCTTTGGCGCAGTTGAAGGATCCGACCCGCTTCAATTCTTCTTTGGTTAGGCCGCATTGTAAGATTACTGTTGCCTTAGCATCAGTCTCGATCTTCCTCAGAGTTGGTTCGTCCAATTTATCCTAGGCAATTGATAGTCCATCTTCTGTAGGGAAGGAGAACCCCGTTTGAATGATCATCCATATGTCCATATGGGCCTTCAGATGGAATTCCATTTAACTTCTCCAAAAATTGAAGTTCTCGTCGGAGAATAGCGGTGGACGGGCACTGTTCCACTCTTGGTTGGCCATTTAGTTTAAACCTCGTAGACAAAAGAAATAACAAAAATATACTAAGACTTGGTCTTGAATTAGTAGTGCGGGAGAGAGAAATAAAACTAGCTCAAAAGGTATTGCACGAATTTTGAGGTAAATAATAATAAAATAAAAAAATTATGACAAATTTTTAAAAATATTGGCTTTAACAATTCTGATTAATGGTGAAAAAATAAGAATTCAAAATTGAAAAAGGTGTAAGAATATTTTAAACCCACGCACAAATATTATTTATTTGAAATAAAAAGCGAAAAATCCGAAAAAATACTCAACTGGTGGTTGCACCAAGTTTGAGTCACCTGCTCTGATACCACTTGTTGGATCGGAGTAAATCGACAGTGGGGGGGGGGAGGGGTTAATATCGATCGAAAATTTTTAGACAATTAAGAGAAATTACACAGCGGAAAGAGTAAAACAAAGTCGCTAACACGGTTTGTTTTACTTGGTTCGAAGTCGCGATCGGCTCCTACTCCAAGGTCCACGGTCCTTGACCGTTTACGATGGGCAATTCTATATTCAAAGAATGTTTACAATTTGGAGTACAGATATAGAATTAAAAAAAGAAGTTACAACACTTAAGAAATTTAAGCTATTACCGACGACCGGAGTGGATGGAATTTCGGAGTAGCGGGTCGGCGGCGGAGCTTGAATCGTGAGTGCAAAGCGTGTCAGAGTGTAGCGCTTGAGCGAAAGTGTTGAGAGCGAGATTTGCAAATTGTGTCGAAGCCTTGGGGGCGAACCCCCTTTTATAGTGGTCGCTGGGGCGCCTGTGTTGAAGGGGGCGCCTGACACGTGGCCTCTCCTGCGCGAACTCTAATCCGCAGGCTTGGTCAGCACCTATCCCCTTCATTGAGGCGCCTAAGCTGACTGGGGTGCCTGTGTTAACACAGGCGCCTAGCTTGACTTGGTCCAAAGGCTTTCGTGGCAGTTTGCTTCGATGGCTTGCACTGGGGCGCCTGTATCATACAGGCGCCTAGCCCAATGAGGCGCCGCCTTCCAATGAGGCGCCTGAGCTGCAGAAGCACCGTCCCTTTGTTTCTTGCAACCAGGGTTAGTTCCAAAACACAAAAAGCAAATATACATGATATTTTAGACATTATTTACCGCCTAAGCTGTCTTGGTTCCGACTTTGGGTCTCCCAAATGGAACCCTAGGTCAAACCGACGCCTAATGTTCCCTCTGCAGGGAACGCGTCCTCACCTACTCCTCTCGGGAGAATTTACCTATTTGTCAACCGGCTCCTCCGGTTGGGCTTTTGCCCAGCTTTACTCACTAGGTCTTCGTTGCCCAGTCCTCGACCAGGTCTTAGTGCCCAGCTTTACTCACCAGGTCTTTGGTGCCCAGCCCTCGGCCAGGTCTTAGTGCCCTGTCAATGACCAAGACTTATTGCCCAACCTTATGTCAGGACTTAGTTGCCCAGCCCACGGCCAGGACTTAGTGCCCAATTCTTAGAACCAGGACTTTGTGCCTAGTGTTCCTAGGACTTTTTCTGCACACTTGAGTAACATCGTTAGAGCACCAATAATACTTAACTTTGAACCCTTTGCCAATATCAAAACAAGGTTCGATATGGTGCTTCCGGCACCAACAATTTTACCTGTTTGCCAACCGGCTCCTCCGGTTGGACTTTTGCCTAGCTTCACTCACCAGGTCTTCGTGCCCAATCTGCGACCAGGACTTATTGCCCAGCTTCACTCACCAGGTCTTCGGTGCCCAGCCCTCGGCCAGGACTTATTGCCCAACATTTCATCAGGACATAGGTGCCCAACCCGCCGCCAGGACTTAGTGCCCAATTCTTAGAACCATGACTTCGTGCCTAGTGTACCTAGGACTTTTCCTGCACACTTGATTAGCATTGTTAGATCACAACAAAACCTTAACTTCTGAACCCTTTTCCATTATCAAAACACAGGTTTGACTTTGGTGCTTCCGGCACCAACATAAGCCAGTAGTACAACCTTGAGCCAGTGACACAAATGGATGTCTGACCAAGACAAGGACCGACTAAACAACAGATCCAACCATGAGAAAGGTCAGAAGAAGAGGGAAGGTCAGCCAACCTATGACTGACACAAGGAGGGAGATGGCCTTGGGTTGGGCGACAGCATGCACAAGCACCCGCGGTGGCTCCTTGTGGTGGGCGACAGCGGCAAACAAAAGAGAGGGGCACCTCTTTTGGTAGGCGGCAACATAAAAAGAGGGGAGAAGAAAAAACCTTTGGAAGAATTCTTCCCTCTTGTTCCATGGACCTCTTCATTAACACTTGGGGAGCAACTCATAACCCAAGCCCAAGTTTAAAACCAAGCCTAAGCCCACGTAATATATGTTACCGTAATTCACCTATAAGATGTGTGAACCAAAACCAAACTCATGTCTCATGAGTAGGCCCAAATTGCCTACAATAGGCATGACCATTAGGGTTTCTATCATGGTAAATACTTTTTATATTTTCCCTTCGCTTAGTCCAACCAAATTTAATCTCTTTCTTTCTTTTAGAATATTATTCCCTAACATATTCTTAGGTCTTTAAGACATACTCATAGTGTGTGTGACCTAATAGGTTCTCAATTATGTTGGTCATTCATAATTAATGATTAATTATAGATCGATCAAGAGTGTCACCTAGTAGTACATCTTGCTCCCAATTGATTAAAAAATCACAGTTGATTTTAGAACATCTTCTTAACCCCTCAGCAGCTATAGTTATTAGGGCATTCATTTTTTTCATTCATCTTATACCCACTTGATTCAGGGCATGGTCTATCTATTAGCTCTCACTAGGCCGATTACGTCACAACTAGTCCCAAGTTATAATTTCTTTCCTATAAATTTTAATTACTCAAAAACACACGTCTAAGAATATCATCCACTTGACATATTTGTTTTGGCCAAAGACTCATGAGTATATGTTGTTGGGGACTCGATTGTACGGCTAGAAGGAGGTGAATAGACGTTGACCTCAAATCCCTCGGTTCTCTTCCTACAATGTTAGCGCGCACGCGGAATATAAATAAACTAAAACTAACACAAAAAAGAGACAAATCGATTTATGTGGTTCAAAATGACACTCCTACTCCACGGTTGTCCGTAAGGTGGATAATCCCGATTCGTCGGTGGATGATTCACCAAAAAGACTGGCTAGCACATATCGCTCCTTGTGGGTGGAGAAACCTACCACAACCTTACAATAACTCCTTAGCACCAAGACTACTAGTTGGTCTTTAATCAAAGTCAATTTCATCAACCTTTGCCCAACCAAACCGAGCTCCCTGAACCAGCCATTACCAATCAACTGGTGCCAACACCGTCGACTGTGAGCTATCAAATTTAAACATTACAGCCCAACATTCGAATTTAGTTGACACCAGTCGACAGCACAGAAGATCAGTCGATCGATCTTTCTGTGACCTCTATCAGTCGACTGCTCCCAGCAGTAGTCGACTGCCCAAACCCTAAACCTAGGATTTCAACCCCGAGTACATTCACTCAGCACTCGTCCTTGCCCAGCAACATAGACCTAGTCTTCTAGCCTCCTCCATCAGCCTCACGCCCCTCGAATGCCTCTTCATCCTTCACGACTTGTCTTCTGGAGCTTCCTTCGACCTCGGTCCTTGTTGTTGGGTCTTCCTTTGCCAAGACTTAGCCTTCTAGCCACCTCCATCAGCCTCGTGTCCCTCGGATGCCTCCCTATCCTTCACGTCTTGCCTTCTGGAGCTTCCTTCAGCCTCAGTGCTTGACTTTTCTCATTTTCCATGATCCCACTTAGACTTCCTCCTTGTACCTGTATCCTGCATACTCATAATGCATATCAAATACAACAATAAACCTAACTTAAACCTTTGCCCAAACATCAAAACCTAGGGCACCTAGATTGCTCCAACAATCTCTCTCTTTTTGATGTTTGATAACCCGTTTAAGTTAGGAAATAATACAATGAACATGCATAAATCATGAAACCTAACCTTAGGCTCTCCCTATTGGTGCCGGAAGCACCATATCGAACCTTGTTTTGATATTGGCAAAGGGTTCAAAGTTAAGTACTATTTGAGATCTAATAAAGTTACTCAAGTGTGCAGAAAAGTCCTAGTTAATCTAGGCAATAAGTCCTGGTCATGGACTGGGCACTAAGTCCTGGCCGAGGGCTGGGCACCGAAGACCTGGTTCGAGGAATTGGGCACTAAGTCCTGGTCGAGGGCTGGGTACCGAAGACTTGGCTCGAGGAATTGGGCACTAAGTCCTGGTCACGGACTGGGCACGAAGACCTGGTGAGTAAAGCTGGGCAAAAGTCCAACCGGAGGAGCCGGTTGGCAAAAAGGTAAATTCTCCTGAGAGGAGTAGGTGAGGCCGCGTTCCCCGTCGAGGGAACATTAGGCGTCAGTTCGACCTAGGGTTCCATTTGGGAGACCCGAAGTCAGAACCAAGACAGATATGGTTGTAATCATTACTTACTATATTTTTGGGACTAACCTTAGTTGCAGGGTCGAAGGACTGATCGTCTGCAAGTGAAGGTTCTTCACTGGGCCTAGGCACCCGAATGAAGTCAGGCTCCCAAATGGGCTCAGGCGCCCGTATGGATATGGGCACCCAAGAGTGAAGGCAAATCCCAAATCATAGCTGCGAAACCACTGAACCAAGGAGGATCAGGCGCCCGTGAAGTCACAGGCACCCCCATCAGCTCAGGCGCCCAAGTGGGGAGGATAAGCGCTGACCGAGCCCGCGGATAAGGATTCGCAGATCGGAGGGCACGTGTCAGGCGCCCCCAACCCATCAGGCACCCGATAGAGCACTATAAAAGGGGCTCGACCCCAAGGCTTCAAGAACACAGTTTTCTAATGCTCCAAAGCTTTTCGTTCAAGTGCTACACCCCGGAAAACTCCGACTTCGAGATTCCAGCGTGACGACGTCCCTCTGCTCCGAAATACGATCCACATCGGGCGTCGGTAACGAAAAGTGTAACTAGTTTCATTTCCTGCAATATTTCTGTACTCAACTTGTAAACCTGTTTTGCGCGATTATAGTATTGCCCAAAGTAAACGGTCAAGGACCATGGGCCTTGGAGTAGGAGCCGACCGTGACAACAAACCAAGTAAAAATCCTTGTGTTCTTGCGTGCATTAAATTATTTCCGCTGCGTACTTGCTCTTTAATTTATCCAAAAGTTTTAACGATATTCACCCCCCCCCTCTATCGTTTTCTCGATCCAACAAGTGGTATCAGAGCGGGTGGCTCAAATTTGGTGCAACCACCAATTTGAGAATTTTTTTTGAATTTTACGAAAATTTTAATTTCCTTTTCTTTCAAATTTTTCTCGTTAATCGAGGTTGGTGCAACATCACTCGATCATTTTTTTTTAATTATCTTACTCCCGCACTACTAATCTAAGACCAAGTCTTGGGACAGAATTTCTCTGTTTTTTTGTCATTTCAGAAATTTTAATGGCCATGCAAGAAGGATTCAGCACAGCCAGACTACCACTCTTTAGTGGAGAAGACTTCTCCTACTGGAAGAGTCGGATGGAAGTCCACCTGTAAACTCAGGTGGATATGTGGATCATAATCCAATCTGGTTTGGAAATCCCTAAGAATGCTGAAGGAGTGGCACAGCATTACATAGAATGGGACGCCTCGCTAAAGAAGAAGATCGAGGCTGATGCAAAGGCGACCCAGACACTCCATGCGGACTAACCAAAGAAGAATTGAACCGGGTGGGACCCTTCAACAGTGCGAAGGAACTCTGGCGTAAGTTGATTGAATTGCACGAAGGGACCTCCGACACCAAAATCAGCAAGAGGGACCTACTGCTGAACAAATTGTACACCATCAAAATGAACGAAGGTGAGTCAGCAGCCCAGCTCCACGCCAGATCCAAGATCTGATGAACGACCTACACACAATTGGTCACAAGGTAGAAAACCATGACCTTATCAGGTATACCCTTAACGCCTTCCTGAGAAATACTTTGTGGGCTTCTATGGTAGATGCATACAAAGTTTCTAGGGACCTTTCCAAAATTAAATTAGACGAATTATTTTCTGAACTAGAATTACATGAGCAGACTAACTGCACTTTATCAAAGAAAGGTATTGCTTTTCTTGCAGGAAAAACCCAAGGAAAGGTGGCCAAGAAAAAGCCTCAACCTGCACCCAAATCTGACTCAGACTCAGAAGACAGCGAAGGGGATCAACCCAAGCTAGTTCGACTAGCCCGGGACTACTACAAGGAGCTGAAGCATCAGACCAACAGAAGAAAAGCCAGCCGAAAGAAGGAAGATCCAGCTGAACCCTCAACATCTAAGACCAAATCAAACGTAACCTGCTACTAATGCAATAAGACGGGACACTACAAATCGGAGTGCCCTAATCTGAAAGAAGCCAAGAAGACAAGAAGGAAAAAGCCCTTCAAGCCACGTGGGACGAGTCTTCCTCCGAAAAGAAGAAGAGGCCCCACAATCGAAGCTGCTCGCCTTGACTGCTTCGGAAGACATCGACACCGGATCAGAATCGGAGTCGGATGATGGAAAGCTTACAATTTCGGAGGACGGCAAAATAAATGTAAATGGTTATTCTAAAGTTGAATTAGCAGAATTAATTGCTTACCTATCTAGTAACTTGGCGAAAGCCAAAATCTGAGTCGAATCCCTCTAACAGGAAGTAAAACTCCTGAAAGAGGAAGCTGACTCTAGATCTTTGACTGAGAAGGTTCAAGAAGGAACCTCTGCTCAAGTTGAAAAGCTTGAGAAAGAGAACTCCTCCTTGAAAACTCAAGTCAAGGATCTTAGAGCAGCTTTGGAATGATTCACTTCGGGTTCCAAGGGTCTTGACATGATCCTTGGAAAATAGAAGTCCGTTCTAAATCGATCCGGGTTAGGGTATCAAACCAAGGTTAGACAAAGGACATACTATGTTGTATTGAACCAATCTAGACCCAAAGTTCTGGCATGGGTACCCAAACTTTGCCTGAACAACCAAGATGGACCAAACCAGTATTGGATCCCCAAGGACAAGATTCATATCTTGCCCAATCATTACCGTGGCTTTAGTCCAGGGGGAGCCAACTTAAAAATAATTTTTATAGTTAGATAAATTCTTTTCTTATTTTAAAATTGCATGCCTATTTGTTTATTTATTTTCTGCAATTTACCATGCTTAGATCTAGGACTGGTTAGATTAAGGACAAACAGTTTAATTAAAATCTGAACAACATAGTATTGGGTGGAGGTGAGATGATAGTACGTTAGGGAAGCCCTTCTAATAAGGTCAAGTATGTCCTACTTGGTCTGTTTAGTCTGGTGGAACTAGCCGAAGCTACCGATCCAAGACCCAAACTAGTTAGACCAAAATCTTTTAAGGAGTAACTTGAAGATGAATTTTCTATAAAAGGTTTTGTCAAGGAAAGGGTTGATGATTCAATAAGGCTACGGCCAAAGAAGGCCTAGTGCCTCGCCAAGACCTGGAAACCAATTATAGAAAATCAAATTCACTTTACTATTGTCAGATTTGAATCTAACACAAATTTTAAGTAAATCGTAGATTTAACACTAATTCGTAGATAAAAATAAAACATCTCACAAAACAGTTAAGGATATCCTGTTTTGTCACTTAGAAATGGGTGAGATGCTTAGGACCTAAAAGTTTAGTCCAACCCAACCAACCTTACAAACTGAATCGATTTCAAATTTCAAAATTTAAACTTTAATAAATACTTTTAAAATTCTAATTTAATTCAACTGAACAACTTTTAAAATTCAAATTTAACCCTCTTAATTAATTTTAAAATCCTCAAAAATCAAATTTAACTTTTTAAACTAAGATTTAATATTTCAAATCATCTTAGGTCTCTTTTGTTCACTTACCTGAAATTTATTCCTTTCTTTTGCCATTATACAAAGAAATTCTTTTAGGCAACCAAATTATTTTTGTTGGTCTTGCAAAAGTCACCTTGGGTATTATTTAGGATGTTTTTTTTGGGAAAACGTCTGCAGTCCGGGCTTTGATATTTATATATTTTTCGGACTAAAGTTTTTTTTAAAAAAAACTTCTATTTTTTCTTGGAAATCATTTTAAATATTGAATTTCTCCTTTTTAGTTATCTATATTAACTTTTGCAAAAAGGAGAGTGAATTTATGTTTTTTTTAAAAAAAACTTAGTCTTCTTCTCTTTTTGTTTGAATCAAACCCTAAGACTCAGAGGAGGATTAACTTGTGGTCAACAAGCCTCCTAGGACTATGTCAGGTTTAAGGGGTGTTCAAATTAAAAGAAGAAGTTTAAAAATACTATGTTTTCAAATAATCACTATGTTTTCCAAAAATTGTGCTTTACAAAAATCACTATCACTCATGTTTTTCGAAAACTATGCTATCATTTCAAAATATGTCTTTCAAATACTCAGTTTTTTGAAATGTTAATACTTCAAAATTCAGTTTAAGAATTGTGCTTGATTCCCTTTTGATTTTGACAAACCCTAAAGACACAAGGAAGTCTACTTCATGATCTACAAGGACTCCTAGGAATTGTCAAATTTAGGGGAGTCTAAATCGAAAGAAATTATTTCTGACAATTATTTTTTAAAATTATTAGATAATTCTTATAATTTGAATCAAACCTTAAGACTCAGAGGAAGATCGCTTGTAGTCAACAAGCTTCCTAGGACTGGGTCAAGCTTAGGGGGAGATTAAATTAAAAGAATTATTGAACATTTTTCAAAATTATATGTTTTCATGCACTGCATTTTTAAAATCTTTTGAAAACATAAATAATTTTTCATTCAAAATACTATCCTTTTAAATCATTTTACTTACATATACCATCACTTTCAAAATTTTGCTTGACTTTGGAATACTTTTAAAATCTTTTTAGAATACTTTGGAAAATAATACTTACTTGACTTTGAAAATTTTCAAGGACACTTAGGGAAATGTTCTTGTAGTTAACAAGGTTTCCTATGATTGTGTCAGACTAAAAAAGAAACCAAGTTATGTAAAGTATTATGTTCTCAAAATAACATTAAAATTTTTCTTAAAAGTACTTATATTTTTTTTTCAAAAATGCATAATCTTCAAAGGTACTTATATTTTTCAAAAATATGCATAACATCTTTCAAAAGTACTACTATTTTTCAAAATATAATGTTTTCAAAAGTACTAATACTTTTCAAGGCACTAATGTTTACAAAGTACGAATATTGCTTTATAGTTTCAAAAGTGCAATACTAACGTGTTTTCAAAGAACAATCTTTTCAATCTTGTTCAAAGTGAAAATCTGTTTCAAATTTTATTTTGTAGAACATTTTTTAAAGTATTCATCTAAATGTACTATTTGTTAAATGAAAATCTTTTTATGAGTACAATCTTTTGAAAAATCTTTTCTAAATATAAGTTTTTCTAAGGCAATAGTGTTCTAAGTGCGTAAATTTTCTAAAGACTTGCTTACAAATACAAAATATTTTTTCAAATTGCACAATACTTTTTAAAGTGGAGTTTTGTTAGTGCAATTTAAGCTTATTGCTATGCTTTCAAGAATTATACTAAGTATTTTTATGTTTTCAAAACTCATAAGCTCTGATACACAAATTTTAAATTTCGTTCAAAATATATTTTTCAAAAGTTCTTTATTGATATATGGCCAAGGGGGAGCTTTATGCAATATTTCAATTTTGCAAGGTTTTGAAATATTCTAAAAATAAGGGGAAGAGTTTCATATTAAGGGGGAGCTTCATGAAAATCTCTTTACTTAAATTTTCATACTTCTTGTTTTTCAAAACATAATTTTCAAAACTTCCAATCAAAAGTATTTTTTTAAAAAAGTTTTGTAACATGTTTTGTTTGACAACTATTTCTGAAAAAGTTGTGAACTCCTTTTGGTAAAACTCAAAACTCTCTATTAGAAACCTTGTTCGCCCATGTATGTTTTTGATATATGTCAAAGGGAGAGGAAACGTCAAAGTTAAGTGTTTTATAACACAAGTATTCAGGGTTTTAGGGGGAGTATGAGAAATAAAGGACTTTTTTCAAATATACATTTATTCTGTTCATAATTGTTATACTTCATTGATTTTTATCTTCTTTTCTTAACTGTTATAAGTTTTTACTTAACTTTGAATTGTGTTACCATAAATCAAAAAGGGGGAGATTGTTGGTGCCGGAAGCACCATATCGAACCTTATTTTGATATTGGCAAAGGGTTCAAAGTTAAGTACTATTTGTGATCTAATAAAGTTACTCAAGTGTGCAGGAAAGTCCTAGTTAATCTAGGCAATAAGTCCTGGTCGTGAACTGGGCACTAAGTCCTGGCCGAGGGCTGGGCACCGAAGACCTGGTTCGAGGAATTAGGCACTAAGTCCTGGCCGATGGCCAAGTACCAAAGACCTAGTTCGAGGAATTGGGCACTAAGTCCTGGTCACGGACTGGGCACGAAGACCTGGTGAGTAAAGTTGGGCAAAAGTCCGACCGGAGGAGCCGGTTGCAAAAAGGTAAATTCTCCAGAGAGGAGTAGGTGAGGACGCATTCCCCGTCGAGGGAACATTAGGCGACGGTTCGACCTAGGGTTCCATTTGGGAGACCCGAAGTCAGAACCAAGACAGCTACGGCTATAATCATTACTTACTATGTTTTTGGGACTAACCTTGGTTGCAGGGTCGAAGGACTGATCATCTGCAAGTGAAGGTTCTTCACTGGGCCTAGGCGCCCGAATGAAGTCAGGCACCCGTAAGGATACGGGCGCCCAAGAGTGAAGGCAAATCCCAAATCGTAGTTGCGAAGCCACTGAACCAAGGCGGATCAGGCGCCCGTGAGGTCACGGGCGCCCCCATCAGCTCAGGCACCCAAGTGGGGAGGATAAGCGCTGACCGAGCCCGCGGATAAGGATTCGCAGATCGAAGGGCACGTGTCAGGCGCCTGTTGGGACCAGGTACATGTTGACATGGATGCGGGTTCGTAATTTTAAAAATTAATTACGTGCAGCGGAAGGTTTAGCATAAATAATTTCTCAAATTATTTAACCACACATCTAAGCATGCAATTTTATCTTGTGTAGACATGATCATATATTTAAAATTTTGCAGAAACGTAAACTAATTTACGTATTACCTCGCGTAACTCAAAGGAAGGGGACGAGATCCAACCGTAAGCGTCCCTTGGAAGCTCCGCCTCTATTCGCGTCCACGCCGAGTATCTTCGAGATGACTTCGCAAAGCCACGAGTTTAGTGTTCTCGAGAACTACTAGATTCTCCGAGAACCCGACGAGAAAAACCAAGAGAGAAGTCGGAAGACTAACCACAAAATGATGGCCGGAATCAAAATTCCGACGAAGCAAAAGAAGAGGCTTGCGGCAAAAAGATCCTTGCGGCAAACTCTAATTCCGGCAGCACCTTCTTCCGGCCAAGAGATGGCTGGAGCTTCCTTCTCCGGCAGCAGGTGGTGGTCGGCAGGGAAAGGGCAGGGGCAGCCGGCTGGTGCTCCTTCTTGGGGCTAGTTGGCGCACGGCAAGAAGGGGAGAAGAGAAGGAGAGAAAGACAGGGAGAGAGCCTATGTCTTCATCTCTTCGATTATTTTTCAAGCCTTGCCTTTGGTCCTTTATATAGTAGCCTCTCAACCATCATGCCTCTCAAATATGGAATAACTTATTCCATCAAGCCAAGTTTGATTTTATATCATGGTTAAAATCATATTTTAATTCATGATAAAAAATAAATCAAGTCTCTTCTCTCCTATGGAATAAATTTCCTTATCATGGTAAATCAATTCATGATTGATTTTATAAAATAAACCAATCCATGGTTCATTTTAATTTCCATGAAGAAATAAACCAAACCTTGGTTTATTATAAAACAAACCACACTTGGTTTATTTTATAAATTGATCCAAAAACTTGGTTCTCTCCCTTTGTTGTGGCCGGCCAAGCAAAGAGGATGGAGGCCCTCTTTGGCCGGCTCATCCAAGCCACGCCCCAATGAATTAAACTTATCTAATTCATCTATTAAGTCTTCAAAAGACTTAGCCATTGTACGCTTCCGATGCATCTCTGAAAAATTCAGATTCGACTTATCGTTTGGCTCAACCAAACCTAATCTCTCTTGATTGGAAAATCCAATTTTCAACTCGTTTTAAATCCCTCGGATTACTCGTAGTGCGTGTGACTAAATAGGCTTTCGATTTATGTTGGCCGTCTATAATTAATCAATTATAGAACGATCATGAGTGGTACCTAGTAGTACATCATGATCCCCAATTAATCGAAAGATCAACGGTTGACCTCAGAAACAATTCTGAAACCCTTCAGCAGCTATAATGAATCGTGCCTCATTCCCTTCACCATCTTATACCCACTTGGTTCAGGACATGGTCTATGTGTGTCAGTCCCCACTAGGCTGACTACGTCACACCTAGCCCAAGTAACGTTTTCTCGTCCTACGGATTCTAATTACTCTCATGTATTTAAGAGATTCATACTCTGAACATGTCATGCTCTGGCCAGAGGCTTCGAGTAACAATCCGACGATAGGCCTCGGGTATACATCTCCTCGCAAGGAGTGGTGAATCCTTTGTAGGCTGTTCAAACATCTTCGGGCACTTCGACTTATACCCAATCATCCTGGGTCCACACCTCCTTGGAGATGCTTGCTTAAGATGTTAAAGTATAAGTCTCCATGACCAAGATGACTTGAACACCGCAAGTCAAAGGAACATCGCACTTAAGCTGCAGTAAGAACTTCACTGACATATCTATATGTAGACTACCATATGAAGTTTTACAGCCAGTCACTCCAATGAACTAGTTCCCTTAACTAGCATTCATGTTTATCTCCGGACATCTCAATGTCACCAGCCAATGAGAATCAGCTGATTAGAGAATAACCCATGCCAGTCTCAACAGAATTGATAGTGTCTGTATTTATCAATTCATCGACTAGGGACAATTTCAATACTTCAAAATTGCACATGTAGAGATAATCACTAGTTGTGAATTCATCACAAATTCTCTCATGCTGTGAATTATATTGCGGATATTCAGTAAATGAGTTTAAGATCTCAATCAAATACACAAACATGTATACTCAAATAGTGAATATTCATTTATTAAAATAAATGATTACAATCATAAGGCGATTGCCTTAGGACACTTCTCTCATATCACTAACAGCGCCCCAACCCATCAGGCGCCCGATAGAGCACTATAAAAGGGGCTTGACCCCAAGGCTTCAAGAACATAGTTTTCTAACGCTCCAAAGCTTTTCGTTCAAGTGCTACGCCCCGGCAAACTCCGACTTCGAGATTCCAGCACCGACGACATCCCTCTACTCTGAAATACGATCCATATCGGGCGTCGGTAACGAAAAGTGTAACTAGTTTCATTTCCTACAATATTTCTGTACTCAACTTGTAAACCTGACTTTGCGCAATTATAGTATTGCCCAAAGTAAACGGTCAAGGACCTTGGGTCTTGGAGTAGGAGCCGACCGCGACTCTGAACCAAGTAAAAATCCTTGTGTTCTTGCCTGCATTAAATTATTTCCGCTGCGTACTTGCTCTTTAATTTATCCGAAAAGTTTTAACGATATTCACCCCCCCCCTCCCTCTATCGTTTTCTCGACCCAACACCCCCTTCACTTAAGCTCCCCCTTGCGCTCAGATTTTCTTGCAAAGGTACTTCTCCCCCTTTGCCAACAAATGAGCAACCATTGCTCCCCCTTCACCTAAGCTCCCCCTTGAGCTTTGATTTCTTACAAGGGTGTGTTGGTTTCCTACTTAAACCTAACACTTCTTCCCCATTGCCATATATCAAAAGGGGCTCCAATAATATCCCAATTATTGGATCCTTTAACCTCTAATGATTATAAACATTATGTATTAACCCCCCATAAGATTATACACAAGTTCATACTAATTTGGACACTCTTCGACTTTGTTGAAAATAATTTCATCCTGTATCAGTTGACTGAGACAGTTACCAGTCAATTGGCCCCTATCAAAAGGCAACTCACAGAATTATCAGTCGACTGAAACCTGCACCAGTCGACTGATAACCTGATATCAGCCCATTTCTGTATTCTGAACTCAATTTCAGAAATGCACTAGAAATTCCAAAAATCTCTATAAAAAATCTCAAATTTTATGGAGAGGTTTGTCGTACCCGTGTCTATTTAGGAAAAATACATTTAAAAATGTATATTTCTTGGATCCCAAGATTGACACAAAACTCAAACGAGCTAAATGATTCAATTGAACCTTGACCTAAAGTCTTAGTTTTGACTTCCTTTTGATATATCTACCCATACCAACCCACAATGCATCTGTAGCATTGGTTTATATGGCATCCATACATCAAAATTAATTTTTCATGCAATATGACCCCAATGTCATATTTCTTGCATGAAACTCAAATCCAATGTGCCAAAACCCAAGGATTGAGACTCAAGTCCATCTCCAAATCCTTTGGCAGACTTCATGGTTATCTAGACTTCTGAGAGATATCCTCCAGAGATTCATTGACCATGAGTCTCAAATAGACCCTTAGAGCTCCCCCTTAAGCTTTTAATCTTAGCCACCTTCCTAGGTGACTCAACAAATACAAGACTACACTGGTGTATCTTCGGTGATTCTTAGCCTACAAACCTAATTTCATTAACCTTGGACACATTGTCCTTGGTTAAGTTCTTCTTTCCCTTAACTTTAAATGGCTTATTTTTTCCCATTTTTTTATTTTTCATCCTTACCATAGTTATATGCTACCCTAGCATATTTATTTTTATTTGCCTTGATTGTACCCAATTTAATATTTTTGGATTTTTGGTCACTCAAACACATGTCAAGTCCCCTAGGTCTAATAATGAACCTATCTAGGACTCTCTCCATTTCCTCAAGCCTTGCTTTCAAGACATGATTTCCCAATTCTAGGGTTCTAACCCCAGACTCAATATGTCTATCTTGGACATTCTTAGACCTACCCACCTTCCTAGGCATATATCTCCCTTTCTTGAGATTAATGCCTTGATCATTTACTACCTTCCTCTCATTAGGCTTGGTAGTTTGTGTCTTATTAGGTCTAGCCTTGAGTAATGATTTCTAGAATTATCTATCTTGTTAACCATATTCCCGTCATTATACCTAAATCCATGATTATGCTTCGGTAAATAATCTACATTATTTCTAACAAACATATATGAATTAAAAATTGGATTAAACCTTAAATTAGTGATTACCTTCCCTTTTACCTTTGAAGCTCCTCCTTGACTTAAGCTCCTCTTCTTCTCTAATTTTTTCAAATGCCCTAGCTTCTTGAGTTCTCCTTTTCTTAAGTATTTTGTGTGGTAATGGTCATGCTCATCACATATAAAGCAAATTATATGCTTCTTATCCTTAGCTCCATCCCTACAACCCGCATTAGTTTTCAAATGAATTTTACTGGGTTTAGGGTTTACCTCCTTTACCTTCTTGAGTTAAGGGCACCTACTCTTGTAGTGTCCTATCTCCCCACACTCAAAGTACTTGATGTGTGATTTCCCACTCTTCTCGATAGTTGAGGTTGAGGGTTGAGCTTTCAAGATCTCTTCCACCTTGGATTGCTCTTCTTCTTCCTTATTTGAGGATGTTGACGATTCCACTTCCTCCTCCTCTTTGGATGTTGAACTCAACTCAACTTTCGATTGGTCCTTCTCCTTTTCTTGGACCAATGATCCCTTGTCCTTTGGCTCCTCCACTTCTTGTTCTCGTGTAGAATTATCATGAAGAGCTATCACCTTTCTCCATAGCTCATGAGCATTCTTGTATTCACCTATACGTGACACAATATAAGAAGGTAATAAATTTAAAATAATTCTTGTTACCTTCTTATCCGACTCCGCTTCTTCCTTTTGATCCTTGGTCCAATATCGAGGTTGGAGACATTTTCCCTTTTTGTCTATTGGAGCTTCGAACGAAACCTCCAATGGTCCCAATCTATTTAAAACCAAGTCTCTAACTGCTTTCTCCAATAATCAAAATCGTTTCGATCATATGGAGGTGGGATCCATGTATCCCATCCTAGCGGACCTTCCAACTTCATCTTTATATTCTTCCTCTAGCGCCTTACTCCTTTGGCAGTTAGTCCAACAAGAGCGAGCCTCTCTCTGATACCACTTATTGGGGACTCAATTGTACGACTAGAGGGGTGAATAGATGTTGACCCCAAATCCCTCGGTTCTTTTTCGACAATGTTAGCGCACACGTGGAATCCAAATAAACTAAAACTAATAGAAAAAAGATACAAGCCAATTTACGTGATTCAGAGATGACACTCTTACTCCATGACTATTCTTAAGGTAGACGATCCCGATCCGTCGGTGAATGATTCCCCGAAAAGCCTCCGGTTAGCTCATGTCACTCCTTGTGGATGGGGAAACCTCACCACAACCTTACAACAACTCCTGAGCACCAAGACTACTAATGTGCCTTTAACCAAAGTCAATTTCATCAACCGTTGCCCAGCCAAATCGAGCTCTCTTAAATAGAGCTCATTCTTGATCCAGCCATTTCCAGTCGACTAGTGCCAACACCGTCGACTTCTAGCTATTGAATTCGAATGTTACAGTCCAACGTTCGAATTCAGCCAACACCAGTTGATTGCACAGAAGATCAGTCGCTGATCTTTCTGTGACCTCTACCAATCGACTGCTCCCAACAACAGTCAACTGCTCAAACCCTAAACCTGGGGTTTCAGCCCCGAGTACATTCACTCAGCATTCGTCCTCGCCCAACCAACCTAGACCTATCCATCTAGCCTCCTCCATCAGCCTCGCGTCTCTCGAATGCCTCTCTATTCTTCACAACTTACCTTCTAGAGCTTTCTTCAGCCTCGATCCTTATTGGCGGGTCTTCCTTTGCCAAGACTTAGCCTTCTAGCCTCCTCCATCAGTCTCGCGTCCCTCGGTTGCCTTCCCATCCTTCACATCTTGCCTTCTGGAGCTTCCTTCAGTCACAGTTCTTAACTTTCCTCATTTACCAAGATCTCATTTGGACTTTCTTCCTTGTACCTGTATCTTGCATACTCATAATACATATCAAATACAACAATTAACCTAACTTAAACCTTTGCCCAAATATCAATACCTAGGGCACCTAGATTGCTCCAACATACGTCTCTAATAATCCTAAAAGAAGGTCATAGGGTATGCGTCTCCTTTATAAAAGGAGTGGTGAATTCTCGGTGAGCTATTTAAACACCTTCGAGCATATTAACTTTTATCCAATCATTCCAGACCTACCTCCTAAGAGATGTTTTACCAAGATGTCAAAGTATAAGTCTCCAAGACCACAATGATTTGAATTCCTTGAGTCTAAGGAAACTTGCACTCAAGTTGCAATGACATCTTCATCGACATATAAAGAACCATATGAAATCTCATAGCAAGTCATATCCAATGAACTAATAATACAGGAGCATTCTATGATTTTTTTTATTAATTTTAGTAAATTAGTCTTTTTTATAATTTTTTTTTTGATATTTTAGATATTTTTGGTAATTTTTATCTTTTGTTTTTTTAGGATTTTTAATTCATTTAAAACATTTAGGATTAGTTTTCTTTTCTAAAAATTTGTTTAGACTTTATCTCTTTTAAAATGAGTTTTCTTTTACTTTTTTTTTCTATTGTGATTTTTTCTTATTTCTTAGACTATTTAAACAAAGTTAGAGTTGACGTAAAGAAGAAGAGAAGTTTTTTATTAATAATATTTTCAGCAGTGCCATTTATTTTCCTATTTCTTAGTATTCTTCTTCGAATTAACAAGTTCTAGAAGATTGTTTTCGATATTTGTGTGTAGATCAACGGATTCAATAGCCCGCAGGATAATCGCTATCTTAACCAGCGTCAATTGGTATCAAAGCTCATTAAGGTCCAATGGAGCATCATCTTGGTCGTGATCGTGGTCGTGACAGGCAAGTTCCAGCTGAGGAAGCCTCACACCGTGATTATAGCACTCAAGACGAGATACTAGAAGATCTACAGAGATAGTTATCCCAGCATGTAATGGTGGAAGATCTTGAAGATCATGAGGTACGTGGTCAATGTCGTAACAGACAAGTTACGACTGAGAAAGGCTCTCACTGTGATCTTAGTGTCTGAGATCTTAATGGTCGTAAGTTCTTTTATTTTAATTTGGATAAGCTTTTCTTGAGAAAGATATAGATGACAAGATCGAATCAATCGAAGATCCTATTTATGACGATGACAATGGTGAAGGCAATAATAAATTGGAGGAATTTGATCCAGAAGAAAATAACGACGAAGATGCTACATGCAAAACGAGTGCAATTGTGAAGAAAATTCTACTCTATCAGCACATAGTAAATTTTGTCGAAAACAACTTAGTTTTGTATGTCCCTGCATTTAATGCTATCAATGGAGGATCACATACTGGAAATAAACTTGTTAGGCAAGAATTCATGATTCTTCCTATGGGGACTTCTTGTTTCAAGGAAGCCATGAAGATGGATGTAGATGTTTATCACAATTGAAAAGTTATTGTCAAGAAGAAGTATGGGTTGGATGTCACTAAAGTTGGTGATGAAGAAAATGACTGTAGAGAAGATCCTTATGAAACTCCCGACAAGAAGGTTCAGCAATTGTTAATATATTTTACCGATTTGATATCAGATGATCTTCCTCCTAGATTACCACCTGAACTCGAGGACGAGTTCTTTTCAACTGAAGGCGTCTGATGCAGGAGCATTCTATGAATTTTTTATTAATTTTACTAAATTAGTCTTTTTTTATAATTTTTAAGATTTTTTTGGTATTTTAGATATTTTTGGTAATTTTTATCTTTTGCATTTTTAGGATTTTTAATTCGTTTAAAATTTTTAGGATTAATTTTTTTCTTAAAAATTTATTTAGACTTTATCTCTTTTTAGAATTAGTTATCTTTTACTTTTTTCTGTTACGACTTTTTCTTATTTCTTAGGCTATTTAAACATAAGTTATGGTTGATGTAAAGAAGAAGAGGAGTTTTTGATTAATAATATTTCGACAGTGTCGTTTATTTTTCTATTTCTTGGTATTCATCTTCGAATTAACAGGTTCTAGAAGATTATTTCTGATATTCGTGCATGGATTAACGAATTCAATAAGATAATCACTATCTTGCCCGGCGTCAACTAGTTTCTCAAAACTAACATTCACATGTTAACTCTCAACATCTCTATGCTTCCCGCTGTCGTAGATTGACTGTTTGAATGCATCAATGAATATAAGATGTGCTAGTCTTACAGAATTAACAGTGTCTAGTTTTATCAATTAATTGATTAGGAAATATTTTCATATGTACATAATTATACATGATGAGATATACATTAATTATGATCCAATTATAATTTTTCTCCAGTATTGTATTGTGAACTTCATTAATTAAATTTATGATTAAATTATTGAAATAACCACAGGAAATGTTCGATCATTAACAATTTTAAAAACAATGGAGTAAACATCAAGAGAAGACAGCCACTGGGCGTGCCAAGATCATGATCATGTAGCAAAAAGAAAGATAGGAATACTCCACTGAACTTGAGATTTTGAACCTCTATTTTTTTCCCTTTTGTTTGTTTGTTTGTGGAATGTGACGAGTAGGAAAGGTATCCATTCATTCCTCGCACTACTCCTTCCTTGCAGATGCGAGTTGTCATGATCGAACATCATTAACTTGAAAGCTTTTGTCTAATTTAAAGCTATCTTGAGTGGTCATTGAACATGACTCAAATGCCTTAGAATACAAGAAAGGTGGAAGAAGAGAAAACGAGGGGGAAAGAAGAGTGGCAGCATGGTGCACACTTGAAGGACCATAATAATGCGCCTTCGTTGGCACAATGACTAACCACCGGGGCCCACTTTGCGATATTTGAATGACCATAATTTGTGATATATCGAGTCGCAAATTTACTGCCGTTCTGCAGAAGTAAACATGCTCTAATTCATGTTCTGTTGGGTGCCAAATGAATCAAACCTGTTTTTGAGTTTTTTTCTATTTAAAAATATTTAATATATAATTTAAATGGCATAATTATAAATTTAAAAAAAATGAATATATTTGACCGGCACGCCGCACATGGTCTATATATATATATCGTTCGAGTGACGCTTCTGAGCGGATGAATCGTAAGGGGTCGTGTGGTCAAACCAAAGGCTCCAGCAGGGGTCAAATGTCGTGGAGCCTGAAAGAGGTTGGTTGAGATGGGGGAGCAAGGAGGTAGCAATCCCCCTTTAGAGATTTAAGCGACCCTTATATAGGGGGTGAAGCGTCCAGTCAGATCTGGACCGTCTTTTCTCCATAAAGACCCAATCTTTTGGCAGGGTTATCCGTCCTGAGGGTTAGATTGAGATGTCACTCAGTCATTCAACTGTCTTTCTTGTCAATCCGCTTTAGACATTAATACTTGATGTATTAGAGAGTGTGCTTACGGCTAAGTCCTTCCTCATAATGAGGAGATCTTGTGTATCTACACGTACTTATTATGTTTAATCTTCATTAAATGACTCTGGCTGTCGGGAATTATCTTGGCCTTATTTATTACTCGGCTTCAAAGTGTCATTCTGGGGCGTGATCAACTGAGGATCCTTAGAACGAGCTGGCAGGCCATTCTGAAGAATCTGACCGTCCGGTCGGCCAACAAGGCGCGACCAACCGGCGGCCGACCGACATTCAACTATCTCTTGGTAGCCCGACGGGTGGCCTTACGCTTTCAAACGCCAGACCGTCCGGTCGGCCGACATTCATGGCCAACCGGCACTCGGTTATCTGAATGCAAGGGGCTCGGGGTGGCAAGGTCTCTAGGCGTCTGACTATCGGGTCGGCCGACCGGGTGTGGCCAACCGAATTTGGTCACCAAAGTGTAAGATGAGCCTATAGAGGCTTGATAAACTGGTGTCACCTGACCGACCGATCAACTACTATCGACCTTGACCCCGTCTGCATGCCCACTTCAAGACATACTGTTAGATCGGTTAACTCGACCTGACCAAATCACCCTAGGTGATCCTTCCCGGCCGGATCAATGTATATATAAAAGTTAGTTTGATTTGTTTGTATCTATAATGGTGGAGGTGTCACTTGGAAATTTGAGGAATTTGGATATTGTAGAATTTAGATGTTTTTGTCTGGCACTCCTCGCTATCTCTCAATCGAAAGATATTTGAGTTAGCGGGTGTCGGTCTTCGATATTTGAGACTTAAAATATGGAGATGTTGGGAACGAAAGAGATATTAGCGAGAAAAAGCATGCATCTACCTTCTCTTCATTATTTTATCTTGGATCTTGTTATCTTCATGAGATCGAAGGATTAAAATTTAATAAAGTTAAGTATACCCATCCTCCTTATCCGTTAGCCATATACAGTATCTGAGTTAGTAATCTCTGTGATAAACCTCCTCTGTGTTGACCCAGAACATTGACAGGGCATTGAGAGCGAACGAATCACCTTTGCCAGCATGAGTAACGATGTCCATTTTGACACTGTCATTCCTCTTCTTAACTGTCTTCTGCCACCATTATTTGGTTAGTGCTGGTGTTGCCATCATGAGATTTGAGGTCAAAACCTGACAAAGCTAGTGTGCATCCCTTCCCCTACGCACTAGCCACAATATCTGGGCTAGTAGTACCTGTAATTTATCTCCTCCGTGTTGACCCTAGGACGGGTTGACGGGGTACTGGGCGAGCGAATCACCTTTGCCACCATGTTATGCCTTTTAATTCCAGGTTTAGGAGTTCGAGGTTGTCAAACCTCGTTAATCTCATTAATTATTTTTTTTACATTTTAATTTTGGATTGACGGGGTTGGATGGAGCGAATCGTCTTTGCTACCTTATTATACCTTTTAATTCATCCTGGGGCTATGGTACAGCCAAAGGATGACTAATTATCATCCCAGACATCTGGGTTCGATCTCTACTACGACGTATTTTATAGAAATTTTTCCTCTAAATGGGATCCGAACCCTGAGATGCTCGACTTCTGGATCACCCATCGCGAGTGCTTTTCGATTTACTCTGGCAGTTGATAGAAAAATTTCTTGAGACCGGACTGATCACTCGATATTCAACGTTATCCAACTTCATTAATCATTTTTTTATTATACATTTTAATTCCATTATGCCCTTCAATTGTCCATATTAGTGAAGATTATAACCTTCACCATTTTTACCAAAAAGCACGAGATATAGATGTAATATGGATATTATATTAATATCTTTATTCTTTGATATGTATTTTAACATTATGAATCTCATTATGACTCTCGTTATCCACTTATTCATCGTATTTTTATTTTATATTAACAAATATATTTTCAATTTTATTTATATAATTTAGATGATTATAGTTTAAAATAAATAATAATAATAATTTTTAAATATATTTATTATGTAAAATAATTTTTATTTAATTTTATAAGTATTATTTATAAATAATAATAAAAAAATCTCTAATGCATCCATACATCCAAGAGAAAATGTTGCGTAAAAAAAATTTATATAAAAAAAGTATATGAACATGTTTAAATAATTGAACGTATTCATATTGGACAATGCTATGACACTTATTATCATTTATTTTACGGCAATTTACCAAAAGGCGTACCCAAGAATAGATATTTACCAAATACAGTACCATGGTTTCATTTTTACCAAAAGGCGCATATAATAATAGTGAACTTCCTCTTATACCCCTCCTGTCATCTACTGTCTTTCTCCTTCTCTCTCTCAGTAACAAATTTCGAGACAACTACAGATACTTTTTCAGACTTTTATTTTAAAATAATATAATATGAAATCGACGCTGAAAACGTTGTAAGGTAAATATCAAAAAAATATTTCAGTTAACAAATATCTCATCCAACGTGATTTAAAAATATAAATAAATAAGTTTTATATTTGATTAATAAAAATTAATATATTAAATAATATTTAATATATATATTAATATATATAAAAAATATTAATAAATATATTAATATCTCATCCCACGATATTTATTAATAAATATATTAATAAATATATATATAAATATATAAATATATTAATAAATATATTAATATATAAAAAAATTTGAAAAAAAAACGTTGACTGAAAATTAAAAAAAAAAGTGTGTATTGATTTCAGGCCCACGCTGGGCCTGAAATCAATACATTCAGGCCCAGCGTGGGCCTGAAATATTTTTATTTCAGGCCCACGCTGGGCCTGAAATAAAAATATTTCAGGCCCAGCGTGGGGCTGAAATTTTTTATTTCAGGCCCAGCGTGGGCCTGAAATTTTTATTTCAGGCCCACGTTGGGCCTGAAATATTTTGATTCAGGCCCGACATGAACTCAAAATTTTTTCTATTTTAAAAATATATTAATATATAAAAAAAACATATCAAAACACTTAATTTAAGATTCAAACACAGGGCCTGAAATCATCCCAGGAGAATCTGAAGTCAAATAACTTCATATCGTATAAATAATTAATTTAATAAATAATAATTAAGTATAAAAAAATATTTTTAAAATTAAATTTTTTTTTGTGCCCTGGGCCTGAAGTCATCAGACTTCAGGCCCTCCATCATTCAAATAAAAAAATATAAAAAAAAATTTTATAAAAAGGTTTAATATATAATTACATATTATATATGAGTGGTTTAGGTATATCAGTGAGTTTGGGTGCCGAAACATCTAATAGGAGTGGTCTAGGAGATGAGATTCTAGGTGCCGAAACATCTAATCTTGCTGTATCACCAATGCTATAGGAGTGGTTTAGGTATATTAGTGAGTTTTGAGCAAAACTCACTGATGGACTTACCATATTTGGAATTCTGAAAACTCTATATCAGTAGACAGGGTTGAGCTAGGAGATGAGATTTTGGGTGCCGAAACCTCTAATCCTGTTGTATCACCAATGCTATAGGAGTTGTTTAGGTATATCAGTGAGTTTTGAGCAAAACTCACTGATGGACCTACCATATTTGCAATTCTGAAATCCCTATATCGGTGGACAGGGTTGAGCTAGGAGATGAGATTTTGGGTGCCGAAACCTCTAATCTTGTTGTATCACCAATGCTATAGGAGTGGTTTAGGTATATCAGTGAGTTTTGAGCAAAACTCACTGATGGACCTAACATATTTGGAATTCTGAAAACCCTATATCAGTGGACAGGGTTGAGCTAGGAGATGACATTTTGGGTGCCGAAACCTCTAATCTTGTAGTATCACCAATGCTATAGGAGTGGTTTAGGTATATCAGTGAGTTTTGAGCAAAACTCACTGATGGACCTACCATATTTGGAATTCTGAAATCCCTATATCAGTAGACAGGGTTGATCTAGGAGATGAGATTTTAGGTGCGGAAACTTCTAATCTTGTAGTATCACCAATGCTATAGGAGTGGTTTAGGTATATCAGTGAGTTTTGAGCAAAACTCACTGATGGACCTACCATATTTGGAATTCTGAAAACCCTATATCAGTGGACAGGGTTGAGCTAGGAGATGACATTTTGAGTGCCGAAACCTCTAATCTTGTTGTATCACCAATGCTATAGGAGTGGTTTAGGTATATCAGTGAGTTTTGAGCAAAACTCACTGATGGACCTACCATATTTGGAATTCTGAAAACCCTATATCAGTAGATAGGGTTGATCTAGGAGATGAGATTTTAGGTGCTAAAACCTCTAATCTTGTAGTATCACCAATGCTATAGGAGTGGTTTAGGTATATCAGTGAGTTTTGAGCAAAACTCACTGATAGACCTACCATATTTGGAATTCTGAAAACCCTATATCAGCGGACAGGGTTGAGCTAGGAGATGAGATTTTGGGTGCCGAAACCTCTAATCTTGCTGTATCACCAATGCTATAGGAGTGGTTTAGGTATATCAGTGAGTTTTGAGCAAAACTCACTAATGGACCTACCATATTTGGAATTCTGAAAATCCTATATCAGTGGACAGGGTTGAGCTAGGAGATGAGATTTTGGGTGCCGAAACCTATAATCTTGCTGTATCACCAATGCTATAGGAGTGGTTTAGGTATATCAGTGAGTTTTGAGCAAAACTCACTGATGGACCTACTATATTTGGAATTCTGAAAACTCTATATCAGTAGACAGGGTTGAGCTAGGAGATGAGATTTTGGGTGCCGAAACTTCTAATCATGCTGTATCACCAATGCTATAGGAGTGGTTTAGGTATATCAGTGAGTTTTGAGCAAAACTCACTGCTGGACCTACCATATTTGGAATTCTTAAAACCCTATATCAGTGGACAGGGTTGAGCTCGGAGCTGAGATTTTGGATGCTGAAACCTCTAATCTTGCTATATCACCAATGCTATAGGAGTGGTTTAGGTATATCAGTGAGTTTTGAGCAAAACTCACTGATGGACCTAGCATATTTGGAATTCTAAAAACCCTATATCAGTGGACAGGGTTGAGCTAGGAGATGAGATTTTGGGTGCCGAAATCTCTAATCTTGCTGTATCACCAATGCTATAGGAGTGGTTTAGGTATATCAGTGAGTTTTGAGCAAAACTCACTGATGGACCTACTATATTTGGAATTCTGAAAACTCTATATCAGTAGACAGGGTTGAGCTAGGAGATGAGATTTTGGGTGCCGAAACTTCTAATCTTGCTGTATCATCAATGCTATAGAAGTGGTTTAGGTATATCAGTGAGTTTTGAGCAAAACTCACTGATGGACCTACCATATTTGGAATTCTTAAAACCCTATATCAGTGGACAGGGTTGAGCTAGGAGATGAGATTTTGGATGCCGAAACCTCTAATCTTGCTATATCACCAATACTATAGGAGTGGTTTAGGTATATCAGTGAGTTTTGAGCAAAACTCACTGATGGACCTACCATATTTGGAATTCTGAAAACCCTATATCAGTGGACAGGGTTGAGCTAGGAGATGAGATTTTGGGTGCCGAAACCTCTAATCTTGCTGTATCACCAATGCTATAGGAGTGGTTTAGGTATATCAGTGAGTTTTGAGCAAAACTCACTGATGGACCTACCATATTTGGAATTCTGAAAATCCTATATCAGTGGACAGGGTTGAGCTAGGAGATGAGATTTTGGGTGCCGAAACCTCTAATCTTGCTGTATCACCAATGCTATAGGAGTGGTTTAGGTATATCAGTGAGTTTTGAGCAAAACTCACTGATGGAACTACTATATTTGGAATTCTGAAAACTCTACATCAGTAGACAGGGTTGAGCTAGGAGATGAGATTTTGGGTGCCGAAACATCTAATCTTGCTGTATCACCAATGCTATAGGAGTGGTTTAGGTATATCAGTGAGTTTTGAGCAAAACTCACTGATGGACCTACCATATTTGGAATTCTTAAAACCCTATATCAGTGGACAGGGTTGAGCTAGGAGATGAGATTTTGGATGCCGAAACCTCTAATCTTGCTATATCACCAATGCTATAGGAGTGGTTTAGGTATATCAGTGAGTTTTGAGCAAAACTCACTGATGGACCTACCATATTTGGAATTCTGAAAACCCTATATCAGTAGACAGGGTTGAGCTAGGAGATGAGATTTTAGGTGCTGAAACCTCTAATCTTGTAGTATCACCAATGCTATAGGAGTGGTTTAGGTATATCAGTGAGTTTTGAGCAAAACTCACTGATGGACCTACCATATTTGGAATTCTGAAAACCCTATATCAGTGGACAGGGTTGAGCTAGGAGATGAGATTTTGGGTGCCGAATCTTCTAATCTTGCTGTATCACCAATGCTATAGGAGTGGTTTAGGTATATCAGTGAGTTTTGAGCAAAACTCACTGATGGACCTACCATATTTGGAATTCTGAAAACTCTATATCAGTAGACAGGGTTGAGCTAGGAGATGAGATTTTGGGTGATACAAAATCTGTCCACTGATATAGGGTTTTCAGAATTCCAAATATGGTAGGTCCATCAGTGAGTTTTGCTCAAAACTCACTGATATACCTAAACCACTCCTATAGCATTGGTGATACAACAAGATTAGAGGTTTCGGCACCCAAAACCTCATCTCCAAGCTCAACCCTGTCTACTGATATAGAGTTTTCAGAATTCCAAATATGGTAGGTCCATCAGTGAGTTTTGCTCAAAACTCACTGATATACCTAAACCACTCCTATAGCATTGGTGATACAGCAAGATTAGATGTTTCGGCACCTAAAATCTCATCTCCTAGACCACTCCTATTAGATGTTTCGGCACCCAAACTCACTGATATACCTAAACCACTCATATATAATATGTAATTATATATTAAACATTTTTATAAAATTTTTTTTTATATTTTTTTATTTGAATGATGGAGGGCCTGAAGTCATCAGACTTCAGGCCCAGGGCACAAAAAAAAAATTTAATTTTAAAAATATTTTTTTATACTTAATTATTATTTATTAAATTAATTATTTATACGATCTGAAGTTATTTGACTTCAGATTCTCCTGGGATGATTTCAGACCCTGTGTTTGAATCTTAAATTAAGTGTTTTGATAGGTTTTTTTATATATTAATATATTTTTAAAATAGAAAAATTTTTGAGTTCACGTCGGGCCTGAATCAAAATATTTCAGGCCCAACGTGGGCCTGAAATAAAAAATTTCAGGCCCACGCTGGGCCTGAAATATTTTTATTCAGGCCCAGCGTGGGCCTGAAATAAAAATATTTCAGGCCCACGCTGGGCCTGAATGTATTGATTTCAGGCCCAGCGTGGGCCTGAAATCAATACACACTTTTTTTTTTAATTTTCAGCCAACGTTTTTTTTTCAATTTTTTTTATATATTAATATATTTATTAATATATTTATATATTTATATTTATATTTATTAATAAATATCGTGGGATAAAATATTAATATATTTATTAATATTTTTTATATATATTAATATATATATTAAATATTATTTAATATATTAATTTTTATTAATCAAATATAAAAATTATTTATTTATTTTTTTAAATCACGTTGGATGAGATATTTGTTAACTGAAATATTTTTTTGATATTTACCTTACAACGTTTTCAGCGCCGATTTCATATTATATTATTTTAAAATAAAAGTCTGAAAAAGTATCTGCAGTTGTCTCGAAATTTGTTACTGAGAGAGAAGGAGAAAGACAGTAGATGACAGGAGGGGTATAAGAGGAAGTTCACTATTATTATGTGCGCCTTTTGGTGAAAATGAAACCATGGTACTGTATTTGGTAAATACCTATTCTTGAGTACGCCTTTTGGTAAATTGCCGTTTATTTTAATATCAATGAAGTGGTTTAGCACTCCTTAAAAACGATTAATATGAAAGCCCTTAGAGGTGGATGGTAACTTTGTTATAATAAAATTAAGGGATTAATTTTTGGTGTATATTTTTCAAAAAAAAAAATCTTCTTGGTTCGTTTAATTAGTTGACGGTTAATTATAAATTGATTTCATAATTTAATTTTTAATATAATCAAAAGACAAACCATATAAAAGACACTTGAGATACTTGAGAGTACTACCATCCAATTTACGCAAGATTCCAAAATCCCTCGATAAAACAAGTGCGGTGACATCGGTTTATTTTTTATTTTTAGAAAAACAAACCAATTTAATTTATCAGAAAAGTACAAGAATTTCTTAGTATATAAAATTAGCCGTCCTAAAATGGAGTAAAAGCTGATGAATTAGAAAAATAATTGGGCTTCAGAATAAGAAAAGCCGACACTAACAAGTTCTGTCAGATTGGAGTCAGCACTCGCCGCCTGCCTCGTCGGTCTCAAGGAAGAATTCCGTTTCGCTCGTCAGTCGTCGGAATTTAGCTTTTAATCGAAAGCTCCTTAAGCAGTTCACACGTTTGCATGCGATCCTACTATCCGGGAAACATAAATTAATTTTAGATGAACCAGAATGGATTTTCATAATTAAATCGATAAAATCGGTCAAAACAAGATGATGAAAGATCAATTGATTCGGATTTAATCACGACAACTATAATATATTAAATTAAAATTTATTCAAAAATATATAATTTTTTAAGATTGAAATTTAAAAAATATTATTTAAAATCTACAAATATTATTTAAAATTTTTTTAGAGACCTAGAAGATATTTAATCTTTTTTATTATCTTTTGTCTTTAGCAAAGTTAAGATTTTAAAATTATTTAAATATCTATTTAATTATTTCTATATTAGTATTAAATCAATAATATTTTCTTTTTTCTAAAATGATGAGTTTTTGAATATTTATTATCTAATGAGTTGACTTTTAAATTTGATAATCTTATAATCAAAAGATTATTCTGAAATTCAACGTAATTATTATTATTATTAATAAAAATTTTATATTCTTTCATTTTAAAAATTTGTGTTATAATCATACAATTTCTGATCTCGATTAATCTAATCATGATACCAAATTAATTCTTCATAAGATCAATTACGAGCCCTTCTATGTGGAATGAAAATGTATTCATGAAAATTAAAAGCACAACCATTTTAATTAGATAATTAAGAATCATCTGTTATGCATCAATTAGATTTTATCTAATTATTCATTTTAAAATATAATAATTATCATAAAATCATCTTAATTTATTTTACTCATTAAATATTATTTTAATTAGATTATTATTCTTGAAAAAATAAAATTAATATTAAATAATGATATTATTTAGAAATTAATAACCAACTATTGTACATTATAAAAAAAAAAAAGATGAATAAGATAGTAGACAAATCTGAAATGATGGATCGGGCTCTATACAAGTTTTTCCATCGGTCATCATGGTAAATTGGTAAACACTCGCGGTGGACGGTTTAGAAAACCAGCGTCTCAAGGTTTACGTCTCATTTGGAGAAAAAATTCTTATAAAATACATCGTAGTTGATGATCGAGTCCCAAGGTTTACGTCTCATTTGTAGAAAAAATTCTTATAAAATATATCGTAGTTAATGATTAAACCGTGGATGTCTAAGATGATGACTAATTACTCCCAAGAGCAACTATTACACATTATAATATTTACTACTGATGATTAAATAATATTTATTTAAAATATAATGAATATCATAAACGTTTTTTAGGTTATTTGGCTAAACTAACTAAACTATTAAGACTTATTTTAAAATTAAATTGTTAAAGTGTTTTAATAAATTTATTTTAAATAACTAAAGATAGTGATGTATTTGGTATTAAAAAATATTTTTATTAACAAAATTATTAAAAATGGTATAATAAACACAAAAACTAATTCACAATTTTATAATAATGGTTAAACTTATATAAAAAATAAAACTATTTAATATTTTAATTTAGAATAATTTAAAATTTGATGTTAATCAATGTTTCAAATAAAAATTGATTAATAATATATTTGATAAACTAAGTTAGAAAATTTGTGTCAGGGAGAAAATAAATAGAAGGAAGTGTCGGAGACTTTGTACACCGGAAGAGAAGATGACATAATACATTGAGAAAAGAAGTCGATAAAATTTTGTGGAGGATAAGATGAAAATTAATGAAAAAATTATAAGGATAGTTTAGAGAAGCAAATTTTTAAAATAAGTTTTTTTTAAAAAATAAGGTCTTCATTATTATTTTAAATAACTTATAAACTATTAAAATAAGTCAGCTTCTAAGTTGTTTATAAAAAATTTATCAAATCTATTGGAAGAGCTTAAATTTCCAAAATATAAAACATTTTGTAGAGCTTATCATTTCAACACCCTTGTTAATCAGTTTTAATTTTTAAAATATTATTTTAATCATATTATAATTTAAATATTAAAATTCAGTTCAACATTATGCCATGTAGTTTATTTTAAATAGGAGCGTCCAATGGAGGCCCTTTTAAGTTTTACCCAAAATGTATTTAGAAAGTATTTGGCTAAATTGAAAGAGATTCTGAAAGAGAAAAAAAAACTTTAGGGGGGCAAAATGAGAATTTTGCTTGTATCCGTTTGAATAATTTCAAATCTTGTGTGCTCGCGCGAGACTGCCCTGACCTGATTTGCATTCGTCGCTGCACCCGGTGCAGTCTGCGGGGCAGATCGAGAGCAGCGGAAGCCCCACGAGATAAGTCTTTCGTACTGCCCGCCTGCCCCCTGGCCCCTGTCCCCTGCCCCTCTCCAACTTCCGCCCCATCCCCACGTTTTTCCTGCACAGCCCATTCCCACCGCCTTTGCACCGTTTCCTTCCTCATTTTCTTCTCGTTTCGGACTCCACCGTCCTCTCTGCTTCAAGGCCATTGCCATGGAGCTCTCTCTCTTCCTCTAGTGCTTCTTTGGCATCATCTGCTACTGCCATGGCGAGTGTCGCAGCGCTGGTGTTCGTGCTCCTTTCCTTCGCCGGCGGCGTTGTTTTGGCCAACCAGACTTACATCGTTTACATGGACTCGGCACTCCGGCCGGCAGTCCACCCAACCCACGGCGCCTGGTACGCGGCCCACCTCCAGTCCCTTGACATCGACCCCGACCGCCACCTCCTCTACGCCTACTCTGAGGTTCTCCACGGCTTCGCCGCCTCACTCCTCCCCCACCACCTCCCCCTCCTCGTCTCCTCCCCCGCCGTTCTCCATTTCCATCCCGATCCTGTTCTTCATCTCCACACCACCCGATCCCCCCAGTTCCTCGGCCTCGCCTCCGACACAGCTTCCGTGCTGCCCCGCCCCATCGACGCCGTCGAAGCAGCCTCTCGGGATGTTTTCATCGCTGTGCTGGATACTGGTGTCTGGCCGGAGGCTCCTAGCTTCTCCGTCCCCGCGGGATTCCCTGAGGTCCCTTCCCGGTGGCGCGGTGTCTGTGAGGCTGGGGTTGATTTCTCCTCCTCGCTATGTAACCGCAAGCTTGTTGGCGCCCGGAGCTTTGCTCGGGGGTTCCACGCCGCTGCAGCGGTTGCCGGGGACGGCAATGTCAAGGGGAAGCCTAAGGAGTACCAGTCGCCGCGGGACCGGGACGGACATGGAACACATACGGCGTCGACGGCTGCCGGATCCGCGGTGGCGAACGCCAGCCTTCTTGGATACGCTGCCGGGACCGCCCGGGGCATGGCTATCGCTGCTCGGGTCGCTGCCTACAAGGTCTGTTGGGCTTCCGGATGCTTCGGGTCCGACATCCTTGCGGGGATCGAGGCCGCCATCGTCGACGGCGCCGACGTGCTCTCTCTATCCCTCGGCGGTGGATCCGCCCCTTATTTCCACGACACGATCGCCATCGGCGCCTTCGCTGCCGCGGATCGCGGCATCTTCGTGGCTTGCTCGGCCGGAAACAGTGGCCCCGGCCCCGCAACCCTAGCGAACGGCGCCCCTTGGATCGCCACCATCGGTGCCGGAACCCTAGACCGCGACTTCCCGGCTTACGCCCATCTCGGTAATGGCGCGGAGTACACCGGCGTCTCGCTCTATAGCGGCAAAGGCACGGGGAAGAGGCTGATCCCGCTAGTGTACGGCGCCGGGAGCAACAACGCGAGCAAGCTGTGCCTCGCGGGGACACTGACCCCCGCGCGCGTGCGGGGGAAACTAGTCCTCTGTGACCGCGGGGTGAGCGCCCGCGTGGAGAAGGGGGCGGTGGTGAAGGCCGCCGGAGGAGTCGGGATGATCCTAGCCAACACGGCGGCCAACGGGGAGGAGCTGGTCGCCGACAGCCACCTGCTGCCGGCGGTGGCCGTGGGGAAGAAAGAAGGCGACTCGATAAGGCAGTACATCACCACCGACGCGAACCCGAGCGGAGCACTGGCCTTCGGTGGAACAGTGCTCGGCGTGCGACCTTCGCCGGTGGTGGCCGCGTTCAGCTCCAGGGGGCCGAATCCGATGTCACCGGAGATACTAAAGCCGGACTTCATCGGCCCCGGAGTGAACATCTTGGCAGGATGGTCTGGCGCAGTTGGGCCAACAGGGTTGCTCAAGGATGGCCGGAGAACTCCGTTCAATATAATGTCCGGTACGTGCTCGATTTTGTTTGCCATAATTGCGCGAGTTCACCGACGCTCTCGATACATACAGGAACATCCATGTCGTGCCCACACATCAGCGGAGTTGCTGCACTGCTGAAAGGCGCCCACCCTGACTGGAGCCCGGCCGCCATCAAGTCTGCCCTGATGACGACTGCATATTTCCTCGACAACACCAAGTCTCCCATTCGCGATGCCGCCGGAGGCACATTCGCCACGCCATTCGCTTTCGGCGCCGGCCATGTCGATCCACAGAAAGCCCTCTCCCCGGGACTCATCTACGACATCGCCACCGATGACTACGTTTCTTCTTTCCTTTGCTCATTGAACTACACCATTCCGCACATCAAGGCCATTGCCAAGCGAAATGTCACTTGCCCGCGGAGGCTTTCGAACCCGGGCAACCTGAACTACCCTTCGTTCTCGGTCGTGTTCGAGAGGAAGTTGAGGGTTGTGAAATACAGGAGGCAGGTGACGAATGTCGGCCCTGCATCGTCCGTTTACCAAGTGAAGGTGACCGGACCCGACGATGTGGCTGCCATAGTCAAGCCGACACGGCTCGTGTTCAAACGGGTTAATCAGAAGCTCAAGTACAGTGTGACATTTGTGTCGAAGGAGAGGGGGAAATCTACCGGCGAGGCGTTTGGTCGAATCACCTGGGCTAGCAAGCAGCACAAAGTGCGAAGTCCTGTAGCATATACATGGAAGTTGTGAGAATTGATCTACTACTAAATTGTGGCTTTTTCTTTCAAGTTTCAAATCTACCTAATGCTGCCCAGGACCAAAGAGGTTTTGGCAGAGAGAGAGAGAGAGAAGAACCCAGGCTCCTTCTTGTTGGTTTTCATATGGTTTACTTGTTAATTAATCTAAATTCTAGCTTGTTTTGCTTCACTGCTCAAAGTATTGCACATTCTAGCCAGCTTATAATAAATACAGGTTGTTTGTTTAACCCCTCAATTAGACACTTGTGGCAATCGTTTCACTGCAAATGCACATTTTCTAAGGTGGGTTCATATTTAGTTCCATATTTTCTCGTGATCAAATTGCGTTTTAGCACTCAAAATCATATTTTAAGCTGAGTACTGTATGACAACTCACGTTTTTCAGAATTCTTTTTTCTTAGTGTGTGTAGTCGCCATTGATTTCTTTCTCCCCGGTGTAGGACAATTCTCAGGACCTTTCAACAATATAGAGGGTATTAGAATTCCCATCTGCCTTGGATGAGACAACACAATAATTTCCTTGAGCCCAACACATTATTTCTTATTTTGCATTCATCTTATACGACTGAACAATAATTCTAGTCAGGCCTTGGTGAATAATGCCTAGGTAAGGTGGGTGGCCAAACAGGGAGTTCTCAACCTAGAAGTTGCTTTAAGTCAGCCTTCTCTATCGCCCTGCGATGAAGGTCTGACTCTCTTCCACTCGGAAGTCCAACAGCTCCGAGCTCAATTATCCTAGATGGAAAAGTGGTTGGAGGAAGGGAAGAACAAGACTGTCGCTGCCGAGCACGCCTACGAGTGACTGGAGGCCAGGCTTCGAAATTCCGACTCTAAGCTACAGTCAACCCTGACTCGACAAGCTCGAGCCAAGTACGACCTAGATAAAAAGACAATGGAAGCCAAAGCTCCATCTAATAAACTGAAGGAGCTAACTTTATCTCATGTGTCAACGATAGCAGGCTAGGAGGCCGAGCTACTAGCCAAAAATGTTATGCTCTAAGGCCTAGAAGAGCAGTTTGCTGCCAAGGAGGAACAACTGGCTACTACTATAGTAAAACTGGCCAAGCAGAATGCCGAGCTGGCTTCCTACAAGTCGGCCTTGGAGCCATACCAGGCAAGCGAGTGTTGGTGCAATCAACTCAAGTTTGATCGGGTAGATCATGAGTTTTGATGTGTGTGTCAATATGATTAAGTTAGGGTTTCATGTATGTGAGTGTGCAGGTTTGCAGGATACACATGGACTTAGTTGGACATCTTCAGGTCCGGTGAAGGATGGTGTGAGGAGACAAGCCATGGGCTTGAATGCATCCGAGGGATCGTGGACAAAGCAGGGACGATGAGCCGAAGGAAGTGAACTTTGAGGCATACGCGAAGGATGACATGGGATATGAGCCGTGAGCTTGTATGCATCCGAGGGACGAGAGCCGAAGTCGAAGAAGGCTTGAAGGCAATAGGTCGAGCCTCCTGGTTGAAGAGTCAGCTAAGTCGTGAGGATTCGAGTGCTGAGAGAACGGTACTCGGGAAGGGAAATCCTAGGTTCAAGTGCTAAGAGAATTGTACTCGAGAAGGGAAATCCTAGGGTTCAAGTGCTAAGAGAATTGTACTCGGGAAGGGAAACCTTAGGTGACAGTCGACTGATGCTTAGATCAGTCGACTGGTGTCGACCAGAAGTCGAAACGTCAGGCCGTGACTTTCGAATTCGCGAGGACCAGTCGACTGGGCTATCACCAGTTGACTGGTAACAGTTAGAACAGTATCAAGCATTATTTAAGAGGACTCATTTTTTGCTGTTCTTGCTGGGCGAAACAAGCTTGGGAAAAACCTGTTAGTAGCCTAAACGTGCTCAGAGGTTGTCAAGGTCTTGTGGCCAGGTTTCTCCACCCATAAGGAGCAACAAGAGTTAGCCAGAGGTGTTCCGGGGAATCATCCACCGAAGGATCGGGATCGTCCACCTTACGGACAGTCGTGGAATAGGAGTATCATCTCCGAACCACGTAAAGGTCTTGTGTTAGCATTGTTTTAGTTTATTATTTTAGATTTCCGCTTGCGCTTGCTAACCGTTGTAGGAAGAAGATCGAAAAGTAGCTATTCACCCCCCTCTAGCTAAACGACAATGTCCCAACAAGTGGTATCAAAGCGAGATTCACTCGTCTACGGCGATTGAAGAAAGATTAGGGGATGATATCAATGTCTCACCTCCCTATAATCGCGAGAGTTTCAAGTATTGGAGGATGTAGATAAAGACATGGTTCGGCATGGATTGGAATTTCATGATCGCGCTAGAAGAGCCATTTGAAGTCCCAAAAGATAAACACGGGAAGAAGCTCCGACCAAGATATTGGAATAAGGAGCAACAAATGCAATCAAAGGCAAACGAGAAGGTAATTTCAATATTACTTAATATTTTGCCTAATGATATAATTAGTGGTGTAGGTGAATACAAAAATGCACACGAATTATGGAGTAAGATATTAGCACTTCATGAAAACCCTACACAAGTTCAAGTAGTGGAAGAGTCCAAGGAAATGAGCTCAATGGTCCAAGAAGAGGAGAAGAACCAATCGGATGAGGAAAGAAGCTCAACATCTGAAGAGGAGGAGAAAGAAGAAGAAGATGCATCCATCTCCTCAAGTGAAGTGGCACAAGAAGTTGAAGAATCATCCACTTCATCAAAGGGAAAAGAAGAAGTCTCCACTTCAAGGTTTAAGGGGGAGGAGAAGTCATCCTCAATACCAGAGCAAGAAGAAGCATTCATCTCCACCAAAGCAAAGTCAAAAGATCACATCATTTGCTTTGGGTGCAACAAGAAGGGACACTACAAGGATAAGTGTCCATTAGGTAAAAAGGAGGTAAACCCTAAACCTAAGTTAATTCATTTAAAATCTAACATGGGTTGTAGGGAAAAGAAAGAGAAAAAACACATTAGGTGTTACACTTGTGGTGAGCTAGGACACTACCACACCAAATGCTCAAGGAAAGGAGAATTCAAGAAATTGGAGCATTTGAGAAAATGGGAGAAAAAGGAGAAAAGCTCATATCAAGGGGGAGTTACAATGGTAAGGGAGGTAATCTCTAACTTTAAGCATTTTTCAAATTCCTCCATGCATGTTAGAAATAATGAGAATTATTTACCTGTGCATAATTTTAGTTTTAGATATTGTGATAAAAATAGGGTTAATATTGTATCTCAAAACCCTAAAGAATTTATGTATCATGATAAATCTAGAATTTCTAGATCTAAGGACCAAAACATTAATCCAAAGAAAGGGAGACACATGCCTAGACAAATGGGTAGATTTAGAAATGTCCGAGATGGACATGGTGATGCTAAGTTTAAAAATCTAGAAAGGGGAAATCAAGTTTTGAGGGCAAAGCTTGACAAATTAGAGAAAACCCTAGAGAGATTCATTAGTGAATCTAAAGGTTTAGGCATAGTGTCGGGTAGTCAAAACTCCGACAATGATAGATCGGGTCTAGGATACCGATCTATTAGATCAAATGCTAAAGTCATATGCAAGGATGTCATATGATTATAGCAGATGGAAGGCCAAAAATGGCAAGGGAAACCATTTAAAGGGGGGGGGGGGAAGAAGAACTTAACCAAGGACAAGGTATACAAAATCAAGAAGGTTAGGGTTGTAGGTCAAGAAGTACCAAAGGTACACCGGTGCGGTCTTGCCATTATAGATGAGTCACCTAGGGAGGTGGCTAAGGTTAAGAGCCCAAGGGAGAGCTCTAGGAGTCAAGATGGGACCCATGGTCAATGGGTCTCGGGAGGAGTTCTTCTGGAAGTCTAGATGGACAATGGAGTGTGCCAAAGGATGTGGAGACGGATTTGAGTCTTAATCCTAGAGATTTGACACACTAAAAATAAGGTTCATGCATGAAAATATGACAATGGAACCATATTGCATGAAAATTAATTTTCAATGTGTGGATATCATATAAACCAATGCTAAGAATGCATTGTGGTTGGGGATGAGAAGATACATCAAGGAGAGATAAAAACTAGGACTTTAGGTCAAGGTTTAATTGAACCATTTAAATAGGTTTGAGTTTTGTGTTAATCTTGAGATTGGTAATAGATACATGTGTGAATGTATTTTTCCCAAGTAGACATGGGTACCACAAATCTCTCTACAAATTTTGAGAATTTTTGGAGATTTATGAAATTTATGGTGTATTTTTGAAGTTGGGTCAGAAATGCTGATAATATAGGGTATCAGTCAACTAATGTAGACGCAGTCGACTGGTACAGTTCAATCCAGAAACTAGGATATTCTATGCATCAGTCGACTGATCCCCCATCAGTCGACTGATCTTTCTGTTTACTCCATCAGTCGACTGGCCTAGGGGCAGTCGACTGATGCTGCGAATCTTTAAAAGAATACCCCGCGTGGGGACGGTCAAACCTAGGGTTCCAAGCACCGTCCCTTATTGCCACTTCTCTCCCCCGACCTCTCTAGCCACTCTAAGTCTTCCCAAGATCCTGAAATCAAGTTTCTAGCCCTCCTCCACCTTAGATCCAAGTCTAGGGCAAGAAAAGCACCCTCTTTGAGTCAAACTTGATCATTATCCATCATACAACAAATGGAGAGACGGTAATGAATTATTTGCCTTATTTTTCCCATTTAATCTATGATTCATGACTAACTCTTCATTTTGTGCATGTTTACCTTATTTTTCTTCTTGATTGGGTCATTCATGGTACATGCATATGGTAATTACATTTTAGGGCTAGGCAAAAGAGAAGGGTTGGTGAGGGATCATTAATAATTATCATTTTGTTAATCAATTTAGGCTCTCAAGTTCATATTTTGATCCCTTTTTACATGCTTAATCTTGCATTTACACTAGGTTCCATGAGTTTTTACTATTTTAGTTTTGGATGCAAATCTTTTTATATTTGAAATGTTTTGGCATTAAAATTTGAATATAATTTTGTAGGCTTTGAATGATCATGGACCTAGATCAGATTGGATCGAATTCGAGTTCAGGCTTGGATTCAGATCAAGAGGATCAAGGATGGAGAAATGTGGGTGGGTCGTCCAATCAAGGCATGGGGAGATCTGAGCCATCTGTCATCTTCTGATCAATCCGAGCTCAAGGCAGAGTTAATCAAGACCACAGATCAAGATATGAAGTTTGGGTCCAAATCAGAAGTCATCTGACCGTTGGATCAAGCTTAAGAGGAGTCTAAGCCATCCATTCAAAAGGAAGGGTAATCCGGGCCATCCGTTGCAGATCTGATCGATCCAAGCTACTAAGAAGAAGATCCTGACCATTGATGTAGATCTGGAATGTTTGCTTCCAATCCGAGATGATCTGACCGTTGGATGAAGCGAAGATGATCACAGCCGTTCAATTTTAAATGGGATGAGTTAAATCAGGAATTCCTCCACAGAGTGGGGTGTCGCGAGTTCTTCCCTGTTCTTCAGATTTCTTAGCATTTTTCTTCTCCGATCCGCGCGGCCACATCAGATCTAAGCTCATTTCAAGTTCTCGAATCGTAGAGGGAGATTTCCGGTGAAGTTTGCAAGCAATCTCGTCGCTGAAAGGGCTCAAGTGAGGGTTTCGCCGAGGGCTCTGCTTCTTCTGATCGATTCCTATTTGATCGCCGATTTTCATCAACTGGAGTTGTCGGAGCATTCGGAGGGGTTCTCTGAAGGGTTCTGAGGGTTCCTGAGCCACAATCGCCATCCAATTCATCAAGAAGGAGGGGATCAGAAGAAGATTTCAGTTATCTCATCAAGCTGCTGATAAGCTGATCTCAGGAGTCAATTCTCTGCTGATTTGTCGAGCTAGAAGGTTTCTAGCTGGTTCTTGTGTGACGGCAAGAAGGATCTTGCCAAGGGATGGATCTGTTGTTTAAATTCTATTTCTGAACTCATTTCCTTCGTGGTTTCAGTTGTATTGATCTTCATAACAGTATCTAATCGGTCTGTTTGACCGATCAAGGAAGCATCTAATCGGTCTGTTGACCGATCAGGTAAGTATCTGATCGGTCTCTAAACCGATCAGGCAGGTCTCAGCTACGTTCAATCCTGTTCTTTAGTAAGCTTTGTTCTAAATTTCACATTCCTACAGTTTAGCTACATATCTTAAGCTTTCCTGCCTTTGATATTAGTTTTTGAATTGTAATCTCATAGTTTGCATTGAATTGCTCAGTTTCAAATAGGGATAAGTGTAGTATCCTTGTTTCAGTTTTCAAATAGGGACAGTTAGTTTTAGTTATTCTATTTCCTTTGCAATTTCATTCATTATCACAAAACAAACCCCATTTCAATTGAAAACCCAAAATAGAAAATGACAAAATCTAGTTTGAGTTAAGCATTCTTAACTAGTCCTTGGAAATATACAACTTGAGGCCCCTATACTACACTTAGATTTGTGAGCTAAGAGTTTTCAATTTATAAATTCAAATTTGAGGCTCATCGTGACACTCATTGTGGGCTAACTCTCATCAAATTTTTGGCGCCGTTGCCGGGGAACACTAGTTGAGTTTGTTTGATTTGAGCTTGTGCTTAGTTTCATATTTTCTGATTCTATTTTCATTTGCTTTATCTTTCTATATACATTTGCTGCCATTTTATTTGTTTTATGACTAGGACTGCAGGTGGTTATATTGTGGAGTTTGATCTTGAGATTGAGAGGACCTTCAGAGCTATAAGAAATCAAGGAAGAGTTTCAGAAGCTATTGAAAATATTCCTACTCATTCAAGCAGTCCCATGGCAGAACATCAGAAGACTATGAAGGAGCTTGCAGCTCCTGATGATGCATTTCAGTATTCTTGTATTGCTTATCCAGAGTTAGCTGGAGATTTTGAGCTGAGATCAGACCTTATTTATCTACTTCCCAAGTTTTAGGGACAATCAGGAGAGGATCCTAATAGACATTTGCATGAGTTCCATGTAGTGTGCTCCACTATGAAGCCTCAAGGGATTTCTGAAGAGGACATCAAATTAAGGACATTTCCATTTTCTTTGACTGGAGCAGCTAAAGATTGGATTTATTACTTGCCTACTGGACATGTGGCTAGTTGGATTGCTATGAAAAAGACATTTTTAGAGAAGTACTTTCCAGCTTCAAGAACTGCTATTATTAGACAGAGCATCTGTGGTATTCAACAAGTGGTGGGAGAGACCTTATATGACTATTGGGAGAGATTCAATAAATTGTGCTCAAACTGTCCACAACATCAAATAAGTGAGCAACTTCTTATTCAGTATTTCTATGAAGGTCTACTTCAAATGGATAGAATCATGATTGATGCAGCAGCTGGAGGAGCTTTAGTGAACAAGACCCCTGAACAAGCTAGAGAATTGATTTCAAATATGACAGAGAACTCTCAACAATTTGGAAGTAGGGCTCTTACTACTAGAGGGGTGAATGAAGTTCAAATGGTTTCAAATGAACAAAAAGAGATCAAGAGTTCTTTGATAGAGCTTACCTCTTTGGTGAAGCAAATGACTTTGAATAATGTGAACCAACCTCAAAACTTTCCAGTATCTTCTTTTCAAAATCCAGTTATGGGGGTGTGTAGTATATGTTCAAGCCAAGAGCATAATTTGTTGGATCGCGTAAACACGATAGAGGGCGGTGAATATCGTGAAAACGTTTCGGATTGAAAAGAGAAAGTACACAGCGGAATTTAAACAAAACACACATAGAACTCAAGTAGTTTTACTTGGCTCGGAGTCGCGTTCGGCTCCTACTCCAAGGCTTACGGTCCTTGACCATTTACTGCGGGCAATTCTATAGTAGCACAAAAAGGTTACAGAAATTATTACAATATGAGTGCAGTAACTAAACAAATGTACTCTTCGTTACCGACGCCCGGTGTGGATCGTACTTTGGAACGGAGGGTCGTTGTCGGTGCTAGAATGTCAAGAACGGAGTTTGCCGGAGCAGAGCGCTTGAACGAAGAGATTGGAAGCGTTGGAAAAAGTGTTGTCGAAGCCTTAGGGGTCGAGCCCCTTTTATACTGCTCCTGGGGGCGCCCTGGACCCTGGGGGCGCCTGACACGTGCCTACGGATCCGAGAAACCTCATCCGCAGCTCGGTCAGCACTTATCCCTCCAGAATCGGGCTCAGAGCTGACGGGGGCACCTGGGACACTGGGGGCGCCCTGGTTGACTTGGTCTGTTGGCTTCGCGGCTGATTTCGCTTCGATCACTGGTTGGCTTGGACCCAGGGCGCCCGACACATCTAGGGTGCCTGGGACCATCAGGGCGCCCGGGACCATCAGGGCGCCTGGCCCAGTAAGCTTTCGAAGTGATTCTTGCTTCCTTGTTTTGCCTTGACCTTAGGGGCGCCCGGGACCTCCAGGGCGCCCTGCCCAGCTGTCTGCCCCTCTCCTTTGGGGCGTTCTGAGCTGCAGAAACACATTCCTTCGGTCTTGCATTCAAGGTTAGTTCCAAAACAGCAAAGCAAGAGTATTAGATAATTTTTTACAGCCGTAGCTGTCTTGGTTCTGACTTCGGATCTCCCAAATGGAACCCTAGGTCGAACCGACGCCTACTATTCCCTCGACGGGGGAACGTGTCCTCACCTATTCCTCTCAGGAGAGTTTACCTTTTGCCAACCGGCTCCTCTGGTTGGTCTTTTGCCCGATGCACTTGACCAGGTCTTCGTGCCCACCTTCCGAGCAGGTCTTCGGTGCCCAGCTCCTTGCCAGGGCTTCGTGCCCAGTCCTCGGCTAGGACTTCATGCCCACCTTCCGAGCAGGTCTTCGGTGCCCAGCTCCTTGCCAGGGCTTCGTGCCCAGTCCTCGACCAGGACTTCGTGCCTAGTGTACCTAGGGCTTCTTTCCTGCACACTCAGTGAACACATTAGACCAAAACAACATCTTAACTTTTGAACCCTTTGCCATTATCAAAACCCAGGTTCGACTTAGGTGCTGCCTGCACCAACAATCTCCCCCTTTTTGATTTATGGCAACCCGATTCAAAAAGTTAAGTTCAAACAAAAAGTAGGTAAAATGCCAACTTAATTTCCTCCCCCTGGAAGGAATCTCCCCCTAGGTTTTTCAAAGCTTCGCGGGGTTTGAAAAAGTTTCTAAGTCTAAACTGGAATTGATTTTTTCAATACGTAGAACATTTTCAAAAAAAAAGTGTTAGAAAACATTTTCCAAAAAAAAAAATTTTGGGTTGGGCACTTGGAAAATTTGCACTTAGAGAATTTACACTTAGAAAATTTTCAAGTAAATTACTTAGTTTTTGCCCTTTAGAAAATTTTCTAAACTTCTTCTGAAGTTTTGATACTTAGAAAAAAAGAATTTCTACCATATTTTTGAGTTGTGAAAATTTTTCCAATCTCTTTAGCATTTTAGAAAGTTTTCAAGAAAATTTTGAAATTAATACTTAGAATTAGAGAAGTTTAACATAAGTACTTAGAGAAATTTTGAACATAGCTGAGTCAAGTACTTAGAAATAATTTTGATGTAATTCACTTAAGGGATTTTACTTTTTGAAATTTTACTTTTAGAAAAAGGAGATAAATAAAGTTTTGAAATTTAAAAAAAAAATTCTCCTTTTCAATCTCTCCCCCTTTACCATATATAAAAAAAAACAATATAGCAAAAGAAGTAATGTGATGTACTGAACCAATTCAAGGTATAAACTGGACTAAATCAATTTGAATTATCTCTTTCGGGTCCTTTCTATCCCACTTAGGTACTTACTAACTGTTATAAACAGTAGCTTTCGCTAGGTTTAAAAGATTATTAAAAAAATGCATAAAGAAAATGATTTTTCAAAGTAGGAACTGATAAGTAATAAAACAGTTTTAACAAAACACAGAAGTAGAGCAAACCTATTCTACCAAGCATAACCCTAACTGCCTTCTTAGTAAGCTGAACTCAGACTCAGGTAAGGGTTTGGTGAATATATCAGCTAACTTAGATTTTGAGTCTACATGCTTAAGGACTATCTCACCCCTGGCTACGTGATCTCTTACGAAGTGGTGTTTAACTTCTATGTGTTTAGTTCTGGAGTGTTGGATTGAGTTTTTAGTTAGATTAATTGAATTAGTTTGTGATTAGACCTGGTTTGTTTACCTTGATTGCATGATTCACATATTAAGTTTTTATTGTTCTTAATTTTAGGTATACCTTTAATTAGGCCAAGTTGGGTGATTTTTGAAATTAATCTCAGATTAGTGTGACCTAATCTCCTATGCCAGAGGTTTGATTCTTCTAACTGAGTTAACATGCATTTAGGTACTAAGGGTAGGTTTATAGTGTAAACATTATTTTTCCTAGAGCCCTTAAGCATGATTTCTGAGTCTTACAAGTTTCTAATCAGGCAGTTAGAATTGGTAAAGGTAACTACATAGCCAGTATCACATAATTGACTTATGCTAAGTAAGTTAAATTTAAAATCTTCAACCAAAAGTACCTTTTTAATAACAAAGGTAGATTTGAGTTCAATGTTACCTAACCCAATCACTTTGAGCGTAGCATTGTTGCCAAATGCTACTGAGCCTAGGTTCTTGAACTTGAGTTTGGTGAATTTCAATTTATCCCTAGTCATGTGTCTGGAGCACCCGCTATCCAACATCCATTGGTCCAAATCTTTATGTTCCTACACATAAAGAGTTTTGTTGATTTGGATCCAATTAGAATTAAGGATAGCTTAAATTGATTTTCACAACCTAGTCTGTCTCACCCAATCTAGAGTCATCAATCACGTTAGCCTTATAGTTTTTTGTGAGACAGGTTTTGAATAGAAGTAAGAAGTTATTTTGAAAAATCATGATTAATTTTGAAAAAGTTAAATTAATTTTGAAAACAATTGGTTTTGAATTTATTTTGAAAAAGAGTGTTTGAATCTACGATTAACTAAAAATTTGTGTTAGATTCGAATTTGACAAAGAGTAAATTGAATTTGAATTTCAAAAATTGGCTTCCAGGTCTTGGCGAGGCACTAGACCTTCTTTGGCCGTAGCCTTATTGGATCATCAACCCTTTCCTTGACAAAGCCTTTTAATGAAATTTCATTTTCAAAATTACTTTTTGAAAAATTCTGGTCTAACTAGTTTAGGTCTTGGATCGGTAGCTTCGGCTAGTTCCACCAGTCTAAAGAGACCTAGTAGTGTATACTTGACCTTATTAGAAAAGGTTTCCCTAACATACTATCATCTCACCGCCACCCAATACTATGTTGTTCAAATTTCAGTTAATTGGTTTAGTCCTTAATCTAACCAGTCCTAGGTTTAAGCATGGTGAATTGCAGAAAATAAATAGACAAGCAATCATGCAATTTTAAACAAGAAAATAAATTTATTTAACTATAAAGATTGAATTTAAGTTGGCTCCCCGTGGACTAAAGCCACGATAATGGTTCGACAAGATGTGAATCTTATCCTTAGGGATCCAATACTGATTTGATCCAGTTTGGTTGTTTAGGCAAAGTTTGGGTACCCATGCCTGAATTTTAGGTCTAGACTGATTCAGTACAGCATAGTATGACCTCTGTCTCGCTTTGGTTCGATAGCCTAACCCGGATCAATTTAGAACCGACTTCTGTTTTCCAAGGATCATGTCAAGACCCTTGGAACCAGAAATGAATCGTTCTAATGCTGCTCTAAGGTCCTTGACTTGAGTTTTCAAGGAGGAGTTCTCTTTCTCAAGTTTTTCAACTTGAGTAGAGGTTCCTTCTTGAACCTTCTCAGTTAAGGATCTCGAGTCAGCTCCCTCTTTCAGGAGTTTTACTTCCTGTCGGAGGGACTCGACTCGGATTTTGGCTTTCGCCAAGTCGCGAGATAGATAGACAATTAATTCGGATAATTGAATTCTAGAAAATCCACTTACAGTGATTTTGCCGTCCTCTGAAAATGTGAGTTTTCCGTCGTCCGGCTCCGGTTCTGATTCGGTCTCGATTTCTTCCGAAGCAGTTAGGGCGAGCAGGTTCGACTGAGGGGCCTCTTCTTCTTCTGCGGAGGAAGATTCGTACCATGTTGCCTGAAGGGTCTTTTTCCTTCTTGTCTTCTTGGCTTCTTTCTGATTAGGACATTCCGATTTGAAATGTCCCTTCTTGTTGCATTCGAAGCAGATCACACTTGATTTGTTCTTGGATGGTTCAGCCGGATCCTCCTTTCGGCTGGCTTTTCTTCTGTTGGACTGATTCTTCAATTCCTTGTAATAGTTCCGGACAAGCCGGACCAGCTTGGGTCGATCCCCTTCGCTGTCTTCTGAGTCTGAGTCTGAGTCAGACTTGGGTGCAGGTTAAGGCTTCTTCTGGACCATTTTTCCTATCTTGCCTGCAACAAAAGCAATGCCGTTCTCGGCCAAGGTGCAGTTAGTCTGCTCATGTAATTCAAGTTCGGAAAATAACTCATCTAATTTGATTTTAGAAAGATCCCTTGAAACTTTGTACGCATCTACTATAGATGCCCACAAAGTATTTCTCGGGAAAGCGTTAAGAGTATACCTGATCAAGTCACGGTTTTCTACCTTGTGACCGATTGTGTGTAGACCGTTCATCAGCTCCTGAATTCTGGCGTGGAGCTGGGCTACAGATTCGCTGTCGTTCATCTTGATTGTGTACAACTTGTTTAGTAGTGTTGGGACCGGGTGCATGTTGACAAGGATACGGGTTCGTAAAATTTTAAATTTTTTACGTGCAGCGGAATAATTAGCATAAAATAATTTCTCAAATTATTTTAACCACGTATCTAGCATGCAACCTTATGATGTGTGGACATGATCATAAATTAAAACTTTGCGGAAAAGTAAACTAATTTACTTTGTACCTCGCGTAACTCGAAGAAAGGGACGAGATCCAACCGTAGCGTCCCTTGGAAGCTCCGCCTCTATTCGCGTCCACGCCGAGTTCTCTTCGGGATGACTTCGCAAAGTCACGAGTTTTGTGCCGACGAGAACTACTAGATTCTCAAAAGACACAACTAGAAGATCAAGAGAGAAGAAAGGAAACTAACCACCAAGAATCGGAATCTAAATTCCGGGAAGGAAGGAGATGCGATCCGCTTCTTCTTCTTCTTCGTTGGCTCCTTCTTGGTGATGACAACTCACGGCAATCCCTTGGAATGGGAGGGTGATGCGCCGGCCCTAGGTGGGGTGGACGCCGGCCCTAGGGTGAGCAAAGGGGGGCGCCGACCCTAGGAGGAAAGGAGAAGGAGAGGGAGAGATTAAGAGAGAGAGGAAGAGAATTAATCTCTTGATCACTTAAATTAGGAATTCAAGGCTTGCCTTTGGTTCCTTTATATAGTATCCTCTCCCTTGCCAAGTCTCCCTCTTAACGGAATTTTAATAAGAAATTTATCCTATAAATTTTCTTATGAATTATTCCGTTTAAGCCAAGTTTTATTATAACTAACTTTATAATAAAACAAATACATCTCTCCTTTTATTATGGAATAAATTTTACAAGAAATTTATAAATTTTCTTTATTATGGTAAAATCAATTCATAATTGATTTTATAGAATTAAAATAAACCATTCCATGGATCATTTTAATTTCCATAAAAAGAATAAATTTCTATAAATTTCTTTATATAAATTTCTTTATACAAATTTATTTATCCATAATTTATAAAACAAATCGCGCTAGATTTATTTTATTAATTAAACCAAATAAATTGGTTTCTCCCCAAGTGGTGGCCGGCCAAACCAAAGAGGGTTGGTACCCTCTTTGGCCGGCCAAACCGAGCCGAACCCATCGTGAATTAAACTCATTTAATTCGCCCAATAAGCCTTCAAAAGACTTAGCCATTTTTAGCTTCCGTTGCGCCTCTGATTAACTCAGATTTGACTTATTTCTCTTGATCGGAAAATCCAATTTTCAACTCGTTTTAAATCCCTCGGATTACTCGTAGTGCGTGTGACTAAATAGGCTTTCGATTTATGTTGGCCGTCTATAATCAACCAATTATAGAACGATCGTGAGTGGCACCTAGTAGTACATCATAACCCCCAATTAATCGAAAGATCAACGGTTGACCTCAGAAGTGATTCTGAAACCCTTCAGCAGCTCTAATGAATCGTGCCTCATTCCTTTCACCATCTTATACCCACTTGGTTCAGGACATGGTCTGTTTGTGTCAGTCCCCACTAGACTGACTACGTCACACCTAGCCCAAGTAGTGTCTTTCTCGTCCTTTGGATTTCTAATTACTCTCATGTATTTAAGAGACTCATACTCCAAACATGATATGCTCTGGCTAGAGGCTTTGAGTAACAATCCGACGATAGGCCTGGGTATACATCTCCTCGTAAGGAGTGGTGAATCCTTTGTAGGCTGCTCAAACATCTTCGGGCACTTCGGCTTATACCCAATCATCCTGGGCCCACACCTCCTTGGAGATACTTGCTTAAGATGTTAAAGTATAAGTCTCCATGACCAAGATGACTTGAACACCGCAAGTCAAAGGAACATCGCACTTAAGCTGCAGTAAGAACTTCATTGACATATCTATATGTAGATTACCATATGAAGTTTTACAGCTAGTCACTCCAATGAACTAGTTCCCTTAACTAGCATCCATGTTTATCTCCGGACATCCCAATGTCGCCAGCCAGTGAGAATCAGCTGATTAGAGAATAACCCATGCTAGTCTCAACAGAATTGATAGTGTCCATTTTTATCAATTCATCGACTAGGGATATTTTCAATATTTCACAATTGCACATTTAGAGATAATCACTAGTTGTGATCCCATCACAAATTCTCTTATGCTGTGAATTGTATTGCGGGCATTCAGTAGATGAGTTTAAGATTCCAATCAAATACACAAACATGTATACTCAAATAGTGAATTATCATTTATTAAAATAAATGTTTACAATCATAAGGCGATTGCCTTAGGACACTTCTCTCATATCACTAACAAGTAGTAGGTCCCTCTTGTTGATTCGGGTGTCGGAGGTTCCTTCGTGCAACTCAATTAACTTACCCCAGAGTTCCTTTGCACTGTTGAATGGTCCCACCCGATTCAGCTCTTCTTTGGTTAGGTCGCATTGGAGTGTTTGAGTTGCTTTAGCATCGGCCTCGATCTTTCTTTTCAGTGCGGTATCCCATTCAGTGTAAGGCTGTGGCACTCCTTCAGCGTTTTTTGGGATTTCCAGTCCAGATTGGATAATTATCCACATGTCCACCTGAGTTTTCAGGTGGACTTCCATCCGACTCTTCCAGTAGGAGAAATCCTTCCCACTGAAGAGAGGTGGTTTAGCTGTACTGAACCCTTCTTGCATGGCCATTTAGTAATTCTGAAATAAAATAAAACAAAAATTGTCCCAAGACTTGGTCTTGGATTAGCAGTGCGGGAAGAAGATATATATATATAAAAATTATCGAGTGGTGTTGCACCAACCTCGATTAATGATAAAAATTCGATCGAAAAAAGAAATTAAAAATTTCGAAGAAAAATTCGAAAAACTCCCAAATTGGTGGTTGCACCAAATTTGAGCTTCCCTGCTCTGATACCACTTGTTGGATCGAGTAAACACGATAGAGGGGGGGGGGTGAATATCGTGAAAATGTTTCGGATTGAAAAGTGAAAGTACGCAACGGAATTTAAACAAAACACACACAGAACTCAAGTAGTTTTACTTGGTTCGGAGTCGCGTTCGGCTCCTACTTCAAGGCCCACGGTCCTTGACCGTTTACTGCAGGCAATTCTATAGTAGCGCAAAAAGGTTACAGAAATTATTACAATATAAGTGCAGTAACTAAACAAATGTACTCTTCGTTACCGACGCCCGGTGTGGATCGTACTTTGGAACGGAGGGTCGTTGTCGGTGCTAGAATGTCAAGAACGGAGTTTGCCGGAGCAGAGCGCTTGAACGAAGAGCTTGGAAGCGTTGGAAAAAGTGTTGTCGAAGCCTTAGGGGTCGAGCCCCTTTTATACTGCTCCTGGGGGCGCCCTGGACCCTGGGGGCGCCTGACACGTGCCTACGGATCCGAGAAACCTCATCCGCAGCTCGGTCAGCGCTTATCCCTCCATCATCCGTAGCTCGGTCAGCGCTTATCCCTCCAGAATCGGCCTCGGAGCTGACGGGGGCGCCCGGGACACTGGGGGCGCCCCGGTTGACTTGGTCTGCTGGCTTCGCGGCTGATTTCGCTTCGATCACTGGTTGGCTTGGACCCAGGGCACTCGACACATTCAGGGCGCCCGGGAACATCAGGGCGCCTGGCCCAGTAAGCTTTCGAAGCGATTCTTGCTTCCTTGTTTTGCCTTGACCTTGGGGGCGCCCGGGACCTCCAGGGCGCCCTGCCCAGCTGTCTGCCCCTCTCCTTTGGGGCGTTCTGAGATGCAGAAACACATTCCTTCGGTCCTGCATTCAAGGTTAGTTCCAAAACAGCAAAGCATGAGTATTAGATAATTTTTTACAGCCGTAGCTGTCTTGGTTCTGACTTCGAGTCTCCCAAATGGAACCCTAGGTCGAACCGACGCCTACTGTTCCCTCGACGGGGGAACGCGTCCTCACCTACTCCTCTCAGGAGAGTTTACCTTTTGCCAACCGGCTCCTCCGGTTGGTCTTTTACCCGATGCACCTGACCAGGTCTTCGTGCCCACCTTCCGAGCAGGTCTTCGGTGCCCAACTCCTTGCCAGGGCTTCGTGCCCAGTCCTCGACCAGGACTTCGTGCCCACCTTCCGAGCAAGTCTTCGGTGCCCAGCTCCTTGCCAAGGCTTCGTGCCCAGTCCTCGACCAGGACTTCGTGCCTAGTGTACCTAGGGTTTCTTTCCTGCACACTCAGTGAACACATTAGACCAAAACAACATCTTAACTTTTGAACCCTTTGCCATTATCAAAACCCAGGTTCGACTTAGGTGCTGCCTGCACCAACATAATTCAGATTTGTGTCTTAATCTTCAACAAGATGAAACTTTAGCTGTTTTGACTAGAGGAGGCCAATTCCAACAAAGAAACAATCCTTATTCATCTACTTACAATCCGGGTTGGAGGGATCATCCTAATTTGAAGTATGGTAATTCTTTCTATCAACAAAATACTTCACAACAACCCCTACAACAACCTCAGCCACAATTCTAGAATTTTCAGCAAGGTAATCAATCTTTTCAACCATTACAGCAGCCTTATCCACATTTTCAGCAAGCAAATCAACAATATCAGCCTCAACTTCAACAAAATCAGCAAGGTTTTCAACCAAATTAGACTTTCCAGCAATCGTTTCAATCTTCACAGCAATCTTTTTAACCATACCAGCAACAATTTCAGTTTCAAAATCAGAATTTTCAGCCCCAACAATTTCAGTCTTCACATCAACAATTTCAGCCCCAAAATCAGAATTTTCAGAGCAATAATTTTCAGCAACATCCACCTAGTTCTCAACCCAATTATCAGCAATTTCAACATCCCATTCAACCATTTAATCAGCCCCAACAACCTCATTTTCAGAGTTCACAGCCAACTCAAGGATTTCAGCAACCAAATGCTTCATTTTAAGGCCAATAAAAGTCTCATGCTAATCAAGGAGGTTTTGGGAGCTCTAGTGGGTTCAATGCATAACAACAAAGGCTTGAGGAGATGATGCAACAAATCCTTCAATAACAACAAATTTTACAATAACAACAAGGGCAACAAAAGAATGATTCCACTCTTCAAAACATTGAAAGACACATTTGACAACTTGCAAGTGGGATAAATCAAATGCAAGCTTAAGGATCGAGTCAATTACCTTCTCAAGCTACTCCTAATCCTAAGGGAAATGTTAGTGCAATAACTTTGAGGAGTGGGAAAGTTGCTTCAAGTTCAAACACTCAAAGGGCTGGTTTTTTTGAAAAATTTACAGCACCTTGTTTTCCAGCTCAGAACAGCCCCAAAATGGATTCTACACCGGTTCAAAGTGACCCTTGTTTAAGCCTAAGTCCTTCTTCTATTGATCCTGTGATTTTGGTGGAAGAACAAGAAGAAATCAGTAAAAAAAAGTGCACCTACAGCAGCTATACCGATTGGAATTCCTGCTCAAGATTCATTTCCGAAAATTTCAGCTCAAGTGGAGGAACCGGGAGTCCCTTTACCTTTTCCACAGCGTAAGATTTAAGCTAAAAAGCATGTAGAGGAGGAGAAGGCAAAGGAGTATCAAGAGCTTAAGAAACTATTTAGCAAGGTGGAAGTGAATGTACCATTATTAACCATGATCAAACAAATTCCTAAATATACAAAGTTCCTCAAAGATTTATGTGTTCACAAGAAGAAGCTAAAAGGGAATGAGTTGGTCAACATGGGGAAGAATGTTTCGACACTTATTCATCCAGTACCGCAGAAATGTGAAGATCCAGGAGTATTCACTGTGTCTTGTGAGATTGGGAGGAATATTTTTCATGATGCTATGTTAGATTTGGGAGCTTTTATTAATATGATGCCTAGATCAGTTTTTCAGATGCTTGACATTGAACCTTTGCAGCCTATAGGAGTGGCTATTCAACTAGCAGATAGGAGTCAGACTCACCCAACTGGGATCATTGAAGATGTATTAGTGAAGGTGAAGGAGTTGATTTTTCCTGCGGACTTCTATATCTTAGACATGGAAGGGTATTATCTAGCACATAGATCTCCACTTATTCTTGGGAGACCATTCTCGAGGACTGCAAGGACGAAGATTGATGTATATACAGGCACACTTTCTATGGAGATAGGAGACACAGTGGTGCAGTTTAGTATTTTTGATGCTATGAAGCACCCCAGAGAGGATCATTCTATCATGAGCATGGATATTTTAGATGAGTTAGTTGATGCAAATTTATTTGCTGATAGGGTTCCATTTGATATTCACAGAGGATATTTTAGCTCAGATGAGGCTGAGGATGCATTAGCTATAGAGGCAGCTGAGTTGAAGATTGTATCTGATTCACTCGCAGTTAGAGATGATTCTATAGGTGTAGGGGATTGCACTGAGCCCCAGGGATCACCTATATTGATTGACATGTCAGGAGATTCAGAGGATAGGTTTGAGAGTGTAGGGGATTGCACTGAGCCCCAGAGATCACCCATACCTACTAAGCAGCACAGATAGAGTTAAAACCATTGCCAGAACATTTGAAGTATGCTTATTTGGGAGAGGAGCAGTGTTTACCTGTTATCATTGCCCTGAACTTGGATTCAGAGCAAGAGGACAAATTATTGCAAGTTATGAGGAAGCATAAGAGAGCTATAGGGTGGACATTAGCTGACATGCCTGGTATTAGCCCCGCTATTTGTATGCACAGGATATTTCTAGAGGAGAATGTGAAACCGGTCAGGAAGCCACAGAGAAGGTTAAATCCACTGATTCTAGATGTTGTAAAGAAAGAGGTGACTAGACTTTTACAGACAGGCATTATATACCATATTTCTGACAGTAAGTGGGTTAGTCCTATTCATGTAGTTCCTAAGAAGTCAGGAGTGACAGTGGTGGCTAATGAGAGTAATGAGTTAGTACCTACCAGGGTGAAGAATTCATAGAGAGTTTGTATCGATTACAGGAAGCTGAACCAAGTAACGAGGAAAGATCACTATCCCTTGCCTTTTATTGCTCAGATGTTAGAGAGGTTGGCAGGGAAATCTCATTATTGCTTCCTAGATGGATATTCAGGTTATTTTCAGATTTGTATAGACCCGGAGGATTAGGAGAAGACCACGTTCACTTGTCCTTTCGGTACATTTGCTTATCGGCGTATGCCATTCGGGCTTTACAACGCCCTAGGGACTTTCCAGCGGTGTATGGTGAGTATTTTTGGTGAGTTACTAGAACACTGCATGGAAATATTTATGGATGATTTTTCTGTATATGGCACATCATTTGATACTTATTTGGATAATTTATCTAGGGTTCTGCATAGATGCATTGAAACTAATCTTGTCTTGAATTTTGAAAAATATCATTTTATGGTAGAGCATGGGATTGTTTTAGGACATATAGTCTCTAGGAAAGGCATTGAAGTAGATCCTGCTAAAGTTAGTATTATATCTTCTCTATCTTACCCCGTATGCGTACGGGATGTTCGAGCTTTCCTTGGCCATGCAGGATTTTACAGGAGATTTATTAGAGACTTCAGCGAGATTGCTCGCCCTTTGACTAGACTTTTGCAGAAGGATGTACATTTTTGCTTTGATGAAAAATGCAAGGAAGCTTTTCAGAAATTGAGGGAGGCTCTTATTTCAGCTCTTATTATTAGACCCCCTGATTGGACTTTACCTTTTGAGTTGATGTGTGACGCTTCAAATTTTGCTGTAGGAGCTGTACTGGCACAGAGAGTGGATGGAGCGCCACATGTCATTTGTTGATGCAGTCTGACCCTGATTGTTGTTTTGGTGTTGACACCGATTTTAGTTTAGGTTGATGATTATGATTATGCTTAAGTCCTGGTCGTAGACTAGGCATACCTACTGGAACTAGGAATGATGAAATCCTAACCTGGAGGGTTAGGTGTGGAGAAATCCTAGCTTGGAGGGCTAGGTATGTAAAAGTCCTAACCTGAAGGGTTAGGTGTGAAAAGTCCTAGCTTGGAGGGCTAGGTGTGAAAAGTCCTAACCTGGAGGGTTAGGTGTGGAAAAATCCTAGCTTGGAGGGCTAGGTGTGGAAAAGTCCTAACCTGGAAGGTTAGGTGTGGAAAATCCTAGCTTGGAGGGCTAGGTGTGAAAAGTCCTAACCTAGAGGGTTAGGTGTGAAAAAGTCCTGGCTTGGAGGGTCAGGTCCTAGCTTGGAGGGCTAGGTTGATGAAATCCTGGCTTGGAGGGCCAAGTCCTAGCTTGGAGGGCTAGGTTGATGAAATCCTGGCTTGGAGGGTCAGGTCCTAGCTTGGAGGGCTAGGTTGGATGAAACCCTAGCTTGGAGGGCTAGGTTGGAGTCCCTGGATCAGTCTGGTGACCGATCAGGGAAGTTGGCACGGTGCTCCTTCGTGGATCGGTCTGGTGACCGATCCAGCGATGACTGATCGGTCTGGTGACCGATCAGGGAGTATGCAGTTCACTCACTGCTCGGCTCCCTGATCGGTCAGCTCCTGATCGGTCTGGTGACCGATCAGGGAGCCCACAGTGAGTTGAGTTGGCCTGCTGCTCTACTCCTGATCGGTTCGGTGACCGATCAGGAAGCATCTAGTAGGTTTTTGGGAACCTTACTGATCTGCTCCTGATCGGTCTGGTGACCGACCGTTCTGAAGAACGATTAAGTGTCGCGGACTCCGTCTTATAACCGATCAGGCCGGAGCCTGATCGGTCAGGAAGCTTCCTGATCGGTCTGGTGACCGATTAGGTCACAACCTGATCGGTCTGGCGACCGATCAGGCTCGTGTGGCCATGAAAGCTGGGAGTCCCAGTAAAGTGGTGGATCGGTCCGGTGACTGATCCACGAGCCCTGGATCGGTCCGGTGATCGGTCCGGTGACTGATCACTTTAATTCAAAATGCACTGTCAGACGCTCTGATCGCGTCTGAACACATCTGATTTCTCTGCGCTTAATCTCTGATACTTGATTCACTACTGATTTGCTGTGCTAATGCTCTGATTAAGTGTGCAGGTGACAGGGATGGATTCAAACACTCAAGGAGAGTCAATGGAGGTCTTTCCTTGGAGCAGGTTTGTCCATTTGCCATCTCAAGTTGCAACGGTTGCTGGCGCTGCTGGAGCTGCTGACTGGGGCTAGGCTGAGGGAAGCTCAGGGAGTCCAGGAGAGCTCAGTGGTAGGCTGGTGGTTGCAGGTGAGCAGTTGGAGGTTGCAGTGAGATGACCTGGCGATCAGTGGAGAGACTTAAGCTGCGTAGCGGAGAAGAGCTGTGTAGTTTTTGGCTGAACAGACTTCTTGCTGCGCGATCAGTTCTCCACATTGTGCTTGTGCGATCTGTTGTTCCATCATCTTGAGCAAGCAACTGCGATTACTCTACTGTCTGAAGCAACCTCTGTTACTTGAGCATTTGGAAGAAGAACCAGGAAGCTTGGCGAGTCCATCAGCGAGAAGACACGAAGAAGGGAGTTCTTGTGTGAGATCTGCGTTGGGTGGAGCTCGGTGAGAAGTTTGCTTGGGTTCTTGCTGTGCTAAGTGCTCTGTAAGATCCTTCTTGTGTTTCATTGTGCTTAAAACTTTATCCTTGTTGAAACGCTGTGGAGAGGTTACTCCACCGAGAAGGAGGTTGCATTGTAACAGGATTTTCCGGGGCTTAATCTGCCGACGATCAAGGGATCGCCCACCTTAAGGGCACGCTAAGGAGTAGGGGCAAGTTATCCCCGAACCTTGTAAATCCTCTTGTTAGCGTTTTGCATTTGTGCTTAGCTTAGGGTTCATTTCTGCATACTCTGTTTTTCCTTTAGCTTCCGCTGTGCTACTAACATTTGAGGTGCAGAAAATCGATAAGTGCTAAAGTTTAAGTGTCTGGCTACATTCACCCCCCTCTCTAGCCATCCAAGTTCTAACAAGTGGTATCAGAGCTTGGGGCTCTGTACAAGCGGATTAACAACCGAGAGTCAACTACAATGGCTTTGAGAGAAGGTTTTTCCACCACCCGACCTCCTTTCTTCGATGGAGCAGATTTTCAATATTGGAGATCGAAGATGGAGTACTACCTAAAGATGGATATCAACATTTGGTTCGCTGTGAAGGAGGGGTTTTCCCCTCTAAAGGATGATGAAGGAAAAGAATTGGAGTCATGGCGTTGGTCGGCTGAGCAAACCCGGATGAGTGAAGCCGACGCGAAGGCGGTGGTGACCCTACAATGTGGCATGAACAAAGATCAACTCATCAAGGTTGGTCCCTTCACAAGTGCAAAAGATTTGTGGAATAAACTTATTGAATTCCATGAGGGCACCCGAGATTCAAGAATCGCCAAGAGGGATTTGTTTCTCAACCAACTCCAAAACCTCTCCATGAAGGAGAATGAAACCGTAAGTGAGCTACATGGTAAGTTCAAGGAAGTCCTCAATGGTCTCCATTCTATTGATGAAAAGGTCGAGAATCGCGACCTTGTGAGGTATGTGTTAAAAGCATTTCCAAGGAATGCTTTGTGGTCATCCATGGTGGATGCCTACAAAGTTTCCAAGGACTTATCAATTGTCAAATTAGATGATTTGTTTTGTGAAATGGAATTGCATGAAATGGCTAACAAAGGCCCCAAGGAGAAGGGGATTACCTTAGTTGCAGGAGAAAAGAACAAGAAGAAGAAGAAGAAGAAGAAGGAGAAGGAGAAGGAAGTCTCCTCATCCTCATCTTCATCCGAATCCGAGGAGGATGGCAGCGGCTCTTCTTCCTTCGAGATGGCTAATTTCGTTAGAAGGATGATGAGGAAGGGTCGATGCTTCAAGGGTAAAGGTAACCCAAGTGAAGTTAAGCTTGATAAGAATAATATTACTTGCTATGAATGTAGTCAAAAAGGGCACTTCAAGAAGGACTGCCCAAAACTCAAGAAGAAGGAGGATAGATCCAAAAAGAAGAAGAAGGCCTTGAAGGCCACTTGGGATGAATCATCCTCAAGTTCGTCCGATGAAGAGAAGGATGAGAAAAGAGTACACGGCATGTGGCACTCATGTCATTGGAAGATCAAGAGAGCAGTGATGAATCGAGTGCCTCCTCAAACGCGACTTCATCATCTTCGGATAATGAAGAGGTAATCACTCCCGAACTTGAGAAATGCTATAGAGCTATTGCATGCTTAACCAATATGTTGAAAAAGTCAAAAATTAAGGTTAAATCATTGCAATTAGAAGTTGAACAATTGAAATCCTCTAGGGATGATGATGTAGACGATTTGCATGTGGAAATGTTAGAGGATGAGATTAAATCTTTGAAAATTGAAGTTGAACAATTGAGGTCCTCTAGGGATGAGAATGTAGATTATTTGCATGTTGAATTGTTAGAGGATGAAAACAAATCATTGAAGAGTGAAGTTGAGAGACTCAAGAGTGTTCTTGAGAAATTTTCAACAAGCTCAAAGACCTTAGACATGATCTTGAATGCCCAAAGGGCAGCCTACAATAGGGCCGGTATTGGTTACCGACCCAAAGAATCATCATTTGTGTCCTTAATGTCTAGGACTGATGTTAGACAATCTAAGACACCTAGGGCTCAAAAGAAAGTAGTCAAGGCATGTGTGCCTAAGTCTTGTTAAGTAGGTGCTTTAGGTCCCAAGGTTTGGGTACCTAAAACTTTTATTTTTTGAATTGTGTAGGTTGTAATTGAGGGGGAGCATCTATCAACTTGGTTCGTTGATAGTGGGTGCTCCAAACATATGACCGGTGATAGATCATTGTTTACTACACTTCAAAGAAAAAGTAGAGGTAATGTTTCATTTGGTAACAATGGTAGTCTTAAGGTCATATGAATAGGAGACATTCAAATATCCGAATGTCTTAGGATTAAGAATGTCCTTCTAGTCAAGGGGATGACATTTAATCTCCTAAGTGTCAGTCAATTGTGTGATGCGGGTTACACAATTGATTTTCAATCAAGTCAATGTCTAGTTAGACAACAAGACAACTTTGATACGGTACTAGTAGGAACAAGAGTAGATAACATTTACCAAGTTTCCTTTAAAAGTGCTACTAATGCTTTTGCTAAGTGTCTCATGTCAAGAGAAGATGAGTCCACCCTTTGGCACCGGAGACTAGCACACGTGAACATGAAGAATATCCGGAAGTTAGCCAACAAGGGATTGGTTCGTGGCTTACCAAGCATCAAGTATGAGAAAAAAAAGATTTGTGATGCAAGTCAAATGGGTAAGCAAACAAAATCTGCACATAAAGGTAAAAGCGCTGTAAGTACATATACCGCTTTAGATTTACTTCATATGGACTTGTTTGATTGTAGCACTATTATATCATTGAATGGTAGTAGATATTGTTTTGTTATCATTGATGATTTTACTAGATATACATGGACATATTTTCTAAAATATAAGGACTAAACCTTAGATGTTTTCATTTCTTTTTGTAGAAGGGTTGAAAATGAAAAATCATCAACAATTAAGACAATAAGAAGTGATCATGGAGTTGAATTTCAAAACCAACGGTTTTTAGAGTTTTGAAATGTACGGGTAGTCTGCGAATATCCAGAAGTGTTCCCAGAAGAACTACCTGGACTACCGCCCAACAGGGAGGTGGAATTTGAGATTGAGCTGGTGCCAGGTACCGGTCCGGTCTCAAAAGCCCCATATCATATGTCTCCTGCAGAGCTGAAAGAATTACAAGAGCAACTCCAGGAGCTACTAGACAAGGGCTTCATCCGCCCGAGTCATTCACCCTGGGAAGCTCCTGTACTTTTCGTCAAGAAGAAGGATGGGTCTATGCGTCTGTGCATAGACTACAGAACTCTGAACAAGGTAACCATCAAGAACAAGTACCCCCTTCCTAGAATAGATGATTTATTTGATCAACTCAAAGGGGCTACAGTGTTCTCGAAGATAGACCTGCGTTCTGGGTATCATCAGCTAAAGGTTAAAGAAAGTGACATCCCCAGGACGGCCTTCAGGACAAGATACGGCCACTACGAATTTGTAGTGATGCCTTTTGGAGTAACCAATGCTCCAGCAGTCTTCATGGAGCTGATGAACCACATCTTCAGGGAGTATCTCGATAAATTCGTCATTGTATTTATTGATTGATATTCTCATATACT
>JAGFNQ010001886.1:121183-151875 GCA_024364735.1 Boesenbergia rotunda | reverse complement strand
TCATATACTCACAGACTCCAGAGGACCATGCTACACACTTGAGGATAGTGCTGCAGATCCTTCAGCAGGAAAAGCTCTATGCAAAGTTCTCAAAGTGTGAGTTTTGGCTAGATCAGGTGACCTTCCTAGGTCACATTGTATCCAAAGAAGGCATTCAAGTTGATCCAGCCAAGATAGAAGCAGTCAGCAACTGGTGTAGACCCAAGAATGCCAGTGAAATCAGGAGTTTCTTAGGCCTGGCAGGATATTACAGAAAATTTATGGAGGACTTTTCTAGAATAGCCTCTCCACTCACAGCCTTGACCAGAAAGAACAAGAAGTTTGAATGGTCAGATAAATGCGAGCACAGTTTTCTAGAGCTGAAGAAGAGACTGACCAGTGCTCCCATCCTGACGGTTCCAGAGGGTGACAAGGCCTTTGACATCTACAGTGATGCATCCAAGATGGGCATTGGAGCTGTCCTCATGCAAGACGGTAAAGTAATAGCATATGCCTCCAGACAGCTCAAGGACTATAAGAAGAATTACCCTACTCATGACCTTGAGCTAGCAGCTGTGGTTTTTGCACTGAAGCTCTGGAGACACTACCTGTATGGAGTGCAGTGCAGAATCTTCACAGACCATCAGAGTTTGAAGTACTTCTTCACTCAGAAGGATCTGAATATGAGGCAGCGCAGGGGCTAGAGTTGGTCAAGGATTATGATTGTGAAATTCTCTACCACCCAGGTAAAGCTAATAAAGTGGCAGATGCACTGAGCAGGAAATCCTGTGCAGCACTGATGTCCCTATCATCACTGTCTCCGCCACTTCAGAAAGAAATAAAAGATTTTGGAGTCGAGGTTATGGTTGGGCAATTTTCTGCATTGACCCTAGAGTCAACCCTACTTATAGATATACAAGAAAAGCAAGATCAAGACCCAGAGATCCAGAAGATCAAGCAGGGGATCCAAGAGGCAGAAAATTTAGAGTTTCGAGTATCAGACAGTGACATCCTCTACCTTGGAGACCGCCTTTGCGTCCCCAATGACGAGGAACTGAGAAAGAGCATCTTGGAAAAAGCCCACAGTACTCCTTATTCGATGCATCCAGGTTCCACCAAGATGTATCAAGATCTAAGGAAAAGATTCTGGTGGTCTGGACTCAAGCGAGACGTGGCCAGATATATCAGTACCTGCCTGACATGCCAGAGAGTCAAGGCAGAGCACCAGAGACCAGGAGGAGTTCTACAGCCACTTCCCATTCCAGAGTGGAAGTGGGAAGAAATATCCATGGACTTTATCACAGGTCTTCCAAGAACCACCCATGGACACGATGCAATTTGGGTGATAATGGACAGATTGACCAAGTCTGCCCACTTTCTAGCCATCAAGGTTTCGCACTCAGTAGAGCATTTGGCGCAGTTATATGTGAAGGAAGTGATCAGGCTTCATGGAGTTCCGAAGTCTATCATTTCTGACAGAGACGGGCGCTTTGTCTCTCACTTCTGGGAGTGTGTTCAGCACGCACTAGGCACCAGACTTAAATTCAGCACAGCCTTCCATCCCCAGACTGATGGACAGACAAAAAGAGTAAATCAAATTTTAGAAGATATGCTCAGGGCCTGTGCACTAGATTTTAAGGGCAGTTGGTGCAAGTACCTGTGTTTAGCTGAATTTGCCTACAACAATAGCTATCAGGCCACTATCAAAATGGCACCTTATGAAGCATTATATGGCAGGAAATGCAGATCACCCATATGTTGGCAAGAAGCTGGTGAGAAGAAAGAGATAGAGTCAGTACTAGGCAGCCAGACTGAGCTTATAGATGAGACCACTCAGGCTATCCAGACGATCCACCAGAGGATTGAGACTGCCCAGAGTAGACAGAAAAGTTATGCTGACACACGCCGTAGGCCACTGGAATTCCAAGTTGGAGATTCAGTATTCCTCAAGGTCGCTCCTATGAAGGGAGTGATGAGATTTAGCAAAAAGGGCAAGCTAAGTCCTCGCTACATAGGACCCTACAAGATCATAAAGAGAGTTGGTAAGGTAGCATATGAGCTGGACTTATCAGAGGATATGTCAGCTATCCACAGTACATTTCATGTCTCTATGCTAAAGAAGTGTATTCACGATCCTAGCCAAGTGATTCAGCCTCAGTCAGTACAGATCCAAGAAGATCTTAGCTATGAGAGCAGACCGACACAGATAGTGGACAAAGCAGTTAAAAGATTAAGAAATAAAGAAGTGCCACTAGTGAAGGTCATCTGGCAGAATCAAAAGCATGAGGAAGCTACTTGGGAACGTGAAGACAGCATGAGAGAAAAATATCCAAAATTATTTAAGTTCGAGGACGAACTTTTTATAAGGTATGGGGGATTGTAACGCCCCGAAATTTCCATATTGAAGTTCTTAAAGTCCTTAGAACTATTTAAAAATGTTTTAGAAATATTCTAGATATTTTTAGGAATTTTTAGAATATTTTTATGGAATTTTCCGAGTCCGTTTAGTATTTTTAAAAAAGGAAAAACTTTAAAGGGCAGCAGGGGGTTCGAACTCGCGACCACAGGAGGAGCAAGCCCTTAAGGGCGAGCAAGTGACCGACTGGGCTAGGGTATCAAGCACAACAAAAGGTGGAGAGAAATAATTTTATAGAGTAGTTACGTTTTTTCATGAAGAGGTATTTAAACCCCGCTTAAGTCGCGTGAAACCCTTGGAGGAGAATTTTCGGCTGCGTGCGAGAAGGGGGCGAGGGAGGGGCGGCGAAAACAAAAGGGAACCTAGGTTTTCTTTCCTCCTCTCCTCTCCTAAGGGGCGCCGGCCAAGGAAAAGCAAGGAGTGCGGAGCGTTTCGTTCGTCTCGACGAGAAGAACACGTAGGCATGGACGGTTCGTAGAGATCTCAAGTTTCACCCGAGCCCTAGTCGTCTAATTTCGGTTGTAAGTCCAAGAAATCAAGGTAAGTACTGCTCACCTGCAGTAAGAGGCGGTTTTCCGCAAGAATTTTCCCTTAAAAGTTTTAAAGGAGATATTTACTTTTAGTTAAGATGTTGCATGTGATCTTAGTTCTGCTTATATATATATATGATAAAGTACCCTATGTGAGTTTAGAGTCTAAGAAATCTATATGAAAAGAAAAGAAAGATAAAGAAAAAGAAAAGAGAAGGCCAAGGCCTTACGAAATCCCCAAAAGTCAAGACTTAGGGATTTGGGCACACAAGGTGTTCGATAAAATGCCAAGGCATTTAAAGATAAGAAAGAAAAGAAAGAAAAGCTATTTTATTTTCTAAGGCCAGTACCCGGCGTCCAAGGGCGTCGTTAAAGAAATCCAGGTGTCCAATTCCAAGGTCTTGGCCCTGGTAGACCAAGGTCTGCTCTATTAGGATTGGCGGCTCGCTACCCCAACCTTTTAGGGAACGCGCATAAGATGGTACTTACGTCTTAAGTGGATCCAAGTGAGTTATTATTTTCAAGTATATGCTTTAGCAAAGTTTTTCTAAAGTTTAAGGAAGTTTTCTAAAAGTTAAAGAAAGATTTAAAGTTAAAGAATTGCTAAAGTTTCATGTTACGCCAAGAGAAAGTGAGTTAAGACTTATTAATGCTTGAGTATGCATGTTTTGAGTTATACATGTTTTGGTGTTTCTTTTAAGCATAAAAGTATCTCATGTGATTTCATATTGTTTAAAAAAAAGCATGCCTGCACATTTCGAGATTTTGTGAGCTAGATAGTACTTGCTAAGTTTTATGCTTATTAGTTGCATTTCCTCTTACTGCAGGTAAAGGTAAAGACAAGCAATTCTGAAGGAAGGCGACGAGGCGGTGCTGAGTGACGTGTGTGTGGTGGCTGACCTTGGAGAGATCCTTGGGACGAGACAGTTTAGCTTATTTGAAATGCAATGTTTAAGATTTCCAAATTCCAAGTTATTGTGTTATGGAGTTTATTAAACATTTATGCTTCGGATAGTTTTACATGCTCAATTTTGTAGAATGAAGATTCCATGTCATTTCAATTAGTATGCATACTTTTGTGAATGCACTAGATGAGCAAGGGCATGAGTAGTTTAACATGTGGATACATTGCATTTTAGACTTATTCTTGAGCTTATTATTATTCCCTTTTGGACTAGGTCCTAATTGTGCTTAAAATGCTTGTAAATTCGGTAGAAAAGTAAGATTTACATTCTATGAAGTTCTAGAAATATTATTGCATGTGCCAAGATGATGTTAGTTTCGAATTAAGTCTTATTGCTTTAAATATGCTTAGAAAAGTTGCATGCATATTTCATAGTGCTTTAGAAATGTTATAGAACCTTGTGTGATGAGTTTAAATGGTTAGAATTGCTAGTAATGTGCCATTGTATCATGCATGACTATTAAAGTTAAAATATCATTTTTAGATAGATTGAATACAAAAAAAAACAAAGAAAGTTCCGCATTTTTAGTCGTGCATTAGAGTCAAGAAGTAGACAAGTAGCGGTCCGTCTAAGGTAGAGATGGCGGGGTCGTTACAGGAAAGTTCACGACAAAGGCTGATGAAGGGATACTGGTTGGGTACTCCCTTGTTAGCAAAGCCTACCGAGTCTACAACAAGAAGTCTAGATTGGTTGAAGAATCTTCTGATGTTGTCTTTGAAGAAATTCCAAAAGTAAATGATCAAGATATTGAAGGAGTTCAATTCGAACTTAGGAAACTAAGTTTGAATGGAAGTCCAAGTGTTGTTGATGGTGATGAGTCTGATGACGGTGAGCCTAGACAACCCATCGATCAGCCGGATCCTGAGGCTGAGCCGGTGTCTAGTGAAACCATTCAAGAAGCACCACCAACTCCTAGGACAACTAGGTTAACCTCTAGTCATCCCCAAGATCAGATTGTTGGAGACATCCATCATGGGGTTAGGTCTAGATCATTCTTCCGGAATAAGGCTAATGAAGTTGCCCTAATTTTCGAAATTGAACCTAGGGTAATTGATGAAGCATTAAATGATCCCGATTGGATCATTGCTATGCAAGATGAACTAGGTCAATTCGAAAGAAGTCAAGTATGAGACTTAGTCCCTAGACCCAAGAAGACCACCATTATTGGAACCAAATGGGTCTTCAAAAATAAATTGAACCATAAGGGAGAAATCATAAGAAACAAGACACGCTTAGTAGCCAAGGGATACAGTCAAGTTGAAGGCCTTGATTATGATGAGACCTATGCTCCCATGGCACGATTAGAGTCCATCTGATTGATGATTGCATTTGCAGCACATCGTGGTTTCAAGCTATATCAAATGGATGTCAAATCGGCCTTTCTAAATGGTTTAATAAGAGAAGAGGTCTATATCGAACAACCTCCGGGGTTTGAGAGTACTGAATTCCCAAACCACGTATTTAAGCTTAAGAAGGTGCTTTATGGCTTTAAACAAGCACCCCGAGCTTGGTATTAGCGGTTGTCGATGTTCCTAATTGAAAAAAGTTTTGTTAGAGGCCAAATAGACCCTATACTATTTCTACGTAGAGATGGTGACAATATATTTGTAGCCCAAGTATATGTCGATGACATTATTTGTGGCTCAAACAACAAGGGCTATTTAAATGAGTTTATTGGACACATGGAGAGTGAATTTGAAATGAGTCTAGTGGGAGAGTTGACTTTCTTCCTTGGACTTGAAATCAAACAAATCCGAGATGAGATCCATGTGCACCAATCAAAGTATACTCAAGTGATTCTTCGAAAATTCAACATGAGTGATTCAAAAGAGATAGCCACTCCCATGGCTACAAACACAAGATTAGACAATGATGAGAGTGGTAAACCTGTTGATTTGACTCAATATCGAAGCATGATAGGTAGTCTGCTATACCTCATAGCTAGTCGACCTGGCATACTTTTTGCTGTGGGTATGTGCGCTAGATATCAAGTTTGTGCCAAGGAATCTCACTTAATTGTTGTCAAGAGAATTTTAAGATAATCTTAAAGGCACAATTGGTGTTGGTCTATGGTACCCCTGTACCGAATCATTTGACCTAATTGGTTACACCGATTCTGACTATGCTGGATGCAAGTTGGATCGGAAAAGCACAAGTGGGGGTTGCCAATTTTTAGGATCATCTCTAGTTAGTTGGTCAAGTCGGAAGCAACATTGTGTTGCTCTCTCCACGACCGAGGCAGAATATATTGCTATGGGAGAGAGCATATCGCAATTGTTGTGGATGATTCATACTCTAGAAGACTATGGATTAAGCTACAAGGGTGTGCAAGTGTTGTGTGACAACATTAGCACAATTAACCTAACGAAGAATCCAGTCCATCACTCTAGGACCAAACATATTGAAGTGCGTCACTACTTCATTAGGGATCATGTTGCTAGAGGAGATGTTGTACTCTCATATGTAGAGTCTAAATCAAATCTAGCGGATATTTTCACTAAACCACTCCCCGAAAATGAGTTTAGCTTCTTAAGAAGGGAGTTGGGAATGTGTCGCGCTTCATAGACAGAAAATGCATTCAAAACCCTTGATGATCATTTCGAATTGTTGGGCAACAATTGGGTAACTTGGGGACATCTCACACAAACTATAAGGTTTACCAAAATGTTTATGTTTGCTAGAAATGGGGTGAGATGCTAGGATCAACTAAATTTCTCGAAATGTCATTACATCCCTTGAGAAATTTGGTTGACGAGATAAAAATCACTTCGGTGACCAAGTATGGGGAAAACCAATGCATAACACATGTGTACTTGGCTCCATGATCATATTTGGACATTCCAATCAAGGAAACTTGATTGGAAACTTGAATTTGATACAAACTTGTTTGAAATTGAGTGGATGTTTGTTGATTGAGTTTGACTTCACTTGAGTGGAGCAAAGTGATTGTTAAACTTATAAGGACCTTTGATCCTGGTTCAGGGATCAATCTTAGTCAAGGGACCACTTCCAAGATTGATAACTTTCATCAGATCTTGTCAGAAATCATTTGGAAGTCTGAAACTGAAAGTTTCAGATCGTATCAGGAAAATTCAGGAAGCCTGATTGGTCACCGGACCGATTAGGAGTATGTCTAATCAGTCCAACGGACCGATCCAGCTCCTTTGCGAAAAATTGTCAAAACCCACTGTGTTGGTCTGGATCGGTCCCCGAACTGATCTAGCACCTTGTGGTGATCGGTCCACAGACCGATCAGGGGGTTCACGAAAAAACCTCCAAACCTACTGATCGCTTCCTGATCGATCAGCCGATCGATCAGGGGCCTGCCTGATCGGTCACCCGACCGATCAGGACCAGGCCAGTCCGATCAGGCCGGAGCCTGATCGGTCTGGGCACTCCCAGATCGAACGGTGATCCATTCAATCGCATTAAATTACGGTTGGTGGACCGATCCACCAACCGATTAATTCCTCCTAAACCTTACCTTTCCGAACCCTAACGCCGAAATCCTCTCTTGCGCGTGCGATCTACTTGCTGTGCGAGAGCTCCTCCTGCGTTTCCTCCTCCCTGCGCGTGGCTTCCTACGATCATCTCCCTGCTGCGCGTGCGACTGGTTCTCTCTTCTGCGCTGCTAGGAGTTTCCCTTTTGCTGTGTTCTTGTTCGCAAAGCACCATTTGTGTGTGTTGTTCTCTGCGCAACTCAGTCGCGTGATTCCTCTCGTGAGCAAGTTTCCGAAGTCAATCAACTCAACATGGCACCTAAGTAAGCATTGTTGTTGGTTTTCTTACAAATCAATTCATAGATTATGTATTTGGGCTAACCATGTTCCTTCTTTTGGTGTTTTCCTGTTGTGTTGTGATCCTGCTCATTGCCGTGACCATGCCATGATTTTTCACCCAACTGATTAAACCTAATCATGTGCAATCTATATCATGATCTGATTCTTCCCGTGATCAAATCTTGGTTCTTTGATTAAACTTATGCTCATATGATCAATTCCATCTTGTGTTATATTTCATTCTTGTGTCATGATCATGTTCACTTGTTTCACTTTATTTGATTTAAATTGTTGCCATGATCTATTCAAACCCTTTAGAAAGTCATCTAAGGGCAAGGAACCCTCTGAAGGGTCCTCCAAGGGCAAAGACCCTTCATCATCTACACCCCTTCAAGACTTCCACCACCTCCACATATTAGATTTCAAAATATTCATTATTCTCTATCCTTTCAATGACACACTTTCAAACTCATGCCATGTCGAACTGTGGACCAAACCTTCATTTACGAACATTGTCCGATGGTACGGCAAATCATTGAACACTATGAACTTCAATCCATTCTTTTTCTTGAGAGGCTAATCAACTTTGATTTGGTCTCTGAATTTTATAATAATATGGTCAGTGGAGAGGGCACGAGGTGGAGGACCCGTGTCGCCAGTGTCGACCTTGATTTTAATCTATCTGCTTTCACTGCCTTTCTTGGTTGTCGCCGGTCAGATAATGACTTTTCACTCTACCCTTATCTTCCGGATCCTCTACCGATTCCCTTTGATGGAGTCACCCCTGACTCTATCCATGAGTACTTTTTCGATCATCCCAGGTCGAGGGATCTTGGTGAGGCTACTAGTGACTTCCCTACATTTGCTGCTCTCCGCCTTTCCCCCATAGATTATGTATTGTTTAAGATTATCACTAACTGTCTCATCCCTACTACTTTAAAGCACTTAGATGAAATTCACTCATTCCACTGCTTGATGCTCTACGGGATGCATCGACGGTTAGACTTTGATATCATGACGACCATTTACTTCTCCATCATCGTCCACAGTCAGATGTACGGTCAGACAGTTTACATGCCGTTTGGCCATATCATCACTGCCTGGCTACAGTCGGTTGGTATTGACATTTCACAGGGCAGCATTGTACCCATGGTTCGACAGGACTGTCGACTTGATCGTCGCATGTTGGCCCAGTCTGGCATTGTTGTCGGACCACAGGGGCTGAGGTGGAAGGATCGGCGACGTGTGGGGGAGTTACCGGGAGCAGCCCATGATCAGGAGCGACCCGTTGTAGCTAAGGATTACGATGAGTGGACTCCTGACCTACGCTGGCAGGTTGCGGAGCTAGAGCGGACGATGCAGCGCGAGCTACATATTTCCGAGCTCTTGCGACAGGAGGTCAGCTCAGAGTTTCGGTCCTTCGATCGCCGACTAGACGCTCTAGCATCCGACATTTCTGGGATCTACTCACTGTAGGAGACGTGGTATGAGAAGTGGTACCATCATACGTTTCCTGGAGCTGCGACCTCCATTAGCACTCCACCAGGAGATGTTATATGTATTGATGATTCATCGGACGATGACCCCGCTGAGGGTTGATGCTATTTGTCTGTCTAGATTGTTTGACTCTATGGTTGTATGCCTCTGATTTATATGCTTATTGTTAGTTGATATGATTGTTCATATGCCTGCTATCGTCATGTATACCTTATTATGCATTGCAATGATTATGCTTATGATGCCATGCTCATATGATATATATGATTGCTTTGCCATGCCTTATCTTTATCGAATGTTTTCATATGCTTTCAAAATTCAATCAAATCTTTTGTTATTTTGGGAAACCCCTGGGGTTGAGGGGGAGTATGATTAAACTTAACAACCCGTCTACACCCTTTTTGGTGTTTGACAAAGGGGGAGAGTGTGGTTGGTTAAGTTTGGGATAACTATGTTGTAGGGGGAGGATCCTGATTCCCCTATGATTTTGAAATTTGAGAATAATGATTTCAAATCCCTAAACTTAAAATCGGGTTGTCAAACAACAAAAAGGGGGAGATTGTTGATGTAGTCTGACCCTGATTGTTATTTTGGTGTTGATACCGATTTTAGTTTAGGTTGATGATTATGATTATGATTAAGTTCTGGTCATGGACTAGGCATACCTTGTGGAACTAAGTTTGATGAAATCCTAACCTGGAGGGTTAGGTGTGAAGAAATCCTAGCTTGGAGGGCTAGGTATGGAAAAGTCCTAACCTGGAGGGTTAGGTGTGAAAAGTCCTAGCTTGGAGGGCTAGGTATGAAAAGTCCGAACCTGGAGGGTTAAGTGTGGAAAAATCCTAGCTTGGAGGGCTAGGTGTGGAAAAGTCCTAACCTGGAGGGTTAGGTGTGGAAAATCCTAGCTTGGAGGGCTAGGTGTGAAAAGTCCTAACCTGGAGGGTTAGGTGTGAAACAGTCCCGGCTTGGAGGGTCAGGTCATAGCTTGGAGGGCTAGGTTGATGAAATACCGGCTTGGAGGGCCAGGTCCTAGCTTGGAGGGCTAGGTTGATGAAATCCTGGCTTGGAGGGTCAGGTCATAGCTTGGAGGGCTAGATTTAGAGCTGTCAAACGGGCCAACCCGTGGCGGGGCGGGTTAGCCCATGGCGGGCCGACCATTTGGCGGGGCGGGGCGGGTTGACCCGTCATCTAGGCGGGTTGGAAAATCCCCAACCCAACTCAATCCAAGGCGGGCCGTGGGTTAGGCGGGCTAACCCGCGGGCCCATCAAAATATTTTTAAAAAAATTAAAAAAATTCATATATTTAGATTTCATCAATCAAATATCATAAGAAATATATTTTTAAATATAAATGGATACAAACGAGTAATCATGTGATGAAAAATATTATTTTTTATTTCAAAATAATAATAAAGAAAGATAATAAATTGTCATAAAACTTAACTAACATGTGATTCACAACCCGCGGGCCAACCCAAGCCCGTCGCGGGTCGACCCGTGCGGGTCGCGGGCCTAGGCGGGTTGGCCCGCGGCGGGCTTGAGTTGCTTAAATCCTAACCCAACCCGTATAAATTGATTGGCGGGGTGGGGCAACCCGACGGGCCCAACCCAAATTGACAGCTCTAGCTAGGTTGGATGAAACCCTAGCTTGGAGGGCTAGGTTGGAGTCCCTGGATCGGTCTGGTGACCGATCAGGGAAGTTGGCACGGTGCTCCTTCGTGGATCGGTCTGGTGACCGATCCAGCGATGACTGATCGGTCTGGTGACCGATCAGGGAGTATGCAATTCACTCACTGCTCGGCTCCTGATCGGTCTGGTGACCGATCAGGGAGCCCACAGTGAGTTGAGTTCCCCTGCTGCACTGCTCCTGATCGGTCCGGTGACCGATCAGGGAGCATCCAGTAGGTTTTTGGGAACCTTACTGATCTGCTCCTGATCGGTCTAATGACCAATCTGGAACACTGTTCAGACCGTTCTGGAGAACGATCAAGTGTCGCGGACTTCGTCTTATAACCGATCAGGCCGGAGCCTGATCGGTCAGGAAGCTTCCTGATCGGTTTGGTGACCGATCAGGCTCGTGTGGTCGCGAAAGCTAGGAGTCCCAGCAAAGCAGTGGATCGGTCCGGTGACATATCCACGAGCCCTGGATCGGTCCGGTGACCGATCACTTTAATTCAAAATGCACTGTCAGACGCTCTGATCGCGTCTGAACACATCTGATTTCTCTGCACTTAATCTCTGATACTTGATTCACTTCTGATTTGCTGTGCTAATGCTCTGATTAAGTGTGCAGGTGATAGGAATGGATTCAAACACTCAAGGAGAGTCAATGGAGGTCTTTTCTTGGAGCAGGTTTGTCCATTTGCCATCTCAGGTTGCAACAGTTGCTGGCGTTACTGGAGCTGCTGACTGGGGCTAGGCTGAGGGAAGCTCAGGGAGTCCAGGAGAGTTCAGTGGTAGGCTGGTGGTTGCAGGTGAGTAGCTTGAGGCTGCAGTGAGATGACCTGGCAATCAGTGGAGAGACTTAAGCTGCGTAGCGGAGAAGATCTGTGTAGTTTTTGGCTGAACAGACTTCTTGCTGCGCGATCAGTTCTCTACATTGTGCTTGTGCAATCTGTTGTTCCATCATCTTGAGCAAGCAACTGCGATTACTCTACTATCTGAAGCAACCTCTGTTACTTGAGCATTTGGAAGAAGAACTAGGAAGCTTGGCCAGTCCATCAGCGAGAAGACACGAAGAAGGGAGTTCTTGCGTGAGATCTGCGCTGGGTGGAGCTCGGTGAGAAGTTTGCTTGGGTTCTTGCTGTCCTAAGTGCTCTGTAAGATCCTTCTTGTGTTTCATTGTGCTTAAAACTTTATCCTTGTTGAAACGCTGTGGAGAGGTTACTCCATCGAGAAGGAGGTTGCATTTTATCCGGATTTTTCGGGGCTTGATCTGCCGACGATCAAGGGATCGCCCACCTTAAGGGTACGCCAAGGAGTAGGGGCAAGTTATCCCCGAACCTTGTAAATCCTCTTGTTAGCGTTTTGCATTTGTGCTTAGCTTAGGGTTCATTTCTGCATACTCTGTTTTTCCTTTAGCTTCCGCTGTGCTACTAACATTTGAGGTGCAGAAAATCGATAAGTGCTAAAGTTTAAGTGTCTGGCTACATTCACCCCCCTCTCTAGCCATCCAAGTTTCAACATCATTTGCTATGCTTCTAAGACTTTAGATGCTGCTTAGGCTAACTATACCACCACAGAAAAAGAGCTCCTTTCTATTGTTTTTGCTTTGGATAGATTTAGATCATATTTGCTATGTTCTCATATAATTGTATTTTCTGATCATGCAACCTTGAAGTATCTTCTGAAGAAGCCGGATGCAAAGCCCAGATTGATTAGATTGATGCTTTTACTTCAAGAGTTTGATTTGGAGATTCGAGATAGGAGTGGTAAGGAAAACTTGGTGGCAGATCATTTGAGTAGGATAGAGGGAGATGGACACCCTACTACTATTGATGATGATTTTAGAGATGAGCACCTTTTAGTGGTGCATGGTGAGTTGCCGTGGTATACAGATCTAGTTAACTATTTAGTAGCTAATGTTTTTCCTACACAATTTACTAAGGCTCAGAAAGACAAATTTAAGAGTGATGCTAAATTCTATGTGTGGGATGATCCTTATTTATGGAAATTTTATAGTGATCAAATAATTAGAAGATGCATACCTGATCATGAGTTTCATTCAGTTCTTACACTTTGCCATTCGTCAGCCTGTGGAGGACATTTTGGTCCACAGAGGACCACTAGGAAAATTTTAGAATGTGGATTATACTGGCCTACTTTATTCCATGATGCTTATCTAATTTATAAAAACTGTGATAGATGTCAGAGAACAGGAAACATAGGAGCTAGGAATGAAATACCCCAACAAACTCTGCTTTTCTGTGAAATTTTTGATGTATGGGGGATAGACTTTATGGGACCTTTTCCTGCATCTTGTGGATTTTTGTATATACTGCTTGCTGTTGATTATGTATCTAAATGGGTGGAGGCCATTCCCTCCAAGACTGACGATTCTTTTTGTTGTTGTGAGTTTTATTAGGTCACACATTTTTTGTAGGTTTGGAATTCCAAGAGCTATTATAAATGATCAAGGTTTACATTTTTGCAACAAGCACATGAAGGCTTTACTCAATAAATATCGGGTTTTGCGTAAAGTTCTACTTCTTACCACCCCCAAACTAATGGACAAGCCAAGGTATCAAATAAAGAGATTAAGGCAATCTTGGAGAAGACCGTGGGGCCTAGTAGAAAAGATTGGAGCAAAAGACTTGATGATGCATTGTGGGCGTATCGGACGGCATATAAGACACCTATTAGAATGTCTCCTTACCGGCTAGTTTATGGGAAAGCTTGTCACTTACCCATGGAGATAGAGCATAGAGCTTATTGGACGGTGAAAACTTACAATTTTGATGCAAATAAGGTGGGAGAAGAAAGGAAGCTACAACTTCAAGAACTTGAGGAGATAAGATTGGAAGCATATGAAAACTCAAGAATTTACAAAGAGAAGACTAAGAACTTTCATGATAAGCATATAGTGAAGAAGGAGTTTCAAATTGGTGACAAGGTCCTTTTGTACAAATCAAGGCTCAAATTGATTAAAGGTAAGTTGAGGTCTAGATGGGAAGGCCCATTTCTTGTTACTAATATTTTTCCTTTTGGTGTTATTGAGATTAAGGATGAGGCTAATGATTTTATTTGGAGAGTTAATGGCCACCGGCTCAAGAAATACTTTGAAGAAGTGAAGGAGCTAGATGTGGATGGATTGGATATCAATGATGCTATCTACCCAACTTAATGGGGAGTTTGTTCCTTCTTACACTCTTATTTCATTGTATATACCATTTTTATATTTTCTAGCAGTAAATTTTTCTTTTACAGTGAGTTCTTGCTAATAAATGCTTAGGTAGTGTAGAGTGAATAAAGATTCATTGTAGATATCATTTTATCCTCTTTGGCATTTTATTTTATGCATGATTTGGAATAAATGTATCTCTCTATATTTTCTTTATATCATTTTAGAATCCTTTGAAAGTGAATTAAATTTGGTTGTTAAAACTTAGGATTTGAGCCCATGGATGAAAATTCTTGGATCTTTGAGTTACTACTTAGTTATGGACTCTAGATTGATGACTTGAGATGAATTCTTTTTACCCAGTGAGGATTTGGCCGTCTTTTTGAGATACACACATGTGATTGTACTCTAGAACTTGCATAGGTTTTTTCAAAACTATAATTCTATGATTGGACCACATTTATAGAGGTGAATCATCTTGTTCCCTTTTTCATATCATTTTTTATAATATTTATTGTTGATCTACTCTATATTCTCCCTAATTTTTCTGTTCATAACCATATTTTCCATGGACTTGGGTGCTTTGATTGTTCTTGATGTTACTTTGCCCGAGACGGTCAAGAAGCTAAGTGTGGGGGAGGTGGAAAGTGTTTTGAAGTGTTTTGGTAAGAAATGATGCATATTAAAGCTTGTTTTTAGATGCCAATGTCGATTGCAATTTCTGGTCAGTAAGTTCCAAGTGAAGCACTTAATTTTCCCACTACCATTTGATGTAAGGTTTTTGTGATTCAAGATGCTATAAAGAAATTAGAGACCTTCAAGACTCAATCACTTGAAATTTTTAGATTTCTGAAAATTGATTCTGTGGAGCTGAATTTTGAAATAGAAATGCAAGAATGGATTTCAAGTGGTATCAAGTAGAGCTCAGTAATATTAGTGAAGAGTTTGAAGCATTGAAGTTGCACATATGAAGCTAAGTTAAGCTGTTGCGTGCCAAGTTAAGCTGCACATATGAAGCTAACAGTTTGTCCTGGAACTTTTCAGATTCTGAAATTTTACAGAGCTGAAACAACTTGGAGCAGAATCTGAGCTAATCCAAATTGCTGGATTCGGGAAGTTAGGAAAAAAAAGAAGGAAAAGAAAAAGAGAAAAAGAACTTGGCTGCAGAAAAACAGAACAAAAGCTGAAAAACAGAAAAAAAACAAAAAGAAGAAAAAAAGAGAGCATGAAGTGGAATGTCAGGAGTTGGATTAGTTTTCTGAATTGGAAGAAGTGATCAAGGTGCTAGTTCAATTTAAGATGTAGTTATTGATTGAAAGAGGTGAAATCTCGGCAGAAACAATTTCAGACTCTTCTCAGTTCAGATTCTAATCGTGCTCTGATCGGTCTCCAGACCGATCAGGGAAGTGTCTGATCGGTCACCGTGACCAATCAGAAGGAAGCCAGACCGATCAGGAGAAAGCCAGAACGATCAGGAAGAGCCTGATCGGTCTCTTGACCGATCAACAGAGGGTTGGCACACAGCAACTTCTTGTCACACTGAATTCGATGATAACTTTGATTTGTGCAGGAATAATACAAAAAGAAGAGGGGCAAAGTTCATTTGGTTACATTCTTTAGTATCCAAGTCTTCCACTTTCTTGAATTTTCATCTACTACATTTTTATCTCATTCTTATCATTCCATATTTCTTTAACTTGTTCAAATGATCCTTTTTAGGTGTGGATCCAACTCAAGAATGATGGTGGAGAGTAGAGCATAAGCAAGCTTATGGTAGTGCAAGAAACATGATGTGTTTGAGTGAGCTCCACTTTTATCAAAAATTTAGAACTTAGGAAGAGAGCCACCAAAAATTTTTTTTCTTGAGAGGATTTGTGTGTTTAATTCATCTCAATTAGTCATGAAGGATGAAGTATACTTTGTTGTTGACTACGGACAAGACTCTAGTCTATTGAGTTTAGATTTTTGAGAATTGACAATCCTAGGTAATTTCCTTTCAATTGCTTCTAACTATGATTGAGAATAATCAAGGGGGGTATATCATTAGTTCACTAGTTAGTTTGTGCGAGACGCCCAAGAGCAAGTGTGGGGGAGTTGATAATTACCATTTTGTTAATCAATTTAGGCTCTCAAGTCGATGTTTTGATCCCTTTTTACATGCTTAATCTTGCATTTACACTAGGTTCCATGAGTTTTTGCTATTTTAGTTTTGGATGCAAATCTTTTTATATTTGAAATGTTTTAGCATTAAAATTTGAATATAATTTTGTAGGCTTTGAATGATCATGGACCTAGATCAGATTGGATCGAATTCGAGTTCAGACTTGGATTCGGATCAAGAGGATCAAGGATGGAGAAATGTGGGTCGTCCAATCAAGGCATGGGGAGATCTGAGCCATTTGTCATCTTCTGATCAATCCGTGCTCAAGGCAGAGTTAATCAAGATCACAGATCAAGATATGAAGTTTTGGTCTAAATCAGAAGTCATCTGACCGTTGGATCAAGCTTAAGAGGAGTCTAAGCCATCCATTCAAAAGGAAGGGTAATCTGAGCCATCCGTTGCAGATCTGATCGATCCAAGCTACTAAGAAGAAGATCCTGACCATTGATGTAGATCTGGAAAGTTTGATTCCAATCCGAGATGATCTGATCGTTGGATGAAGCGAAGATGATCACAGCCGTTCAATTTTAAATGGGATGAGTTAAATCAGGAATTCCTCCACAGAGCGGGGTGTCGCGAGTTCTTCCCTGTTCTTCAGATTTCTTAGCATTTTTCTTCTCCGATCCACGCGGCCACATCAGATCTAAGCTCATTTCAAGTTCTCGAATTGTAGAGGGAGATTTCCGGTGAAGTTTGCAAGCAATCTCGTCGCTGAAAGGGCTCAGGTGAGGGTTTCGCCGAGGGCTCTGCTTCTTCTGATCGATTCCTATTTGATCGCCGATCTTCATCAACTGGAGTTGTCGGAGCATTCGGAGGGGTTCTCTGAAGGGTTCTGAGGGTTCCTGAGCCACGATCGCCATCCAATTCATCAAGAAGGAGGGGATCGGAAGAAGATTTCAGTTATCTCATCAAGCTGCTGATAAGCTGATCTCGGGAGTCAATTCTCTGCTGATTTGTCGAGCTAGAGGGTTTCTAGCTGGTTCTTGTGTGACGGCAAGAAGGATCTTGGCAAGGGATGGATCTGTTGTTTAAATTCTGTTTCTGAACTCATTTCCTTCGTTGTTTCAGTTGTATCAATCTTCATAACAGTATCTGATCGGTCTGTTTGACCGATCAAGGAAGCATCTGATTGTTCTGTTGACCGATCAGGTAAGTATATGATCGGTCTCTAAACCGATCAGGCAGGTCTCAGCTACGTTCAATCCTGTTCTTTAGTAAGCTTTGTTCTAAATTTCACATTCCTACAGTTTAGCTACATATCTTAAGCTTTCCTGCCTTTGATATTAGTTTTTGAATTGTAATCTCATAGTTTGCATTGAATTGCTCAGTTTCAAATAGGGATAAGTGTAGTATCCTTGTTTCAGTTTTCAAATAGGGATAGTTAGTTTTAGTTATTCTGTTTCCTTTGCAATTTCATTCATTATCACAAAACAACCCCCATTTCAATTGAAAACCCAAAATAGAAAACGACAAAATCTAGCTTGAGTTAAGCATTCTTAACTAGTCCTTGGAAAAATACGACTTAAGGCCCTTATAATACACTTAGATTTGTGAGCTAAGGGTTTTCAATTTATAAATTCAAATTTAAGGCTCATCGTGACACTCGTTGTCGGCTAACACTCATCAATCATCCCAACATCAACCCATAGATCCGGCGGCACCTCGGTTCCGTTCCGAGGCTTGCCGGTGGGTCTTTGAAAATGCTGACTTTATTCTAATGAATTGTAGATATCTCAATCAGTCATATTTTCAGGAGATTACTCTTCACATTATTGAGATCATCACTCATTTTGAATTAGAAAAGTTAGTATATTGTCAGCATTATGTCAACTTTTACCTCTGCAAGGAGTTTTATGTCAATCTTACATGTAGTAGTCCCGATGACGGGACGTATAAGTCTATGGTACAGGGAGTTACCATTCCTTTTTCATCTGCATTATTAGGATCTTTCTTAGGGTGTCAGAGTCAGAAAATCCGTTTACATGTTTTCCCAATGTCACTGAGTCATTAACATTGCCTAATGTAACCATTGATCATATTCATCGTCATTATTTCGATAATCTTCAACCTCCTCTGGAGCGTATCTTTATAGCTAGGCGCATGAGTCCAGTTAGCAACATCTTATATAAAATTACCCAAGACTGCATTCTGCCTATTGTCACCAAGGGGAGGTCAAAGATTCGGCTACCTCACTTGGTAATGATGTATGCTTTAGAATGGAGGATAGACATTGACATCTCCTGCCATGTATTTGCATCTATTGTACATTTTTCGCATGACATCAATAGGAAGATTTACATGTCATTCGGTCATATTTTGACCGAATTCTTTACATCCAGAGGTATTAGAGTCACTAGAGGTCAGGTACATCAGCTGTCTAAGGATTACGACTAGATAGGTTCTCGGCAGCTCTCCTTGGCTGGGATCGAGAGGCGGCAGGGAGTGATGGTCTGGTGACATCGTCATGCTTCCTCCAGCTCTAATGATGATGAGGATGCTGCTCTTGCTACTGCACCTGCTGCTGCTCCTGCTGGGATTACAGAGGAGCGGTTCTCCCGACTAGAGGCAGAGGTTCATGGACTTAGGGAGGACTTCCAGAGTTTCCAGCAGCGACAGGTTACTATTCAGGGGGAGGTTCATGAGCTCAGGGAGCACTTTCAAAGTTTCCAGCAGCGACAGGATGATATGTACGAGATGATGCAGCACTGGAACCTTATGTATCAGGGCCCTCCTCCTCCTCCTCCTGGCGATGATGATGCGTAGCTTCCATATGACTTAGATGTGAGGTGTTGAGAGTATGTTTAGCTTGGGCATTTTTTTTCTCAAATACCGTATTTGACATTGTAATATTTGAGGTTTTTGGGATTATGGTTATTGTAGTTTTTTTTAAAATAGTTTGGATGAACCTTTTTACTTTTCTAGTATGGTTTATATGGATTGTTATTACTTTAGTTGTGCTTTGTGCAATCTTATGGCTATATGATGAATTCCAAATTATATTCTATCTAGAGATTATGGTATAAAGGGGGAGCTTTCATCATCTTTTCTTTCTTTACCATTGATATGAGAAAAAGGGGAAGGATTGAAAATATTTCTATGTTTTAAATAGTATGTGATAGACTTGTAAAATATATGAGGTCAAATCTAGGATAGAAGAATGATACAGAATGGAGTGTTTTCAAAGGATAATTTTGGTCAAAAAGTCAAGCATATTTGATTTTTTCATGAAAATATATTTTTTAGGTTAGAATAAATCATAAGAAATATGTTTGCAAAATTTCAGATTTTTTTGGATTTTATCAAATTTATGGGGGGTTTCTGAAATTCAGCTCAGAACCTGAAATTTTAGATTGATACGTATCAGTGGACTACCCCCTGGGGTAGTCGACTGATCATTCTGTGGGTTTGAAGTGTGAAGGCACCAGTCGACTGGTAACTGACGCAGTCAACTGGTGCCGCTGTTTTCTGATTTCTGGGGGTTTTCAGAAACAAAAGGTATTCCTAATTGATACCAATGGTAAGTATTGCTTGGGGCAATCATTTTGATGATGTCAAAGGGGGAGAACTTGTGATCTAAGTTAGGTTTAACATAACTTGTGACTTATGGTTTGAAGTTAGTTTTTAAACTTGTGGGTATGTGAAAATTGAAAATTATGTGGAGGACATAGGTTAAGAGGGAGGATGCATGTTTATGTTGCTTAACTGACTATGTCTGTAATTTTCAATTGTTATTGTTGTACCTAATTTAAACATATTGCCACACATCAAAAAGGGGGAGATTGTTGGTGCATTCAACCCAAGTTTGATCGGGTAGATCATGAGTTTTGATGTGTGTGTCAATATGATTATGTTAGGGTTACATGTTGATCTAATATGTGTATGTGAGTGTGCAGATTTGTAGGATGCACATGGACTTAGTTAGACGTCTTCGGGTCCGGTGAAGGATGGTGTGAGGAGACAAGTCGTGAGCTTGAATGCATCCGAGGGACCGTAGACAAAGCAGGGACGATGAGCCGAGGGAAACGAACTTTGAGGCATACGCGAAGGATGACATGGGAGACGAGCCGTGGGCTTGCATGCATCCAAAGGACGAGAGCCGAAGTCGCAGAAGGCTTGAAAGCAACACGTCAAGGCTGCTGGATGAAGAGTCAGCTAAGTCGTGAGGATTCGAGGGCTGAGAGAACTGTACTCGGGAAGGAAAATCCTAGGGTTCAAGTGCTAAGAGAATTGTACTCGGGAAGGGAAACCTTAGGTGGCAGTCGACTGATGCTTGGATCAGTCAACTGATCCTAAGATCAGTCGACTGGTGTCGACCAGAAGTTGAAACGTCAAGTTGTGACTTTCGAATTCGCGAGAACCAGTCGATTGGGCTATCACCAGTCGACTGGTAACGGTCAGAATAGTATCGAGCACTATTTAAGAGGGCTCGTTTTTTGTTGTTCTTGCTGGGCGAAATAAGCTTGGGAAAAGTCTGTTAGTAGCCTAAACGTGCTCAGAGGTTGTCAAGATATTGTGCCGAGGTTTCTCCACCCACAAGGAGCGACAAGAGCTAGTCGGAGGTGTTCCGGGGAATCATCCACCGAATGATCGGGATCGTCCACCTTACGGGTAGCCGTGGAGTAGGAGTATCATCTCTGAACCATGTAAAGGTCTTGTGTTAGCATTGTTTTAGTTTATTGTTTTAGATTTCCGCTTGCGCTTGCTAACCGTTGTAGGAAGAAGATCGAATAGTATCTATTCATCCCCCTCTAGCTAAACGACTAGGTCCCAACAGCGAGCCCAGCGGCTAGAAGCCTACCAGGTGGAATACCTCCTCTCAAAAGACTTCAATTGGCTTCTTAGTCGACGCACAGCCAATATGATAAAATATGGCATGAACGGGGCGCTAAAGCAACGGAGGAAATCAGATACCTTCCTACTGACCTGCCTGTCAACGCTGTAAAGTTAGCCCAAATTTTCGAAGGCCTCCCTATGGATGCTTTCCCCACTTTTGCTTAGACACTTTTTCTTTTACTTTTTTGGTCGGCTCACTAAGAGCACATATGTACTTTTCAAGTATTAATGAACTATGAACTCTTTCCTTTGCTTTCTTTTTTTCTTTTGTTTATGGTCTGTTGAACGCTATCTCTAGCTTAACTCACTGGAGAGCCAAAGTCTAGAACGTCGATCGGGTGACCATAATTGATCGTGGAGTGCCACGTCCAGTCTGCTGCGATCGTTAGGCACGGGGGAGCCCTACTTATAACTTGTTTAGAATCAAGAGTGTGGAATTCGATCAAGCGACCATAATGGATTGTGGATCACCATGTCTGGTCTGCTGTGATCGTTAGGCGCAGGGGAGCCCCGCTTATAACTTGTTGAGAAGCAAGGATTTGGAACGCCAATCGAGTGACCATAATGGATCATGGAGTGTCACGTTCGGTTTGCCGTGATCGTTAGGCGGGGGGAGGCTTCGCTTATAATTTTCTGAGAAATAAGAGTCTGGAACGCCGATCAGGCGACCATAATGGATCGTGGAGCGCCATGTCCAGTCTGCCGCGATCATTAGGCATAGGGGAGCCCCACTTATAACTTGCTGACAAGCATGCGTTTGGAACGCCTATCGGGCGACCATAATGGATCGTGGAGTGCCATGTTCGATCTGCCGTGATTGTTAGGTACAGGGAGTCTTGCTTATAACTTGTTGAGAAGCAAGAGTCTGGATTGCCGATCAAGAGTGGCTAATTCCTGCATTACTATTTATATTTAAGAAAATTACAACTTAGTTACAGGAATTCTTACTCGTGATACAGTTGCAAATGAGTTATATTTATTATATGTGTACTTATTGTCTGATACTTTACATTGTAGATAACATGGTGTGTGGTGTTAGAGATATGAGAGAAGTGTCCTAAGGCAATCGCCTTATGGTTGTAAACATTTATTTTAATAAATGATAATTCACTATTTGAGTATACATGTTTGTGTATTTGATTGGGATCTTAAACTCATCTACTGAATGTCCGCAATACAATTCACAGCATAAGAGAATTTGTGATGGGATCACAACTAGTGATTATCTCTAAATGTGCAATTGTGAAGTATTGAAAATATCCCTAGTCAATGAATTGATAAAAACGGACATTATCAATTCTGTTGAGACTAGCATGGGTTATTCTCTAATCAGCTGATTCTCACTGGCTGGTGACATTGGGATGTCCGGAGATAAACATGGATGCTAGTTGACGGAACTAGTTCATTGGAGTGACTAGCTATAAGACTTCATATGGTAATCTACATATAGATATGTCAATGAAAGTTCTTACTGCAGCTTAAGTGCGATTAAACTCGTGACTTTGCAAAGTCATCCCAAGGAGAACTCGGCGTGGACGCGAATAGAGGCGGAGCTTCCAAGGGACGCTACGGTTGGATCTCGTCCCTTACTTCGAGTTACGCGAGGTATTAAAGTAAATTAGTTTACCTTTCCGCAAAGTTTTAATTTATGATTACGTCCACACATCATAAGGTCGCATGCTAGATACGTGGTTAAAATAATTTATGAAATTATTTTATGCTAATTCTTCCGTTGCACGTAAAATTTTAAAATATTACGAACCCATATCCTTGTCAACATGCACCCGGTCCCATCAGTGGTATCAGAGCCGGTTAGTGTTCGACATAATCATATAATTGTTTTGAGGAAAACTTTGTCATAATCTCAATTTTGGAAAAATTTTCAATTATGGAAACTTTCCAATTATAATAAATTTTGGATTTAGGAATTTCGAAGTTTGGAAGTCCTCATGAAATTTCGCAAACTTTTGAAATTTCCTAGTTTCTGAAATTTTATAATAATTGTGAAAACTTCCCATCTTTGGAAACTTTCCAATCTTGGAAATTTTCTATTTTAGAAATTTTCCAACTTTGGAAATATGTAAGTTTTCTTTGTACCAGAAACTTACAATTATTCTGAAAACCTATTATGAAATCTCGCAATTTTGGGTACTTTTTTTCAAGAAAGTCTAGACAAATTTATGGACAATTAATTGACAATTTAATTTAAATTGGTTTTTAAATTGACAACAAAATTCTTTATTTTGGATTGAGCCTCGGGGAGCCGTCCAATTTAAAGTTAGTTGTTGTAATTTAATTTCCCAATTTTAAATGAAATTGTCATGTTTAATTTGGTTGCGCTTCCGAAGCGGACCAAATTGGATTTACGACAAATTACTTTTCTTTGGGTATCTGAGCCTCGGGGAGCCACCCTTAGAAAATGATTTGTTGTAATTAATTAAATCCATGAATAAAATATGATTTAAGAGGTGATGCTCTTACATATTGTTGTCTCCAAAATTAATTAGGAAAATGGTTTCCTATAGAGTTTTTTAAATGAGATTTTCATGAAAATAATATGTGGTTGAATTAAGGGAATTGTCTCTTAATTTAATAAGTTTTGATTTAGAGAAATCAAAGTCTTGAACATATTATTTCCGAAATTGATTATGACAATTTAGGAAATTGTTTCCCAAAACAATTCCTTTAATAAAGTATGAAATTAGAATTAGGAAATCCGGTTCCTAATTCAATTAATGAGACTTGATAACTTAAGTCACATACATACTTTATTAAGGAAATCGTTAGTCATGACATGATATATGTCATGAATGTGCTTAGAAAAGATGAGACCCAAAACCCCTTACAAAATATTAAGGCCAACACCTTCCATTAATATGGTTAGAATCGGAGTTTTGTTTCTCATTTGGGTTGATGGACACATCCATGCCCAGCTTGAACCTCAACATGTTCAAACCATGGAATTAGTTTATGAATAATGTAGTTGGAGTCAGAGGTCAATCCTTAGTTTTGGTTGTTGGACACATCCAAGCCTGACTAAATGGTTGAATGAGCTCCAACCATATTAAAACTATTTCTTGATTAATGGGTCAGCCTTAAGCTTAGAGCATCGATTTGTTGTGCCACAGCCAAGGTCGATGTAAAGAGAGGTGTAGTTGGGTGCTATGTATATTGTTGCATACTTGTTAATGAGTTAACAACCCAATGATTTATGCAAACATTCAATTAGTTGATAGCATAAAGTGATAGTTACATATATGTGATATGTAATCAGTATAATTACCTACCTTCATAGCTAAGAATAACTTGATGGCCACAGTCATGGTTGTTCTTATCTATGGTTGGATATCAACCTATTTGGAGATGTTCCTACGATCTCCCGAATTGATAAAAAGGGTTATTCAATTTGAAAAATAAATAGGATTTTTTGTTAATGTATGTTGATACATTCTTTAATCATTCTTCTCACATAAGCTCAATTTGTATTTCTAGAAAAATCACTCGATCATGTCTTCTCTGAATTTGCGTTCTATTTTGGACACCAATAAACTGACTGAGCCGAACTTCATGGACTGGCTTCGAAACCTAAGGATAGTCCTCAAGGCAGAGAAGCTTGCTTATGTCCTTGAAAATCAACTTCCCGACCGTCCTCCAGAAAATGCAACTCCAGACCAATTGTTGGCCTATCAGAAACATGTGACCGATTCTGAACTTGCGAGTTGCATCATGCTAGCCTCTATGGTACCTGAGTTGCAAAAGTAACATGAGCATATGGATGCTTATACCATCATCTTCCATCTTCATGAGTTGTTTGAAGAGCAGGCGAGATCCGAAAGGTTCGAAGTCTCCAGACTCCTCTTCACCTCCAGGATGCAAGAAGGCACTTCTGCCTCACAGTTCGTGTTAAAGATGTAGGGGTACATTGAGCGACTGAGCACACTCGGTTTTGCAATGGATCATGAACTAAGTATTGACTTAATTCTGAATTGTTTGCCCAAAAGTTGTTCACAATTTGTGATGAACTATCGGATGAACAAGCTGGAGACTACCATTCCTGAGTTGATCAACATGCTGAAGACTGTTGAGCCTTCTATAAAGCAGGATCAGAAGATGGTACTGTTAGTTGGTTCCTCGAAGAAAGGTTCTAAGAGGAAGGCCAAAGAACAGAATAAAGGAAAGAAGATAAAGGCCAAAAAGACTGAAAAGACACCAAAAGACACTTGTCATCACTGTGGCAAGGAGGGTCACTGGCGAAGAAACTGCAAGGTTTATCTTGAGTCCTTGAAGAAGAAGGCATCCGATGCCCCATCCTCTTCAGGTATCTTCGTTATTGAATGTCACTCTATTTCCTCAAATACCTGGGTGCTTGATACTGGGTGTAGCTCACATATATGTAATGACATACAGGGGCTAAGAAATAGAAGAAGACTCGTCAAAGGAGAAGCAAATTTGCGAGTTGGAAATGGAGCAAAGATTGCTGCTGTTGCCATCGGAACATATTTGCTAAAGCTCCCCACTGGACGTGTCTTAGAATTGGATAATTGTTATTTCGTTCCTTCATTAATAAAGAACATTGTATCTATTTCATGTTTGAATGAAAAGGGTTATCATTTAACTTTTAGTAACAATTGTTGTTACATAACATTAAATGACGTTCTTTATGGGAATAGAACTTTGTGTAATGGTATCTACATGTTAGATTTATCCAGTGACGTTTTCAATATCGAAGTTAGCAACAAACGTGCTCGAATAGATAATCGAATAGACTCCTACACGTGGCATTGTCGTCTTGGCCATGTAAGTAAGAAACACATGACCGAATTACACCGATGTGGAATTCTGGAATCATTTGAACCCAGTTCATTTGATACATGCGAATCATGCTTAAAAGGCAAGATGACCAAATTACCCTTTTCCGGAAAAGGTAATCTAGTGGGAGAATTGCTTGGTCTAATACATACTGATGTATGTGGACCAATGTCAACTCTTGCACAAGGAGGCTATAGCTACTTCATCACCTTTATCGATGATCACTCACGATTCGGGTATGTGTTCTTGATGAAACACAAATCTGAAGCTTTTGAGAAATTCAAAGAGTTCAGAAATGAAGTAGAGAAACAACTTGGCAAAAGTATTAAGATACTTCGATCCGATCGGGGTGGTGAATATTTAAGTCAAGAGTTTCAAGACTATCTTAGGGACAATGGGATATTGTCCCAATGGACTCCGCCGTATACACCACAGCATAATGGTGTATCTGAGAGGCGTAACCGAACCTTGATGGACATGGTTAGGTCTATGATGAATCATGCAACTCTTCCAAAATCCTTTTGGGGCTATGCACTTAAGACAGCTGTTTACTTGCTAAACAGAGTCCCGACCAAGGTAGTCTCTACTACTCCATATGAGATATGGAATAATAAGAAACCTCACTTAACTCACCTTAAGATATGGGGTTGTCCTGCTTATGTGAAGTGGGCTGTATCAGACAAATTGGATGCTAAGTCTGAAAAATGTCTATTTATTGGATACCCTAAGGAAACGAAGGGTTACCAATTCTATCATCCCTTGGAACAAAAGGTGTTTGTTTCAAGGCATGCTGTATTTCTGGAAAGAGAATTTCTTTTACAAGAAAACAGTGGGAGTAGCATTGAACTTGATGAAGTTCAAAAAACTCCAATAGACATTACAGAGACACCTAGTCTAGACCCACAACCGATAACTCATAGTGATGAGCTATCAGTTGAACCTAAAACAACACCACCTCTTCGTAGGTCTGATAGGACACGCAATATTCCAGAGAGATACGGATTTCTCATAAGTGAATCGAACGACGTGTTACTCATAAGCGATGACGAACCTATCAGTTATGAAGATGTTCTGAAAAGTTCAGAAAGGGACAAATGGCTTGATGCTATGAAGTCGGAAATGGATTCCATGTACGAAAACCAAGTATGGGACTTGGTTAACCCACCTGAAGGGATTAAGCCCATAGGGTGCAAGTGGGTTTTCAAGAAGAAAACCGACATGGAAGGTAATGTTGTTACCTTTAAGGCTAGATTAGTGGCAAAAGGATATCGTCAAAAACAAGGAATTGATTATGACGAAACCTATTTGCCAGTAGCTATGCTTAAATCCATTCGGATGCTCCTAGCCATAGCAGCTCATTATGATTATGAGATATGACAAATGGATGTGAAAACAACTTTCCTTAATGGAAACCTGCTTGAGGATGTATACATGATACAACCTGAAGGTTTCACATCGGTTGATAAAACCAAAGTATGCAAGCTTCGACGATCCATATATGGACTGAAGCAAGCATCCAGGAGCTGGAATATCCGTTTTGATGAGACAATCAAAGAGTTTGATTTCTCACAAAATCCTGACGAACCTTGTGTGTACAAGAAGGTTAGTGGGAGTGCAGTCGTATTCCTAGTATTATATGTCGATGACATATTACTTATAGGAAACGATATATCAGTCTTACAGACAGTTAAAATTTGGTTGTCCAAAACTTTCTCCATGAAAGACCTGGGAGAAGCAACCTATATCCTTGGGATTAGAATCTATAGAGATAGATCAAAATGGTTGCTTAGTCTTTCGCAGTCTACATATATAGACCGAGTGCTAAAAAGGTTTAGCATGTCGGAATCCAAGAAAGGTTACCTTCCCATCAGGCATGGGATCAACCTTTCAAAGTCTATGTGTCCGCGCACAGAAGACGACAGGATTTGCATGAATAAGATTCCTTATGCATCCGCGATAGGATCTATCATGTATGCTATGTTATGTACAAGGCCCGATGTATCATATGCTTTGAGTGTCACAAGCAGATACCAGTCGGATCCAGGAATGGATCATTGGGCGGCTGTCAAGACAATCCTTAAGTACTTAAGAAGAACTAAGGATGTGTTCCTAATATATGGAGAAGGAGATATGGTAATACGTGGATATACAGATGCCAGTTTCCAGACAGATAAGGATGATTCCAAATCGCAGTCTGGATACGTATTTACTTTGAATGGAGGCGCAATAAGTTGGAAGAGTTCCAAACAAGACACCGTAGCGGATTCTACCACGGAAGCGGAATATATCGCAGCTTCGGAAGCAGCAAAGGAAGCAGTCTGGATCAAGAAGTTCGTCTCCGAACTTGGTGTGGTTCCAACCATTGATGAAGCAGTGCCGGTTTACTGCGACAACAATGGAGCTATTGCATAAGCAAAGGAACCAAGGTCTCATCAGCGATCCAAACACGTGCTTCGCCGCTATCATCTGATCAGAGAGATTATAAGTAGGAATGATATACAAATTGAGAAAATTCCCACTGAAAGGAATTTAGCGGATTCTTTAACTAAGGCCTTGCCTCAGAGTAAGTTTGAGGGTCATGTTAGAGCCTGTGGTATTGAATACCGTAGCGATTGACATTAGGCCAAGTGGGAATTTGTTAGTGATATGAGAGAAGTGTCCTAAGGCAATCGCCTTATGATTGTAAACATTCATTTTATTAAATGATAATTCACTATTTGAGTATACATGTTTATGTATTTGATTGGGATCTTAAACTCATCTACTGAATGTCCGCAATACAATTCACAGCATAAGAGAATTTGTGATGGGATCACAACTAGTGATTATCTCTAAATGTGTAATTGTGAAGTATTGAAAATATCCCTAGTCAATGAATTGATAAAAACGGACATTATCAATTCTGTTGAGACTAGCATGGGTTATTCTCTAATCAGCTGATTCTCACTGGCTGGTGACATTGGGATGTCCGGAGATAAACATGGATGCTAGTTGAGGGAACTAGTTCATTGGAGTGACTAGCTATAAGATTTCATATGGTAATCTACATATAGATATGTCAATGAAAGTTCTTACTGCAGCTTAAGTGCGATGTTCCTTTGACTTACGGTGTTCAAGTCATCTTGGTCATGGAGACTTATACTTTAACATCTTAAGCAAACATCTCCAAGGAGGTGTGGACCCAGGATGATTGGGTATAAGCCGAAGTGCCCGAAGATGTTTGAACAGCCTACAAAGGATTCACCACTCCTTGCGAGGAGATGTATACCCAGGCCTATCGTCGGATTGTTACTCAAAGCCTCTGGCCAGAGCATATCATGTTTAGAGTATGAGTCTCTTAAATACATGAGAGTAATTAGAAATCCAAAGGACGAGAAAGACACTACTTGGGCTAGGTGTGACGTAGTCAGCCTAGTGGGGACTGACACACACAGACCATGTCCTGAACCAAGTGGGTATAAGATGGTGAAGGGAATGAGGCACGATTCATTAGAGCTGCTGAAGGGTTTTAGAATTACTTCTGAGGTCAACCGTTGATCTTTCGATTAATTGGGGGTCATGATGTACTACTAGGTGCCACTCGTGATCGTTCTATAATTGGTTAATTATAGACGGCCAACATAAATCGAAAGCCTATTTAGTCACACGCACTACGAGTAATCCGAGGGATTTAAAATGAGTTGAAAATTAGATTTTCCGATCAAGAGAAATAAGTCGAATCTGAGTTAATCAGAGGCGCAATGGAAACTAAAAATGGCTAAGTCTTTTGAAGGCTTATTGGGCGAATTAAATGAGTTTAATTCGCGATCGGTTCGGCTCGGTTTGGCCGGCCAAAGAGGGTGCCAACCTCTTTGGTTTGGCCGGCCCATTAAAGGGAAAAACCAATTTATTTGGTTTAATTAATAAAAATAAATCTAGCGCGATTTGTTTTATAAATTATGGATAAATAAATTTATGTAAAGAAATTTATATAAATAAATTTATAGAAATTTATTCTTTTATGGAAATTAAAATGATCCATGGAATGGTTTATTTTAATTTTATAAAATCAATTATGAATTGATTTTTCCATAATAAGAAAGTTATAAATTCTTATAAATTTATTCCATAATAAAAGGAGAGAAGTATTTGTTTTATTATAAAGTTAGTTATAATAAAACTTGGCTTAAACGGAATAATTATAAGAAATTTATAGGATAAATTTCTTATGAAAATTCCATTAAGAGGGAGACTTGGCAAGGGAGAGTTATATATAAAGGAACCAAGGCTAGCTTTAATTCCTTATCAATAGAGTAATCAAGAGATTAATTCTCTCCCTCTCTCTCTTATTCTCTCCTCTTTCTCCTTCCCCTTAGGGCCGGCGCCCCTTGCTTCCTCTTAGGGCCGGCGCCCCTTGTCAACCTAGGGGCCGGCACACCCTCACCTTCCAAGGGGTTGGCGTGAGCAATCTTCACCAAGAAGGAGCCAAACAAGAAGAAGAAGAAGCGGATCGCACTCCTCTCTTCTCGAATTTGATTTCCGTTTCTTGTTGGTAAGTTTCCATTCTTTTTCTCTTGTTCTTCTAGTTGTGCCTTCGAGAATCTAGTAGTTCTCGTCGGCAGCAAAACTCGTGACTTTGCGAAGTCATCCCAAGGAGAACTCGGCGTGGACGCGAATAGAGGCGGAGCTTCCAAGGGACGCTACGATTGGATCTCGTCCCTTTACTTCGAGTTACGCGAGGTATTAAAGTAAATTAGTTTACCTTTCCGCAAAGTTTTAATTTATGATTAGTCCACACATCATAAGGTCGCATGCTAGATACGTGGTTAAAATAATTTAGAAATTATTTTATGCTAATTCTTCCGCTGCACGTAAAATTTAAAATTTTACGAACCCGTATCCTTGTC
>JAGFNQ010001886.1:0-118978 GCA_024364735.1 Boesenbergia rotunda | reverse complement strand
AAATTATATATTTTATTTTCAGGCCCAGTTGAATGTCAGGCCAACGGGGGCCTCAAAATTATAATTTGAGGTTTGTAACACCTCAACTCCACTGAAGGACCCATTGATGAGGTTGGAGAAAGTATTTTAGGTGTCGGAAACATCAAATTATAATTTTTTCCAAACCTATAGGTGTAATTTAGTTCCATCAGTGGGTTTTGAGCAAAACCCACTGATGGACATCCCATATCTGGATTAATGAAAAAAAATTATCAACAGTTAGGGATCAGGTTGGAGAAAGTATTTTAGGTGTCGGAAACCTCAAATTATAATTTTCTCCAAAGTATAGGTGTAGTTTAGTTCCATCAGTGGGTTTTGAGCAAAACCCACTGATGGACCTCCCATATCTGGATTTCTGAAAATCCATTATCAGTAGTTAGGGTTGAGGTTCTAGAAAGTATTTTAGGTGTCGGAAACCTCAAATTATAATTTTTTCCAAAGCTATAGGGCTAGTTTAGTTCCATCAGTGGGTTTTGAGCAAAACCCACTGATGGCCCTCCCATATCTGGATTTCTGAAAATCCATTATCAGTAGTTTGGGTTGAGGTTGGAGAATGTAGATTAGGTGTCCGAAACATCAAATTATAATTTTTTCCAAACCTATAGGTTTAGTTTAGTTCCATCAGTGGGTTTTGCTCAAAACAGTGCATAACCCAACAGTGACAGAATATATCATCCTATAGGTTTTCCTATATCTGATTTATATAATATATATTGTTGATTAGATTATATAATGATTTTTAGAATAATAATCTATATTTACCTACAAGATGTGACAGAATAGATCATTTGGCACACAACAGTGCAGCAACTGGCACACAACAGTGCATTATCAGTTATTATATCTGACCGTATCACTTGGCACACAACAGTGCAACAACTGGATTTGAATAAACATCACCCAATTGTTTTGTTTTTGTTGACAATATATTATATAGAATAACAACATCTACATAATCATAACAACATCCACATAAGGAGATTTTTTCCATACAAATGGATGTCAATCAACAGCAATGGATTTTTACATCACCAAACAGTTTTCAGATTATCTCAAGTTTTACAAAACATGTCTCTCAGAATATAACTGTCAGCTCAAATCTGATTCTACTCATGTCTCCTTGTTTGAAATCCATCTTCTCATCATATAGGAGACATCGAACATATTGATGACAAAGAAGGCACAGTCCACGCTGAATTAACAAACACTTTTTTAGATTTCAATAAGTGGGTTTATAAATACTTTCTTATTTTAAAAAATAAGAAAGTTCTTCCTCATTTAGTTACCTATGTTCTTGTTGGGGACATTTTTGTCTGACGGAGGGCCATTTGTCCAAGGATGATGACTTTGTAGATACGGATGAATAGCCGTAAGTTCCTCACGAGTATATTGTTTAAGTTTCTTTTACCTGTCAAACATATCATGAATTTATTAATCACCATCAATGACATTTTAGAGAAAATGAGACCATATATAAGAATAAAGGAAGGTAGCTCACCGCTGTGTCAAATTCATGCTTATATTTACGACCACTAGCAAGAGAATTAAAAATGATTAAAAGTTATGGATTCTGTATCCACGCCAACAAGTGAAAGTGTGTATTATCACTGCACAAAGGGATTAAAATAATCTAAACCCTTGTTCAAGCATATCAGTCTTCATCACTTGTTGCAGGGAAATCTTTCTTGACGATCTGATTGATGCCTACAAATATGCATTCACAAAATTAATAATACCCATATCATAATATTAGGTCTTGTACAATATATCTGTTTAATTAATATACATCACTTACTGTGAAGAAGGTTGAACAATATATTGACTTGTTGTATGGCTACCACATGCGGATGCTCCCTCTAAATAAAATTTTACAAAAGGCACAATGACCTCGCTTTTGTAAAAACCTCTCCATTAAGGATTTGTAAGAATGAATGCAAATTCAAAGCAAAGGGTGCATCCTCCCAGATAAATTCATTTGCCAACCTGCCATGTAAATTGATATGATTATATATTACATAAGAGAATATATAAAAACTAACCTAAACTATAATATTTTGTAACTTACTTTAGATTCTCCAATCTATTTATCAGGTAGACCACTTCTTTATCTTTATTTTTCTTATTTGTATTCATAAAATGTTTCTTCACAAACTACATCAATAAAATTTATTTAGCCCAAACTAATTATTGACCAAATTCAATACAATTGATGTATTTTAAATGAAATTAACACACTTACATCAATGCCTTGTTGCCTCGTTTTGTATAGTTCGGAGGTTCTTCTTGTTTCCTCCTCTATGTCTTCTTCAGACATGACTTCCATTACATCGTAAATGTTTCCTCTTGCTTCATCCATATCCTCCTCACTAAGTTTCCTTTTTCCCTTGTCCATAACAATTGATATTTGTTTCCTGTCCCGCTTCCCCTTAGGTAAAAGCTGGTACCATACTGGATTGTCAATTGGAGTATCCCTGTAATCATACCGAGTTCGGTCACGTCCTCTCCTAGGTGTACAAGATACTGGATCAGAAAGAGGATCGACTACAGGATAGCTTTCTTGACCCTCCATGCCTTTCTTTTCAATAATTGAAAGTAATTCCTTAACCCTTTCATTCAAACATATATTCTCCTCTGTTAGCTCCTTGATTCGGTTGTCCTTAAGAATGCATTCACCACATAGCCTAACATCTCCTTCTGATGTCTCCATTGCCCGTGGTATGTCATCACCGATATCAAGGTTCTCAAACAATGTGTTCTCATGTAGGGTAGGAATTAATTCAACAATAACCTGTCAATTACGAAGTACACAAATGTTACTACCTCTCTATCTAACTCAGATAGATCACATTTAAGAATAATTACCTCTTCGGACGAGAGTCGGTCGACAAGGCCCCTCACCCTACTAATATGCGAAGGAATATTCCTTCACTTATTTATTCGGGGCCCTTCAACATTGAATGGTTTTTGAATTGGTACATGCTCTAAAAACCATGCCTACACAAATTTTTGCAGCCAAATACATTAATGACATCAAAATATTATAAAATTTAACAAGCTAATTCTACTCACTGCCAAAAGCCCTGCAAATCCCTTTAGGTAAGGGAGGTTGGTGGTGCTCTCGTTTCCCTGAGTTGATGAAAATAAGTCCCCAATCTTAGGTATTTGTGGAGACAAAAATTGATGGATAGCTTCTACCCAATTGAATCTACCTAGATTGTCATAATCATCTACTATATCTACAAGACCTAGAGGAACCTTATATGTACTAGACGAAAATAAAACACAAACAAATATATACAAAATATAAAATTTACACACTAATAACACATCATCCTCTGATTCAACACTTTTAGAAAAATGTTTAAGTAACTCCTCAAGTCTTGTTCTTGTAGGTTGTTTTTCTTTTGAGAAGTAAGTACGATAGAGGTCACCCGATGCTTTAATTGAATTAATAGGGACCGAAACACCACGGTCCACTATACCCAGTATCAAAGCAACATCTCGTCTGGAGAACGCAACCGGTACACCTGAAACAATTACAAAATTTAGTTATCATCAAGAATAGAGGCTTGAAATTATTCCACGTTGGGCCTGAAATGATTTCAATTCAGGCCCTACGTGGGCCTGAAATGAATTCAATTCAGGCCCGACGAGGGCCTGAAATGTATTCATTTCAGGCCCGAGGTGGGCCTGAAATGTATTCATTTCAGGCCTACCGAGGGCCTGAACTAAATTAACTTCAGGCCCTCGGTAGGCCTGAAATGATTTTATTTCAGGCCTACCGAGGGCCTGAAGTCATTTTCACTTCAGTCCCTCAGTAGCCCTAAAATGAAATGATTAAACTTTATCAAAAACTAATCATTTCAAGCCATCTATATTACTGTCTTATCTTACTATAGATACTATAGATATTGTCTACAATTCATAACTAAAACTATTACCTGAGAATTTAAAACCTTGCGAGGTTGAATCCCAACTTTCAAATATATTAACCAAAATTTCACGGATATGCTGCAATTCTTGTATGTCCAGGAAAAAACTGAAAGGCGACCCTTTGATCTTTGCAATGTGTCGATCATTTAAAATGTCAAATTCTTCAAAAAATTGTTTAAAGTGGCCTAAAACACTGCACCAACGTAATTTTTGTCCAATGTCATCTGAATCCTACAGTTTATATACAGTACAAATTTATTCAGCAAAATAATTTTAAACATGTTGACAAACAATGCTGGTTTGACCTAAGCATATCGCTAAGATACCTTGGTGGATAATGTCAAGGAAGAAGACGCTGAACCACCTACAGACCTTTTGCCTGACATTATCAAATAAATCCAACGTGCAGAAACCCTAACCCCTTGGTGTATTATGCCGATCAGTCTCCACTTCAACGTTAACACTAAAACTCACCTCAGGATCACACAGAAACGCTTTCGAGCAATGCCTAGGTTTTGGTTGTCCGCAGGGATTCGGGGGATGAGCTCGCGACTATATCACAGCTAGGGCACGTAGGACTGCAAGAAGGCGAGTTCTTGCGCTGAGAGAGGTTGAGAGTGAGCTTTTATCCGAAATGAAGGACTTCCATTTACGTTGTTGCGCTGAGAGAGAACGGAGAAAATTTCCACTGCTACCCATCCGAACCACAAATTAATATTTTATTGATAAAGTGGTTCGGTTGTCTCGAAACTGTGTTTGATAAAGTCATTCTTTGACGGGAGGGGTATAAAAGTAACTTCACTATATGGGATGCGCCCTTTGGTATAATAGAAATCATGGTACTCCTTTCAGTAATTACGAATAGTTGGATACGCCCTTTGGTAAATTGCCCTAATCTCTTCTAGCCCATTGCTTCATTTAAAGAGGTGAATTAGTGAATTTTTAAGAGTAAGAACACGTAGAATTCATGGCGATATTATATATATAATCGAATTACATTTGATAATAACTAAAAGTGTGTATAGCTAATTGAAAAGTGTAGAGAATTATTGAGGATGAGATGAGTGTCACTCTCAAGCCTTTCAATATGTCCAAGACGTAATTGAAAAGAGAGAAGCCAAGAAACAGTCCAAGCTTTTTAGAGTTCAAGGTATAATTGGAGCCACGATTCTAAACGGTCTAATATCGTCAATTTCACGATAAAATATATGCATGTAAATTACAAAGAACATTTGTCCAAAAATAATAATTCTTTATATGAGAAAGATGAAGATATTTTATATCTACTAAAAATTAATCTAAAATCTATTAGAATAAATATCCACGTAAATATCAACTGTACCAATCAAGGAAGGCAAAGTCTAAGCATAATTGAAAAGAGAGGAAGAAGAGAAACAGTTCAAGGCATAATAAGTCCTTGCTTTGGCTGACTGACTTTCTCCTTTCCTTTGGAAGTGCCCATTCCCATTTTAGTTTTCGGATAGTGATGGACTCATCGTCTGTTCACATTAGAAAATAAATATATCATAATATAATATAAAGTAATATTTCATATCTTATCAAATATAAAATAAATATATATAATATAGGTTATACACTTTTGAGCATTCGGATCATTTTCGAATGTCCCACTCACTCGGTCGTGCACATAGAGTCACAGTTAGAAAGAAGATGTGCAAAACATCATCTCTATTTCTTATCCGAAAAGTAACCTTATTTTTAAGTTGTTGTACGCTGACACACTGGTGTAGCCAGATTTTCAAAATATATGGGAGTGACTATGATTGATGTAAAAATTTAATTAATTCAAAAATATAAATAACATAAAAAAATATATAAATATTAAATTTTAGAAGACATAAAATAAAAATATTCAATATTCAATATATTCAAAATCATAGAAAAAATATTATTGAAATTATATTCTTTGATTCTTCTTAGAATCAAACTCATTAATGATTAAAGCGAATAAATCTGTCACGCCCCGAGACCCAGGAGCCGCTGATCCAATATAAAATCGGACAGCACCTCCCCTGTCCGGCGGACAATTTACACATACACAGAATACGACCACGCAGTTTAATTGGCCTCAGGCCTCAAAATATATATATAGACACTAAGAAAAACCATAACACAAGGTAAATCATACCTGACTGCGGACCGGTCCGACTTACGACGAAACAACCAATACACAAACCCCTTAGGGCACACGACACATATGACATATACAAATCACTAAAAGTAATATAAAACAATGTACTACACAGGATAAAACAAAAATCCTGCGGTCGCGATGGGTAGGGACTGGCTGCTGGGCTCTTCTGGCGACTCCAAGTATCTCAACCTGTAAATAAAAATATATGGCAACGGTGTGAGTCCATAAACTCAGCGAATACCCAGCAGATATGCATAGTATGTTATAACAACAATAAGCATCTACGCTAATACAGTCTCATATCAACAATATGGAAAAACTAGTACTGGAAATACTGAGGTAGATACATACCAGAATCCAGCTAACCTGAAAAGAAGACAATGAGTACCATGGAAACATCATTAGTCATATAATCTCAAATAACAAGTCTCCAGAATATGCATGTCAAACAAGTGCAAGAATCAAGTGCAGCAAACAATGCACGATGCAAAATATGCACATGGTGCAATGCCATGGTCACCCCCTAACTCCAGTCAAGCCACCGAGACAGGCGATACTGTGTCGGCCGAGTGGGTAGAGCTGTGACACTGTCCGTACTCTGCCATCACTGCTCCTGAGTGACCGAGAGGACAGGATGCTGGTGGAGCTATCGCTCCGCCCCATGTACATATGGGGGAGATATCTCTCTCATCTTCTCTGGTCTATGGGTAGAGAAGGGATCCCTGCTTGCTACCACGCTCCGAAACCACTACCCCTGAGCGGACGAGCGGAGCACTACAGAGCAAATGCACACACCCAGCGGTATCCACTAACCCATGAGTGGCCGTGTGTGCATATCATGTGCCGGAAGACGATTAGGCTCAACCACAAGGGAGTCGCTGATCGCCGGCATGCAACAGTGCAAGGATGGTGTATGATAGATACACATACATAATAACTCAAGGATAACCAATAAGTATCCAGAACAGGCATAATAACTCAGGGATAACTAACAAGTATCCAGAACATGCATAATAACTCAGGGATAACTAACATGTATCCAAAACATGCATAATAACTCAGGGATAACTAACATGTATCCAAAATATGCATAATAACTCAGGGATAACTAACAAGTATCCAGAACAGGTATAATAACTCAGGGATAACTAACAAGTATCCAGAACAGGTACAATAACTCAGGGATAACTATCAAGTATCCAGAACAGGTACAATAACTCAGGGATAACTAACAAGTATCCAGGACAGGCATAATAACTCAGGGATAACTAACAAGTATCCCGAACAGGTATAATAACACAGGGATAACTAACAAGTATCCAGAACAGGTATAATAACCCAGGGATAACTAACAAGTATCCAGAACAGGTACAATAACTCAGGGATCACTATCAAGTATCCAGAACAGGTACAATAACTCAGGGATAACTAACAAGTATCCAGGACAGGCATAATAACCCAGGGATAACTATCAAGTATCCAGAACAGGTACAATAACTCAGGGATAACTAATAAGTATCCAGGACAGATACAATAACTCAGGGATAACTAATAAGTATCCAGGACAGTCATAATAACTCAGGGATAACTAACAAGTATCCCGAACAGGTATAATAACACAGGGATAACTAACAAGTATCCAGAACAGGTATAATAACCCAGGGATAACTAACAAGTATCCAGAACAGGTACAATAACTCAGGGATAACTATCAAGTATCCAGAACAGGTACAATAACTCAGGGATAACTAACAAGTATCCAGGACAGGCATAATAACCCAGGGATAACTATCAAGTATCCAGATCTAACCATTCTACCTTAGGTATCCATGCAAGGTATATCTAGGAATCAATTCAACCACACATCGATGGGAAAAAGTATAGGTCTAACACATGTATCCAGATCTAACCATTCTACCCTAGGTATCCATGCAAGGTATATCTAGGAATCAATTCAACCACACATCGATGGGAAAAAGTATAGGTCTAACACATGTATCCAGATCTAACCATTCTACCCTAGGTATCCATGCAAGGTATATTTAGAGATCAATCCAACTACAGATACAAAGTGACCTATTACTATATCTAAGCACATATGTACGCATGGCAAATATCGAGACTGTATGGAACTAAACAGGAGTCATCTAGACAACATATATCTGATCATAATACATAAAGGCAGGTACAACGTATAAACTTACTATTATCTATAACAAACCATGCATAGCAATATGACAATATCTAAAAGATAAGTCAGGGGTACCCGCCTCAAAGTGGAGTCCGTATCAAATGAGAACCTCCCATCCAATAGTCAGCCATGAGTCAGTGTCCTGTATCAAAGGACATAAGTTTAGCTATCAAACAATTACTAAGTAGCTAAACAAATCCCCAAACTTCATTAAGATTATCCCACTCCTCGTATTTCATTTAATTTCCTAATTAAATGATTAGTCCTTGCTAACTTTGGAGTTCGGTTTCGAATTTAGGTTCATCCAACCCCTATCAATAGACGATTCAATGGACCTCCCATGGCAACCCAAACCTTTGCCACCTCAAATCAAAGTCACACACATAGAGTTCCCACATCAGGAACATGCCACAATTAGAAAGATTATCCAGATTAATAGATATTGATTGCCACAAACAATATCCTCTCTACAACTCATGCATCGTAACCTGCAATAAAACCACCATACGGAAACTAACAACTCACCATCTCAACATAACAGATCTAATCGAATAGCATACTCCAACAACAGAATCTAATCCCAATTTCCCAAACTGATTACAACCAAACCACAGAGAATGGAACTCACTCAAGTTCACAACAAACAATCACGAAACCCATCTCCAATTCATCATATGTACATGGCAAAATCCATATGAGCCAGAACAACTCCGAACTCGATTAAAACAGGCAAAAATCCAAGATCGTAGAAGATCAAAAGTAATGAAACCTAAATAAATCAAATCCAACAATAAGTCTTGTCGCAGGGAGGAAAACAAGATCTACACCATTCCATTTCCAAAATCCAACATCACAGTTACACAGCTATCAGAAACCCAATCCTCACAACAATCCAAGCTCGAAATTAGGCCTGCCTTACCTGAGCCGACAACTGACCACCTCCTCCACCTTGATTCACTGAGATTCCAGCTAATCCTTCCTCCAACAATCCTAACAAGAGCCTGCGAGGGATAGAGAGAGATTAGGGCTAAGCACTCCCTTTGATTCGTGGTGATCCCAAATGCGGAAGAACCCCGCCCGATGAAATCCCTACCTAATCCGAGGGAAAGGCGATGCTGGATGTAGGGAGGTCAACCCCGACGGCGACGCAAGGACGCCACTCCGCCGCCGGCAAGAGTACAAGACGGGAGAAGGAGTTGTGATCGCTCGAGGAGGGAGCCGCTTCGGCGTCGCGCGCAGGCAGAGGGAGAAGAGTCGGGCAAAGAGGGGGGGGCGGCGCGTCGGGTGTCTCCGCGGCTAGGGCACGCGAGAAGTAAAAGGGAGAGTCGGGGTGTGGCTGCGGCCGAGTGTTTTTAAATACAAAGGGGTCTTTTTTGCAGAAAAGCCCCTCGCATTCCTCAATTTAACAATAAGCCCTTAAGGTTAATGTTTTAACCATTTAACTCTTCCATTTATATAATCCATCTTAATAAAACTTCAAGGATAAGTTAATTACTCTCTCGTAATTTAATAGGTTATCCGAAACCCTTGTTAGATTTTACATTTTTTTTACAATAAAGCCCCTTGGGCTCCTCCCATAGGGCCGGAAATCCTAGACTCTATCCAGTAAAATCTCGAAAAATTTTCTGGTCCAGATTTTCGAATTGCCGTATTTTACATTCTCCCCCACTAATAAAAATTTGGTCCCCAAATTTCGTTATTCCTTATACGGCACACAGTAATAGCTACACATGTCTGTACTCCTCATGTTTGTACTCCTCATGAGTACCCACTTCGTCTGATACCCTACGATTTCACTGCTACAGAGCAACTGGAGTCTTCAATCCAGATGTTATCATCCGATAACCAGATACACCAGAACAACCATTCAGTTATCACAACTATCCAGGGCACTCACTTCTAAGATCACTGGCACCAAGTCTATACTCTGATGCTTAAATATAAAATGTCAAATTTGGGTGTAGCACCTGAGTATCCCCAAGTCAATAACAACCTCTCAAGTCATATATAGGTATATATATATATACTCTAATAGACCATCAGAATTTCACATATAATTTAAAGATTGTTCCAATATGTCATATCATATGCTGCCATCAATAACAGACTTCCTAAATACTCAACCACTGAAAGTTCATTTATCCACCAAATGATCCATCAAAAACTACAATCCGATAGGACCATGCCTACTAATAAAATCCTCAAAATACAACCTATCATAGAGATTCGTCAATCTCAATCAACCTCTCAACACCAACTAGAAAGTCCACGGTGATAACAACCCTATCATCCGTTCAACTAGTAGGTCCACGATGGGAGTCTAATAACCAAAAACCAATGGTCATCTTTGACATCCTGATTAATATCCTATATCTCACCGGAAGATAAGGATACATCTAACTCCACATCCTCCGCACCCTAGCGGGTCATACATCTCGATGCACCATCGAGATTATCCACCCACGAACACTCGATCTATGAGTCAAAATCCTTCATAGAATCACGTACAATAAACGAGTCGACCAACCATCGGCTCATAACCCAATATTCTCTGATTCCTTCACTCAAGGTTCAGAAACCTCCGAGTTCCAACTCCATAACATACAAACACGCTATCTCTCATGAGTATCTCAGTATAATCACAAAGTGATTCTTTGTTCCCTAGAAGTCATCATAGGCCTCTTTCACCCCAAGGTGGTCTAGCCTCGTAAGGGATTCGCCTCAGCGCAAATCATAAGTCCAATGGTATCTTCTTAGGTTATCCGAATCAAGTACAAACGGTAACCCATAAGTGTCAGCAGTTAGCTCTACACTTTTCTGTATCGGCTCAAGTCACCTATCAAACTGTACCGTCTAGGTCATCAACCAGGTACACATGATCCATGATCAAAGTCCTCATCGAATAGGATGTATCAATCCTCTACTAACGATGATAGCATATAGCTAATGCTACCCTTCTACATCCATGTAGGTCAGAAACCCTAGTCGTGCCGTCCAGGTCACCTAACCAGGCACATGCAACCCAAATGTCTGAAATTCCTTACACTAGGATAAGTCGATCCTATACCGATTGAGCCAACTACGGTAAGCAGCTCCAGTTCTCGCTCAGCTAATAATAGCTAGAACACATACTACATATAGTAAGGTCTGGAAAAATCAAATTCCTTAACCTCCAATAGGTTGTCAACATACTCGACCTTGGCTTTCCGACTCAACAATCGGTGCCACTAGAGAATTTACATTCTCCACTCCAAGATCTCATCCGCAACAGGTTACTATTCGCTCACATGAACGATCACGAATGAGATAGATTGACTACATGTCAATCCAACTAAACCAAGTCTACATATATCAATCCATCAAGTATGTATATAAGATCCCACGAGGCTGGGATAGTCTAACCAAGTTACTAGGTGGGTATAAGAATAATAACATTATCCGAGAGGAATTTTAACCATACCTAAATATACATGAATGGAAACCTAATCCAATAACATGCTAAAATTTCTAACCATACCTAAATATACAGGAATGGTAGCATGATCCGATAACACGAGAAAATTTCTAAATCATACCTAGATATACAGGTATAGTAACATGATCCAATTACATGTGAGAATTTCTAAATCCTACCTAACCAGGATAATGGCTACAAGAGATGAGAAGAAATACCTGTCGCCTGAAGAGGTCCCATCGCACCAAGTCCCAAACAACCACATCGAGAAAACAACTCCGAACAAATCCGAAAAGACTCGTAAAATAAGTAGGCATCGCAAACCTACGGTCTTATACCAAAATAAATTGGTATCGGATAGAAACCGTAAATCCACAAGTCCTCAAGGTATCCGATAACCTGAGGCTCTGATACCAAAATAAATTGGTATCAGAGAAACACCGAAAAATCCGTAAATACCCGAGGTATCTCGCAACCTGGGCTCTGATACCAAAATAAATTGTCACGCCCCGAGACCCAGGAGCCGCTGATCCAATATAAAATCGGACAGCACCTCCCCTGTCCGGCGGACAATTTACACATACACAGAACACGACCACGCAGTTTAATTGGCCTCAGGCCTCAAAATATATATATAGACACTAAGAAAAACCATAACACAAGGTAAATCATACCTTACTGCGGACCGGTCCGACTTACGACGAAACAACCAATACACAAACCCCTTAGGGCACACGACACATATGACATATACAAATCACTAAAAGTAATATAAAACAATGTACTACACAGGATAAAACAAAAATCCTGCGGTCGCGATGGGTAGGGACTGGCTGCTGGGCTCTTCTGGCGACTCCAAGTATCTCAACCTGTAAATAAAAATATATGGCAACGGTGTGAGTCCATAAACTCAGCGAATACCCAGCAGATATGCATAGTATGTTATAACAACAATAAGCATCTACGCTAATACAGTCTCATATCAACAATATGGAAAAACTAGTACTGGAAATACTGAGGTAGATACATACCAGAATCCAGCTAACCTGAAAAGAAGACAATGAGTACCATGGAAACATCATTAGTCATATAATCTCAAATAACAAGTCTCCAGAATATGCATGTCAAACAAGTGCAAGAATCAAGTGCAGCAAACAATGCACGATGCAAAATATGCACATGGTGCAATGCCATGGTCACCCCCTAACTCCAGTCAAGCCACCGAGACAGGCGATACTGTGTCGGCCGAGTGGGTAGAGCTGTGACACTGTCCGTACTCTGCCATCACTGCTCCTGAGTGACCGAGAGGACAGGATGCTGGTGGAGCTATCGCTCCGCCCCATGTACATATGGGGGAGATATCTCTCTCATCTTCTCTGGTCTATGGGTAGAGAAGGGATCCCTGCTTGCTACCACGCTCCGAAACCACTACCCCTGAGCGGACGAGCGGAGCACTACAGAGCAAATGCACACACCCAGCGGTATCCACTAACCCATGAGTGGCCGTGTGTGCATATCATGTGCCGGAAGACGATTAGGCTCAACCACAAGGGAGTCGCTGATCGCCGGCATGCAACAGTGCAAGGATGGTGTATGATAGATACACATACATAATAACTCAAGGATAACCAATAAGTATCCAGAACAGGCATAATAACTCAGGGATAACTAACAAGTATCCAGAACATGCATAATAACTCAGGGATAACTAACATGTATCCAAAACATGCATAATAACTCAGGGATAACTAACATGTATCCAAAATATGCATAATAACTCAGGGATAACTAACAAGTATCCAGAACAGGTATAATAACTCAGGGATAACTAACAAGTATCCAGAACAGGTACAATAACTCAGGGATAACTATCAAGTATCCAGAACAGGTACAATAACTCAGGGATAACTAACAAGTATCCAGGACAGGCATAATAACTCAGGGATAACTAACAAGTATCCGAACAGGTATAATAACACAGGGATAACTAACAAGTATCCAGAACAGGTATAATAACCCAGGGATAACTAACAAGTATCCAGAACAGGTACAATAACTCAGGGATCACTATCAAGTATCCAGAACAGGTACAATAACTCAGGGATAACTAACAAGTATCCAGGACAGGCATAATAACCCAGGGATAACTATCAAGTATCCAGAACAGGTACAATAACTCAGGGATAACTAATAAGTATCCAGGACAGATACAATAACTCAGGGATAACTAATAAGTATCCAGGACAGTCATAATAACTCAGGGATAACTAACAAGTATCCCGAACAGGTATAATAACACAGGGATAACTAACAAGTATCCAGAACAGGTATAATAACCCAGGGATAACTAACAAGTATCCAGACAGGTACAATAACTCAGGGATAACTATCAAGTATCCAGAACAGGTACAATAACTCAGGGATAACTAACAAGTATCCAGGACAGGCATAATAACCCAGGGATAACTATCAAGTATCCAGATCTAACCATTCTACCCTAGGTATCCATGCAAGGTATATCTAGGAATCAATTCAACCACACATCGATGGGAAAAATATAGGTCTAACACATGTATCCAGATCTAACCATTCTACCCTAGGTATCCATGCAAGGTATATCTAGGAATCAATTCAACCACACATCGATGGGAAAAATATAGGTCTAACACATGTATCCAGATCTAACCATTCTACCCTAGGTATCCATGCAAGGTATATTTAGAGATCAATCCAACTACAGATACAAAGTGACCTATTACTATATCTAAGCACATATGTACGCATGGCAAATATCGAGACTGTATGGAACTAAACAGGAGTCATCTAGACAACGTATATCTGATCATAATACATAAAGGCAGGTACAACGTATAAACTTACTATTATCTATAACAAACCATGCATAGCAATATGACAATATCTAAAAGATAAGTCAGGGGTACCCGCCTCCAAGTAGGAGTCCGTATCAAATGAGAACCTCCCATCCAATAGTCAGCCATGAGTCAGTGTCCTGTATCAAAGGACATAAGTTTAGCTATCAAACAATTACTAAGTAGCTAAACAAATCCCCAAACTTCATTAAGATTATCCCACTCCTCGTATTTCATTTAATTTCCTAATTAAATGATTAGTCCTTGCTAACTTTGGAGTTCGGTTTCGAATTTAGGTTCATCCAACCCCTATCAATAGACGATTCAATGGACCTCCCATGGCAACCCAAACCTTTGCCACCTCAAATCAAAGTCACACACATAGAGTTCCCACATCAGGAACATGCCACAATTAGAAAGATTATCCAGATTAATAGATATTGATTGCCACAAACAATATCCTCTCTACAACTCATGCATCGTAACCTGCAATAAAACCACCATACGGAAACTAACAACTCACCATCTCAACATAACAGATCTAATCGAATAGCATACTCCAACAACAGAATCTAATCCCAATTTCCCAAACTGATTACAACCAAACCACAGAGAATGGAACTCACTCAAGTTCACAACAAACAATCACGAAACCCATCTCCAATTCATCATATGTACATGGCAAAATCCATATGAGCCAGAACAACTCCGAACTCGATTAAAACAGGCAAAAATCCAAGATCGTAGAAGATCAAAAGTAATGAAACCTAAATAAATCAAATCCAACAATAAGTCTTGTCGCAGGGAGGAAAACAAGATCTACACCATTCCATTTCCAAAATCCAACATCACAGTTACACAGCTATCAGAAACCCAATCCTCACAACAATCCAAGCTCGAAATTAGGCCTGCCTTACCTGAGCCGACAACTGACCACCTCCTCCACCTTGATTCACTGAGATTCCAGCTAATCCTTCCTCCAACAATCCTAACAAGAGCCTGCGAGGGATAGAGAGAGATTAGGGCTAAGCACTCCCTTTGATTCGTGGTGATCCCAAATGCGGAAGAACCCCGCCCGATGAAATCCCTACCTAATCCGAGGGAAAGGCGATGCTGGATGTAGGGAGGTCAACCCCGACGGCGACGCAAGGACGCCACTCCGCCGCCGGCAAGAGTACAAGACGGGAGAAGGAGTTGTGATCGCTCGAGGAGGGAGCCGCTTCGGCGTCGCGCGCAGGCAGAGGGAGAAGAGTCGGGCAAAGAGGGGGGGGCGGCGCGTCGGGTGTCTCCGCGGCTAGGGCACGCGAGAAGTAAAAGGGAGAGTCGGGGTGTGGCTGCGGCCGAGTGTTTTTAAATACAAAGGGGGTCTTTTTTGCAGAAAAGCCCCCCGCATTCCTCAATTTAACAATAAGCCCTTAAGGTTAATGTTTTAACCATTTAACTCTTCCATTTATATAATCCATCTTAATAAAACTTCAAGGATAAGTTAATTACTCTCTCGTAATTTAATAGGTTATCCGAAACCCTTGTTAGATTTTACATTTTTTTTACAATAAAGCCCCTTGGGCTCCTCCCATAGGGCCGGAAATCCTAGACTCTATCCAGTAAAATCTCGAAAAATTTTCTGGTCCAGATTTTCGAATTGCCGTATTTTACAAAATCTAAAAAATTCATCCTAAATACGAATAGACATTCATCCCAAATATGAATAAATCTTCTTAATCCAATGAAAAAAAGAGAGAAAATAATAGAAATTAAAATCTTTTGTACCTTACTTGTGGCTGTGAAGAAGAACAAAAAAGGCGATGTGCGACGTGGTGCGGCGTGCAATAGATGTGTGGGGTGGGGAGTTAATCGGTAATTTTGATTTAAAGTTTTTCTACTTGTCCTAATTGGTAAAATATAAATTTTTTTATTTAATTAAAATTTGTAAGTTGATTTTGATTTAATTAAATTTTATAATTAGAAAAGGTCGGGCTGAGTTATGTTTTAGTGGCCTATATATATAGGGTTGGAGCCCACTCTAACCTAGGTGTAGCTCCGCCCTTGCGCTGATAAAAGATGATCCGTTCGTCCTCCGTGCCCCTGTTAATCTATCTCAGGACCAACACGAAGAAAATAAATCATGGGACTACTAGCTCGGATGTTGTGACTAGTGCATTGAGAGAATAGACATATTGACTTTGCTAAGTTTTGACCCCAGACTTTATTTTTAAGTTGTTATAGCAGTTACATCATAATTACTACACTTATTAAAATAATTTTTTTATAATTCGACTTAGTAAAAAAGATTATACATCAAATATTTTTATATCGAAAAATAAAATATTGACTAAATTAAAATTATTTAAATTTAACTGAAATTATTTCAATAAGATCAAAATCATTTTAAAATTGTTATAACAGCTACTAAAATAATAATTTTAACCATTCTTAATAATATAGGAATAAATGTATTTTCAGATGAAAAATATGATAGAATACTAGATTATTTTTTATAAAAATATCATTTTAATAAGCATAATAATTAGGATACTTTTTAATTTTCACCCCAAAGTTATTCATTTTATTTATTTTCATTTATAGCTCCACCTATTATCCTTTACTTTTACTTTAAGAGGAAAATGACTCTTTATTTTTTTCCTTTTTCATATTTAATATTGTTTTTAAAAAAAATAAATTAAATTAGGGAAAGTAAAATTAAATATCTAATTTTGGGGCTATAAAAAGGAGTTCCAACCTTGATTTTAAACAATATTTTCCAATCTTCCTGTTTTTCATTAAACTACCAAAACAAAGCTCGGCAATTCCAGCCATGTCCGGCCGTACTGTTGCCGCCGCCGCCGCCGCATCACCTCTCCCTCCGGGGTTCCGCTTCCACCCCACCGACGAGGAGCTTATCCTGCACTACCTCCGCCACCAAGCCGCCTCCCAGCCCTGCCCTGTCTCCATCATCGCCGAGGTCGACATCTACAAGTACGACCCATGGGAGCTCCCCGGTAGGTAATCGCAGTGCCTTCGACTCTTATGCTGCCGACCGCTCGGCGTGCTAATTTTCTTGGCGCTCTGCTGCAGCGAAGGCCATGTTCGGCGAGCAGGAGTGGTACTTCTTCAGCCCCAGGGACCGCAAGTATCCCAACGGAATCCGGCCGAACCGCGCAGCCGCCTCGGGCTATTGGAAAGCCACCGGCACCGACAAGCCCATTCGGGGAGGCGGCGGGACGGTCGGCGTCAAGAAGGCGCTGGTGTTCTATAAGGGCCGGCCGCCGAAGGGGAGGAAGACCAACTGGATCATGCACGAGTTTCGCCTCACCACCTACGAGCCCATGAAATTCATCAGGACCTCCTCCATGAGGGTAATAAGCAATCTCTCCGTCTCCGATCATGTTCGGATCACTAGCTTTCTCTTTGATGTTTTGCAGTTGGACGATTGGGTGCTCTGCCGGATTTACAACAAGAATTACAAGCTCGAATCGGCCGCCGCAATGGCGGCGGCCCGAGAGGAAGGATCCTCCCTGTCGGTCCCTGATTGCTCGGACGACTACTGGTCGCTGCGCCACCTGTTCGACCATTTGCCTGTGACGCCGCAGGGGCTCGAATCGGCCTTGCTCCTGGGCGGCCAGTCCGGCGCGACTCATCTCTCGGCTGATAACGGCGATGCCAACAGAAACGAGGGCCGAGAAGAATCCCCTGTCCCCATGGCTTCGAGCTCCTCCGCAGTTTACTCGCAGATGGGCGACCAGTGCCTCCTGGATCAGCAGATGCTCTTCAACTCTCAATTTGGATGGTGGTGAAGAAGGAAGGAAGGAAGGAAGGAAGAAAAGTGATGGTGTTGGACAGGAGGAGGAGGAGGAGGAGGCCGGTGCAACTGCGAGGTGGTTTCAGGCAGTGTGTTGTCGATACCACGTGAGTGAGGTGTATTCTTCGTTGTGAATTGAATAAATTGAGAAATGTTTCTGAAATTTGTGGTTGCAAATTTGCAGTGATGGTATAGAGTTGTCCTAAATTCTAAATCTTAAATCTTAATTTTTTTTATATATTTTAGATATTTAAATATTAAATTTTAATTTTTATTAAGTGATAGATAATTTTTTAAATTGATGATTGATCTGAAAATACTTGACTGGACTATCCACTATGACAATTTATTTTCATGCATGACTAATGAGAAACAACCGGATATATAATGCTAATTAAATAAAAAAGAGTGCGTGGCTACTAAATTGCCAAATATTGGACATGAACACTAACTCCACGAGGCTAGAAACCTCACACGCTTCATCACTATAGCTACACGCACTTTAGTATTAGAATTGTATAGTGCTGCCTCCACGGGCTGATTGGTAAGGCATCTAACTGTTTGTAACGAAGATTTTAAATTTGAGAGTCGTCAATCGCACACGAAATAAAAACTTGGTTTGCTGGTTTAAATTCTCTCGACCCCAAGCATCTTACCCCATCAGTAAAAATCGTGATTCACCCCCTCTGACACTTGTGGGGTCGGGATCAGAGAGCCGCTAAGGTGGCGGTTCCACCTTTTTGCAAAGAATTGTATAGTGCTTACTATATATATATATCCAACTTACTTAATCTAGCTATAATTGTGTTAGATGTGATAAAAAAAAGTATGCGTTCATTCTAAAGGTCTTTCATTATCGTCGTGATGATTGAACGACTTCTCTGGATAGAAGAAATTTTATTTCCTAAAAGATTGGTCTTTGAGAATTCTCCGCTTTCATATGATATATAATTTGAGGCAAAATTAATAATTTGGCTTAATTACATGATAAGCGCCGACATGTTTATGGTGTTAAGCAAGAGAAAGGGTGGACAACCATATAGTTTGTGTATGGAGCCAGAGGCTATGACAAACCATATTATTGGGGGGAGAGTCTTTAAGTAGTTTCTCTATTGCGGTTGATGGTATAGTCACTACAGTGTAGTGATACTTTGAATGAGCTGTTTTGTGTTGTATTTTTCTTTAATATATAACATAAATTTAGATTCTCTTGTGCGCATAGGCTTTTATATATATATATATATATATATATATATATATATATATATATATATATATATAGAAAATCGGGAACGCTCACAGTGAATGAGTCATTGGCTTAATTTTCTTAGATCAACTACTCAATAAGAGAAATACATCCATTAATTCACTAAAATTGGCACTCAATTTTTAGATATCTGAAAATTAAAAAAAGGCTCTATCATTCCACCATTATCCCCGGAGTTAGATATATCAATTCTTTGTTTAAGATAATGGTCAAATTATCCCCAGTGCAACGATAAGCGGCAGGGCGGTATACCACACACCTATGATTTAATTTCCAAGCATAGCAATATTATATGTCATGCTCGAACTATATGACGGCTGGGCTTCTACATTAGAACCTACTGTACTTTTGTATTTATCTAGTGATCGAACAAAGAGACACTTCAAGATTAATCAATTCTAAGGTTTGGATACCTGAATTATGACGGTCAAATTAGGAGAGAATATCTCAAACACTGACTCAGTAGAAAATGACTGTTTTATTTTTATTTGTTTCTCTGTTAATGCAATCATGGATTCATTGATAAAGATTAAATAATTTAAGGGGGTGAATTAACCTATGAATTTTACCATTAAGTTAAGAATGTAAGATTAATGGATAGTTGGTTATGATTATTTTTTTTATTTATCTTGATAGTTAATAAATAATTTTTATGAGGCTAAATCAATCATTTTTAAGATTAGTCGATATAAATTAAATATATGATGTCAATTAAAAAGCTTCTACGGATATAGCTGAGATAGTAAGAGATTGATAGAGTGTCACTAGAAATTTTAGATTTGAGTTACTGATGGAGCATAAATCTCTATATCATGTGAAAAGGTAAGAGGAAAAAAAATTACAATCCCCTACGTACATTCTGTTAAAGAAGAAAAAAATATTGTGTTTATTTACTTTAATTGAGGAAAATGATCGAGATCAATCTATTAAATCCTTTAATCAAAGGAAAGAAAATTAAATTATTTATGATCCAAAATACTTTATTTTTAACTTTTATAAAAATAAGAATCCAATCATCTTTAATATTGAACTAAAAAAAAGTCAAAAGTATTTGTGTTTTTAATATCAGTGTCTTTATTTTATTTTTATAAATCTTTTTTATATTTATTCATCAAGATTTTTTTTAAAAATTATATTTCACTAAAACACAAATAAGCTAAATTTAAAATTAAACCAAAAAATCAATCGATTTATTTTGATTTTTAGTGGATAGAGAGGAGATATTTCAAGAATAATATAAAGTGATGGACGAAACTACTTGAGTTGAGTTGGGTCGCGGCTTGTGTTCCAAATTCGTAGATTTATAAGCATCCAACCTAACAATAAAAGACTCTCAATGAGAATAAGTACTTTTATTCGTATTACCATTCTTCTAGGTGTCTCGAGGAAAAGGAAAGTAGGCATTATTTAGCTAGCTAGTGTAGTGGATATGATCTATTTTTTTTAATTGGCATCAGATATTCAACTTACGTAGAGTCCATGTTTATATGCACGTGGCCATTATAGTGTGAATTATGTAAAGTATGAATATCAAAAGAAAGTTGAATAACTAGTGAGATATTATTTGGTTGGGCAAGTTGCATTCCTCGCTTGATGCCATCAAAAACAAAGACATCCACCCATGCGATGGTGGTGACGATGGTGAATGAAATCGCCTAAGGAAGAGGTCGCTCTCCGGCCAAAGTTAGAGCTTCCTTCTTTATTTGATTTGATTAGACTACTACTTTATATCTTTTGTATCTTGTTTTAAGCTTCTTTTATTCAATGCCTTGGCTTTTGCCCTTGGCTTTGCTTTGAAAAAGGATTTCCAAGACTTTGAATAATAGTTTTGCCATATCAATAGCTACTGAAAGAGCCATTTCACAGCTTGGAAAACTTTCGCTATTACAATAAGCAAGTTTAGTTTATGGCCTTACAAAGCTATCACATATGCTAACCATTTTGACACATGCAGCTAAAAGAGAAGATAAATAGGGTACAATAATAATAATAGTTTATTTTTTTGTAAAATTATGAATGATTTTTTCCTCCTAGCAACAATATTAATACAATATAATAGTTTGGAAGTACTATGTGTTTCATATAAATTTCATAATAATACTGTTTTTAGGCTTTAAAAAGGGTATAACCTAATCATTCTAATGAACACTATCCTACTATTAGATACACAAATATAACACTTCCATAATTTTTTTCCCCCTTTAATTCCTGATTTAATAGCTTGAACAAGTAGAGCTAACCCTATTTCATGACACTGCTTCATGCAAACTCATTGGCTCCTTAGTTTTTATGATCTTGTCCTCTGCTCTTTGAGACTATTGAAGTCTTTAATTAGCCTTTTCTAATGTTGATTATAATAAATGCCTGATTATCTTTATCTATTATTATACATAGTTTTATTTTTTTAATATTGAAGGTTTAGTGTTGTGTCTATGTGGACCTATTGGTTTAGCTTGTGACCAAGATCAAGTAAAAACAATTATTTAAAATAGTTATGTTTAGAGGCTCTTAAGAATTTATTCTTGGGCACTAAGGATATAATTATCGAAACTTAAAGAGATTATCTTTGAGATAGTTATTCTTTACCTATAAATTTCATTTAAATTCTATTCAAGAGTTCAAAGGTGATATCTCAATTTGTTTCATCCATCTCCCCCAATCAAACAAATACTCGGACGAGATTAAGTAGGATAAAAATTAGTTCAAGGTCCTAGAGCCATATCATGATATGAAGAAGAAAAGAGAACTGCCCCCAATAATATTGCCTCTCCAACACCTGCAAATTGCAACCCGAAATCTTTTAACCCATTTAGAGTTTGAGAGCATAAGCCATTAAGGCTTTATAAATAGTACAAGTAATGGTAAAAAGAGGTAATCCCCACACAAATCCTAAATTTTTCTTCATCTTCCACATTCTTTTCCCTTTCTAATTCCATGACGACTTAGGCACCGGAAGGACTTCGTCAGGGCTACTCTTGACAAGTCTTTGATGTGTGTTATATGCAATGATAAAATTCTAGTTGGAAACCAGACAGCGGAAAATCTTAGTGGATCTAGGCAACGGAAGTTTTGATTGGCAACCAAATAACGACAAGTCCTAGTAAGACTAGGCAAGGAAAACTTAGTTGAGAACCAAGTAAGACAGACCTAATTAAGAACTAGATGTTGAAAGTCTAAGAGAATCAGCTGGGAGCTAAGGTCTTAGCAACTAAATCTAGATGAATAAGTTGGGAGTTGAACATCTAGCAATGGTATGTGACCCACTTATAATACCACTAATACTTATTAATCTTTATCATGCAGGGTGCTACTCGACGATTATAAGCGATCGAATGAGATTCTAGNAGTCCCACATTGCTAAGCCAAGAAAGGTGGAATGCCTTATATATCAATCCATTCTACATGCTTAGATGGCTTAGGGGGACCTACACGCATGCGTGGTTGAGCCCAAACCAGATGGTTTCAGGGGGTCTGAGCTGGAAATCCATAAACGGGCGCGACGCACGCGAATATCGCGCGCAGGGGGGTGCAAATCCCCAGCCCGTAGCCTCGCGCTTGCAGGTGGCCCGATTTGGTTTTGCAGATTTCGGTTCGGTTTGATTCCTAAACCAATTTGGTTTGTTTATTTTTTTCTTTCTTCTTTATTATTTATTTCCTTTTTTTTTTGAGAAATCGTGACTTCTCTCCAAAAACGGCGCACGGCGCGACTCCTCGAGGCCTTGGCGCAAATGCGAAGAGGCACTCAGTGCCTCTTCGGATCTATAAAGAAGGGAGGAAGAATGCAGAATTCATTCACTGCTTCTCCTTCTTTTCTTGAGCATTTTCTTTCTCGAGCATTTTCTGTGCTCGGGCGTTTCTTCGGATTTTCGATCTTGAGGCTTCGCCTTGTGCGATCTAAGGTTGTCTCCGCAGGGCACGATCGTCTTGGAGTGCACCTACGACGCTGCGTGGTTGTCGGATCTTGGGGGAGTTTTGCCGGGAGCCTTTGCACCGTAGGGCGGCAATCAATTCTCTAAGACAGTCGGCACGCCGGCGCTTCAACCGGATAACTATTCTCTAACTCGGCTCTTTACTTATCAGATTCCTGCATATCTATATTTATTGTCTACTGCTTGGTGCATGTTAAATATTGCTATATTTTTACAATTTTAGAGAATTGATTGTACCTAAGTAGACATGTTAAATGTTAGAATGTCGGGGTCTGATGAGGCTAGCGCCAAACCCGAGAGGTTTTCCGGGCAAAACTTCAAACGTTGGCAACAACGAATGAAATTTTGGCTTACAACGCTGGGGCTTTTCTCCGTTATAGAATCAGATCCTCCTTCACCTGATGAAGAAGAACCTGCCCGTAGTGCTTCTACCGAGAGATTTAAACAGAGGGATTATCTCTGCTATGGGAGAATCCTGTCCGCCTTCTCGGACGCACTATTTGATGTGTACTGCTCTACAACCTCGGCCAAAGAGTTATGGAAATCTTTGGATAAAAAATATAACTCCGAGGACTCTGGTTTAGAGAAGTGCACCGTGGGGAAGTTCTTAAACTTCAAAATGGTTGAGGGTAAATCTGTCATTGAGCAGACCCATGAATTTCAAATTTTGATTCACGGTCTTGCTGAGGGAGATATGCCGATACCCGAGAAACTTCAAGTCTTGTTTATCATCGAAAAGTTGCCTCCGAGTTGGGAAGATTTTGGCACGACACTTAAACACAGGAGAGGTAAAATCTCTCTTGAAGATTTAATGATTGCCTTAAATATCGAAGAAGAACATCGGAAACAACATAAGGATGATGATAAGGGGATACCTATGGAATTTGCTCCAAAGGCAAATGTGGTGGTCTCTTCTGACAAGAACAAATTCAAAAACCAAAAAATGAAGAACAAAATGAAACTCAAACCAAAGGTTCAGAAGAAGCATGAGACTAGGCCGTGCTGGGCTTGTGGACAAGTTTGACATTTTGCCAAATTCTGTCCTGAACGGAAGGACAAGAAGAAGAACCAAGGCAATGTGCCCAACACCAAGGCGCAGGTCAATGTTGTGACTAGCACCAGCAATGGGTTCGTTTCCATTAACCCCGAACTAAATTTGATTTATCAACCCAATGAGTGGTTAGTTGATACAGGTGCTAATGTGCACTGTTGTGCTGATCGCTCTGCCTTCCTTACTTATCAGGTAATTGAAGGCACTTCCGTAACCATGGGGAATCATTATGCAGCCAGAGTGTTAGGGATTGGACGAGTTGACTTGAGATTTACCTCAGGAAAGGTCCTGTCACTGCATGAGGTGCATCATGATCCAGCGGTCCGACGGAATTTGATTAGCGGGTCAAAATTAGTTCGTGCTGGTTATGAGCTAAACTTCAAATGTAATAAAGTTGTATTGTTACATTTAGGAATCTTTATTGGAAAGGGTTACCTTAATGAAGGTTTATTTAAACTCAATGTTGAAAATACGATTATTAATAAAATAGTGATATTGGTTGTTCTTATAACATTGAGTCTTATGATGTGTGGCATGATAGATTAGGACATGTTAATTTTCAAACTATAAAAGGATGATGAATCTTGACATGATTCCTAAGCATGCCATAAATGATAAGAAAAAATGTGAAGTTTGTGTGCAATATAAACAACCCCGTAAACCCTTCAAATCAGTTGATAGAAATTCTAATATTTTAGAATTAATTCATACTGACTGTTGTGAGTTTAACGGTTTAATAACGAGAGACCATAAAAGGTATTTCATTACCTTCATTGATGATTACTCTCGTTATTGCTATGTTTATTTGCTGAAAACTAAAGATGAAGCTTTAGATAAATTTATGATCTTCAAATCTGAAGCTGAAAATCAAACAAACCAAACCATTAAGAGGATAAGGTCTGATAGGGGTGGAGAGTTCACCTCAAACCTGTTTCAAAAATTCTGTCAAGATTCAGGTATAATTCATGAGGTCACTGCTCCATATAGTCCTCAATCTAATGGTGTAGCAGAACGCAAAAACCGAACCCTTGAAGATATGATTAATTCCATGTTAGGCAGTTCTGGGTTACCCAACTTCTTGTGGGGGGAGGCTCTATACACTGCTTGTCATGTGTTAAATAGAGTACCTATGAAGTCAAGGGATAAAAGCCCATATGAACTTTGGAAAGGTCGAAGGACAAGTTTGAAATACCTTAAAGTGTGGGGGTGCCTTGCAAAAGTACTAGTACCTGAACATAAAAGGAAAAAACTTGGTCCGAAGACTGTAGATGGTGTCTTCTTGGGTTATGCTCAGAATAGTTCTGCATATAGGTTTCTGATTATTAAATCAGAAATTTCTGGAATAGATGCAAACACTATTGTTGAGCTTCGTGATGCTACATTCTTTGAGGATATATTTCCTATGAAGACTAGAACACCTCAGTCTATCTCTAGTACTCCTACTAGAGATGACACTGCCTCCATAGAGGTCCCATTATCCTTAGTGGGTGTACCTTCCTCAAGTCACTCTAGATTAGATGAATCTAGTGAGTGTACAGAATTGAGAAGGGGCAAGAGGCAACGTGTGTCTAAAGATTTAGGCCAAGACTTTATCACCTATAATATAGAAGGTGACCCTGTGACATATAGAGATGCTATGGCTTCTCCTGAAGCTAAGCACTGGAAAGAAGCCATTAAAAATGAAATGGACTCTATTATCTCTAATGCCACTTGGGAGTTAGTAGATTTGCCTCCTGGTTGCACCACCATTGGATGTAAATGGGTGTTCAAGAGGAAGTTAAAACCTGATGGGTCAGTAGATAAGTTCAAAGCCCGCCTGGTTGCTAAGGGATTCAAACAGAAGGAAGGGATTGACTATTTTGACATTTATTCCCCTGTTACTAGAATTACTACAATCCGAGTATTGATAGCACTGGCATCCATATATCATCTTGAGGTCCATCAAATGGATGTCAAAACGACATTTCTTAATGGAGATCTCGAAGAAGAGATATATATGGATCAGCCAGAGGGATATGTAGTTTCTGGAAGTGAGAATAAAGTCTGTAAGTTAGTAAAATCTCTTTATGGTTTGAAACAAGCCCCAAAGCAATGGCACGAAAAATTTGATAGAGCTATGCTATCATTTGGCTTTGAAATTAATGACTCTGATAAATGTGTATATACTAAAATGAAAGGTGATAAATGTATCATTTTATGTTTATATGTAGATGATATTTTACTTTTTGGATCTAACCTTTCAATTATTAACGAGACCAAGGCTCTCTTAAGTGGTAAGTTTGATATGAAGGATATGGGTTGTGCTGATGTGATTTTAGGGCTGAAGTTGACTCGCTCAACTGATGGAATAGCAATTTCTCAGGCACACTATGTTGAGAAAGTGTTAGAGAAATATGGCTATAGCCACATAAAATCTGTAATCACACCCTATGATCCATCAAAGACTCTCCACAAGAATAAGAGTGGCGTGGCTGTGTCTCAATTAAGATATTCCCAAATAATTGGTAGTCTAATGTATTTGGCAAATTGTTCTAGACCTGATATTTCGTTTGCTATAACTAAATTGAGCAGGTTTACCAGCTGTCCGGACAGAACACATTGGGATGCATTAGACAGAGTACTCAGATACCTAAAGGGTACTATATCCTTGGGCTTGTGCTATGGGAGGTTCCCTGCAGTCCTGGAGGGATATAGTGATGCCAGTTGGATAGCTGACACCGCTGAGTGTAAAGGCGTTACTGGCTATGTTTTTACACTTGGAGGCGGTGCAGTTGCTTGGAGGTCTGTTAAACAAACGATCATATCCCGTTCTACAGTTGAGGCAGAATTGTGTGCTTTGGATACCACAGTAACTGAAGCTGATTGGCTTAAGGGTCTTCTTACTGAGATTCCCTTGATTGTGAAGCCAATACCTCCTATTTCAGTGAACTGTGATAATCAAACAACAATAGCTCAGATTAGAAGCTCCAAGTATAACCAGAAACAGAAGAGACATGTATGAATAAGATTGAAGTCTGTTCGTGAGCTAGTGTCTCTCGGAGTGGTGTCATTAGACTTTGTAAGTTCAAAAGACAATATTGCTGATCCACTCACAAAAGGACTTGATTCTGAGAAAATCAAGAGATCCAGTAAGGGAATGGGACTGAGGCCTATTCTGGTTTCATCTGTAGCGGCAACCCAACCTATCTGATTGGAGATCCCAAGAAGTAAGTTCAATGTGGTATAAACAAGCTATAAGGGTGAATCGTAAGCATAAATTTGATTGAGATATAATCTCAAAGTCTCTTCCCTGGATAGATGCTTGACTGCTAGTAAGGATGAGCTTAAGGCTCTTAATAGTTCGAGGTCTTATGACAGGATGCTTGCAGTACATCCTTGGAGAACTCACCTATGTAAGTGTAACTGTGAGGCCGCAGTGTGGGGGGTCTGGGCAACTCTCCTTAACACTTATGAAACAAGATTCGGTGGCATGGCCGTAATGCACCAACCCAGAAGGATTCAACCGTCGCCTGTGATGAGTTGTTGCCAATTGATTTTCACATATTAAAGGTTTAAGTTCAAGACTTAGTTCACTTCAAACCTGTGTGAATAAGATTGGTTTACTTAGGTGAAAATTCAAACCGGAAGGTATTTTCACTGAAAGCTCATTACGACAAAGCCTCAAGACCTGTTTTATTATTTATTATAATTTGAAATTTGTGGGGGATTGTTGAATTTTGTTTGAAATTTCAAATTTATTGAAGGAAGTTTAGTCCCACATTGCTAAGCCAAGGGAGTTGGAAGGCCTTATATATCAAGTCATTCCTACCATGCTTAGATGGCTTAGGGGGACCTACACGCATGCGCGGGTTGAGCCCAAACCAGGTGGTTTCAGGGGGTCTGGGCCGGAAATCCATAAACCGGGCGCGACGCACGCGATTATCGCGCGCAGGGGGGGTGCAAATCCCCAGCCCGTGAGCCTCGCGCTTGCGGGCGGCCCGGTTTGGTTTTGCAGATTTCGGTTCGGTTTGATTCCTAAACCAATTTGGTTTGGTTTTATTTTTTCTTTCCTTTTATTTATTTTTTTTATTCTTTTTTTGAGAAATTGCGCCCTTCCCAGCGGCGCTCGACGCGACTCCTGGGTGGCCGCGACTCCTCTGCGTGAAGAGGCAACAGAAGCCTCTTCGAATCTATAAAAGGAGAAGGGGAAGAAGCAATTCACTCATTCACTGCTTCTCTTCTCTTCTCCTCTTCGAGCGGTTTTCTCCTTTCGAGTTTCTTTTCTTCTTCCTGTTTCGGTTTTCGGTCTTGAGGCTTCGCCTTGTGCGATCTGAGGTTGTCTCCGCGGGCAGCGATCGTCTTGGAGTGCACCTACGACGCTGCGTGGTTGTCGGATCTTGGGGGAATTTTGCCGGGAGTCTTTGCACCATAGGGCGGCAATCAATTCTCTAAGGGCAGTCGGCACGCCGGCGCTTCAACCGGATAACTATTTCTAACTCGGCTCTTTTTCTTATCAGATTCCTGCATATCTTTATTTATTGTCTACTTAAGTGCCTGCTTTATTGTATTTTACAGAAACGAGTTGAGGTAATTGATCCAAACAAACTAGGAAAATCAAGTAAATGGATGACGGGAGGTTTTATATTCTAGTCAGTAAGTTTCGTGATGAGCATTATAAGAAAATGCTGGAAAAATATACTAGAACTTTTGTAAATTAATCCGTTTGCAATAAGATTCTGATCAATTGGAGTTCCATTAGATTTGCAATCTAACATTCGTTATTTATACAACAGATCTAACATGCACTTTCTTTGTGAGAGAAATATACCATATGAAGATCGAGCAACTTCAATCCCAAGGAGTGTTTCAATTACCTATAAAAATTGTTTATTCTTTCTGTTATCAACACTATTCTGAGCAGGGGTATCAACACAAGCAGTTTGATGTAAGTTCCTAAGAGTCTGCAATTTCTCTTAAAATTCCCTATTTGCGAATTTTGTTTCATTATTGAAACTTAGAATCTTTATCTTGGAAGCAAACTGACTATCGAGCATCTGGAATTTCTTGAAACAACACACACCTTATCTTTATATCTCAATAAATTAATTCAGATCACCCTATTAAAGAAACAAAGTGGCGGCAAGCCACTTGTGTCTAAAAACAAAAGCAATATAACAAACGCCCCAAACATCTATATCCATAATATGAAAGTGTATTGCTTTAGCTTCTAGAAGTAGGACAATCACTTCTAAATGCTTAGCAAATTGGCAAGCATCGCATATTATTATGTTTTTGTTGCAATCTTTATGAAAGAAATTTTTTAGTCCTGAAATTAAGAAAGATTAATGATTGAACCTATGATTGTAGAAATTGCCACTCTTTTGGAAAGCTCATCAAATAAAGCATTCATTGCTTTGGAATTTATAGATTGTTTTAATTACCCACGTTATAAAAGGCACTCTGTATTCAAACGGAGTTGATCGTTTCCCATGTTTGTAACTTCTGGAGAATGTAATGAGCGGGAAAAAAATGTTTTCAATTAAGTGCTTTAGTAATATAGAGTTAATCGACTAAAGATTAGTTGGAAAGCTAAAAACATACAAGACAAGAAAATTGAAAGCATGAAGTTGCATTGTTATCACCTTCGTTAGATACATAAAAATGTCATCAACAATGCAAACTTTTTCTCTATGTAAATAAGGAAAATATGTAACAAAAGAATTTAATGAACCTTGTATATGGTCAGATGCATTTTTTTCTCCAAAGGTCATACGCTGACCCAAGGCGCCTCACACGGTTAGCCCCATGGCTATTTGTAGAGAGATAAACTAGGAAATCGAGCAGGTCACCACATTAGAGGGTAAGGTTAGATGCATCTTAATCTATGATCTAGAGGGAGATTGAAAGAATTCTATAGGTGAAAAATAATGGGCCTCATCAAGGCTATGATATCATATTGATTTAAGGGAAATAGAGATAGAACAACCCTGGAGTAATAAGGAAGGGGGAGAATTTCTTTTGGAAGACTCCTAACAACCCTAGATTATGATATTTAAGTTTAGTAATAAGTATTACAATTAGGTCCTTGGCAAAATAGTAAATTTCATCCAAGTCCTATTAGTTCAATGATAAGACTTTAATGAGAGTTCATGGTTAATATTTCACATGTGCAATTTACAAAGGTAAATCAAGTTTCACAAGGGAGATGGGTTTTAGTTGTTCAGTTGATAAAGAAAGAATCTCTTCATGGAACTTGATTATTGTACTACTTATGGCTTATCTAAGTAAGAGTGTCATTTGTACTTTATTGCTATGTAGAATGAGATAGAGAGGGTACAATTATTTTGTTCATTGACTATTCTAGTTGATTAATCCCATAATATGAATTTTGTTCTAAAGTTTTTAAGAATTTCTATTTTATTTAGTCACAAAATTTACCAAGTTGATAAATATCATTCATGCTTTTTTTAAAAATAATTACATGTACTTTCAGAATTCAGAGAGGATAAACTGTAAGTAGTAAACGGAGGACTAACCTTTAAGGAATGGCAAATGTTATTATAAAATTCATATTAGTTGTCATAAATTTGTTTTAGGTGGTGGTGATGGTTTTCCACACCGGCGCCTAAGTCTTGTGCAATTATCTTGTACTACTTTTACACTAAAAAATTGATGGCCTGCAGATACTTTAATGGTGAGCGTTTGAGTACCGAAGACAAAAAAGAAGTCATAGGAAAACTTCTCAGACACCATCCTCGTTCCGAAGATAAGATTGGTTGTGGCCTTGATTATATAATGGTTAGTACTTAGTAGAACCTATTGATACTGCTCTTATTAATCGATGTAACATTGTCATGAGACACGAAGGTTAATCAATGTTTTTGCAGGGAAAATTACACCCATACATTAAGAAAATTATCACCTTGTGCAGGAAAAACATAGTTCACAATGGAAGTATTATTAGCTATAAAGTAAAATAGAATTACCTAAAATTTATTCTGCTTCTCATTTCAAATTTGTTTCATAAACAATAAAACAAGCAGAAATAGTGTGAAGATGGAAGTCCTAGATTTTGATATTTCAATGGAATGTTACTGTTTATGACCAGTGAGTTGATGTCAACATGTTATTAAATCCATGACAACTTTGACAAATTATTTTGTAAAGGTGGATCGACATCCCCAATTCAAACACTCAACATGTCTCTTTGTCGTGCGAACTGACAGGCTGGCTCTTCTAAAGAATCATACCACTCCGGATATGATAGGTTGACTCTTCCAAGAAATCTTCGCCCTCGCATCGGGTCTTCTTCTTCTTCTCTACTGGACCCATGGGGTTAAGGAAAGGGAAAAACAGAAGGAGACTTACACTCGGAGAAGGGGTGCGGCAGCGAGACGAACAACAAGAGAACAAAGGTGTTTGAAAACAGATAGGGCAAGAAGGCAGAAGGGTGCCGTTGCACCCACTTTTATAGGGAGAAGCTGCCTACCTGTGAACAATGGGAGGGCAGCATGTCAGCAGTGCTGATTAGACATCCCGAGGAGCCACCATCCTTTATTGTCGTCGCTTCGTATGGCCCACGGCGCGTATCAACGGGAGATCGCCGCACAAAGAATGATGAGGCACGTGGCAAGACCACATTCGCCAGGCGACCTTGTCGCCATTAAGAGACCTCATGCGCTTTTAAAAGGCCTTGGGTAGCCGTCAGGGCGCCGCCTCAAAATTCGTAGAAATGCGAGACTCATTCAAAGAACTACCTAGGGTCTAGGGGTGCATGGTCTGATTCCTCGGACCCGGAAGGCTTCCAGTGAAGTAATAAAAGATATAGGGGCCACCCGAACGCAGCTTCTTCATCACAATACTAGTCTAATCAGTCAGACACACCACATTCAATTAGACTTAAAGGGAGGAACTTGTGATGGGGTTGAGTACTTTGTGGCTGACACGTGGACTGAAGAAGCTCTGTGGCAAGATCTACCGAGTCTGGATGACTCTCTTTCCGTGACGCCCGAGACCCTCTCGGGAAGGTGGAATCCCGAGACCTACTCGGCTAGACATAACCCTGAAGATCGCTCCAGAAGGACACACGCCCGAGATCGCCTCGGGAGGGCAGGTCCCCGAGATTACCTCGGGAAGGCGAGCGCCCGGGACCCCCGGGCCAAACGACCCCGAGATCACCTCAGGGTAGCGGAGCCCAAGGAGCACTCAACCTCAAGTAGCGGTCCGTTTTCCTCGGATCGGTGGATCATCATCATCCATTATTACAGAATAATCACGACCATGATACGCGGCCATCAAAGACTTAGCCATCGCAACGACCAGATTTAATGGCTACGAAGATCGTTACCAGGGTGATCCAGTAGTAGATAATCGAGGGGGCGTGGAGAAGATCTTGGGGACACGTGTCATCATCGTCTCAGGTATAAAAAGTACTCCAACCCCTCCGGTAAAGAGGGTTACGTTCTCTCTACTTACGCATTTTTCCTTGCTTCTCTCCATCTCCAAAACTGAGGCACTGACTTGAGCGTTGGATTGGGCTTCGGCGTGTTCCCATTAACGCTCGTGTTAATCTCGTAGGGCAGAAGCTGTTCCACTTCTCCCCGTCAGCATCCTGGTGGACTGAGCTCTGGTGACTGGCCGTCGACGTAGATTCCTTCTGGAACAAGTTTGGCACCGTCTGTGGGAAACTCTTAACACACCAGAAGGAGCACCGATGGCAGAACCGGAGAGACAAGCCATTGTCTGGAGGAAAGAGGAACTAGATTGCTTGGTGGCCAACGCCATCAAAGAGGCGCTCGAACAACACCAGATCGAGCAGGCCGCCCCACGGCGACTCGCTTCTGCACAAAAGGAGATCCCCGGAGTCTCCTCCTCACGCCCTCAACCATGGAAATCTGTCTCACGCTACAGGTCTTCCTCATTGGAAAGAGACTCCAGAAGTGGCAAGGCCCCGGCACACGGCCCACCTGCCGAACGCGTGGAAGGTATCTCCGGAGGGCATACTGGAGGGGACTCCAACCTTACGAGGAAGGTTCATACTCGGAGATGGGAGAACTACACCATCAAGATGGGACGTAGTCAAAGTCGTGACCCTATAATCTCCTTCAACCTGGACGATCTGGAGGACGCAGAAGCCTCCCACGAGGACGCCCTGGTAATTCGGGCACGTATAGCAAACTATGATGTCAAGCGTATCTTCGTGGATACAGGCAGTTCCGTGAACATCCTGTACAAGGCGGCTTTGGATCAGATGCAGATCGAAGAAGGTGAACTTCTCCCGGTCACTACCCCACTCTTCGGCTTCACCGGATACCGAGTATAGCCAATAGGGCAAATTACCCTATCGCTGTCCTTGGGTAGTGACATTTTGGAGAAGACCAGGAGGACCCTCTTCTTGGTCGTAGATGCTCCCACGTTCTACAATGTCATCCTGGGATGCCCGGCATTCAGTACCTTCCAGGCGGTGGTCTCCGTCTACCACCAGAAGACCAAATTCCTGGTAGGCGATCGGGTGGCTGAAGTCAAGGGAGATCAGTTGGTGTCTCGGCGATGCTATAGCAGGGAAGTTAGATCGGAAGCCCGCATGAACCTGAAGGCCTATGAAGCCCTGCAAGTTGATCTTGCTGACCCACGAGAAAATGAAGGGCCCAAAGAAGAACGGAGGGAGGCCGGGAGCGAAGAGGTCCAAATTGACCCTCAACAGAAAGAGGGAGTTACAAGGATCACCGCTGACCTTGCCCCTGAGCTGAGAAGTCGTCTTATCGACTGCTTGCAGAACCATCGAGACGTCTTTGCCTGGGCCACTGAAGAAATCAAAGGGGTCCCCCCAGCTCTAGCAATGCATCACTTGCATGTCACCCTTGGAGTTAGACTAGTGAAGCAGAGGCGAAGACACTTTGCACCAGAACAAGACAAGACTATCAGAGATGAAGTCAACAAGCTGTTAAAGGTCGGGCATATAAGAGAAGTTCAATTCCCGCCCTGGTTGGCTAATGTACTCCTTGTCCCTAAGCTAGGGGGTAAATGGCGAGTCTGTATTGACTTTCGCGATTTGAACAAAGTCTGCCCTAAGGATTGTTACCTCTTACCTCGAATCGACCGGTTAGTGGACTCTACGGTCGGTTGTGAGTTCATCTCAATGTTGGATGCCTATCAAGGCTACCATCAAGTTCCGTTCGCCCCCGAAGACCAGGAGAAAGTCATCTTTGTGACAGCCGATGACACTTATTGCTATAATGTCATGCCTTTCGAACTGCGCAATGCTGGAGCAACTTATCGACGGATGATGGACAAGGTCTTCAGACATCAGATCAGGAGAAACATCGAAGTGTACGTGGACGATATCCTGGTCAAGACTGACAAGGGAAATAACAAGATAGCCGACTTAGAAGAAACAATCGCCACCCTGAGGGCTAATAAGCTGAAATTGAACCCCGCTAAGTGCTTGTTCGGGGTGAAGAGCGGTCGGTTCTTGGGGTACATGGTGACAAAGAGGGAAATTGAGGCTAATTCAGAAAACGTAAATGCTATTCTGGACATGTCATCCCCCAGTAATTTCAAGGAACCCGTAGGGGCTTAAAGGCAAAATAATGCAAATTTAAGGGCTTGCATCGTATTTTCCGAACTCAGAGGGGCTAATTGCAAAATAGCCACCCCTCTTTATATATGTTTTCTTTTTCTTTTCCTCCGCCCGAGAGCACCGATCGGAGACTTTTTCCTTTTTCCCGCTTTCCTCTTCTCCTTACCCCGATTCCCCTCAGTTGGCGATCGACGAAACCCCGCAACCAATTCCTCTTCTTTTCTTCTTCCTTCTTCTTCCTTCGCGCTAATCCCTCCTCCTGGGATCTGCGAGAGCAAAGGATTCGCTGGAGTGCTCGTTCGATCCAAGCGCGGCGCTAGGGCTGGACTTTCTCTACGAGTCTTGATTCGGCGGCAAATCCGTAGAGGGCTTGGCGTGCGGGATATCTTGGTAAGTCTTGATCGCAAGTTTGTTCTCAGATGATTATTTCTTGGTTATTATGATGAATTGAATTTGTTGTCTTATGTTGTTCTTCCATTCCGACATTATAGAATGTGGTGTTGATTAGGTTGGAAGTAAGAATTGGGGTAGGAGGATGCTTGGATTCGAATCTGGTTCAGTTTTGCTGTTCGTTTTGGATGAAATAGCTAATGGAGTTTCGGTTTGTTTTCTATTTTGATCAATCGTTGAAGATTTTAGGATGCCTCTGATGTTCTGTGGGTGTGAATGTATTCAAATTCGTGTTAGATCTAGTGTTAGATGTGATTGGATTGTTGGTTTGTTTCCTGTGTTTTTGATCGGTTTGGTAATAGATCAGATTTGGTGTTAGGAATTTGGCGTGTTCAATGAGATAGTGGTTGGATTACAGTGAATGAATGGGAATCATTTGAGATTAGCCAAATTGAGGTTTCCTTTTTTCTTGCCCTTTCACTTTAGAATTTCTTTTATATTTGTTAATTACATTATAATGGCATAATGTTTTTTTGTAGGAAAGATGGATGCAAACAAGTTTGAGATGGCATCTTTTAAAGCTTATACTGCTGATATTGTTGCAAAGCAAAAGCTTGGATGGCAAGTTAATTGCTGAGACTTTGCTGTATAATCAGCAGAAACTGAAATACTTGGAGAGAGATCGTCGGTTTGAACATAAATTACAAAAATATAAAGAACTAAAAAGAGAAAATGACAAAAAGTTGGAGCAAATAGAAGCCCCATATCGAGAAATGTGGTCGGGGGTGGATCAAGAATTTGTATCCATCTTTACCACGTGTAAAGAGGCAATGGGGTTGAAATCAACCTTAGAGAAACAGCTTGCTGAGAAGGTAGCTGCTCTGCTTGCAGAAAGCCAAGCTGCTGAGCATGCAGAAAGCCAAGCTGCAGAAAGCCAAGCTGCTGAGCATGCAGAAAGCCAAGCTGCTGAGCATGCAGCAGCAAGGCAAGCTGCTGAGCATGCAGCAGCAAGGCAAGCCGCTGAGCATGCAGAAAGGCAAGCCTCTGAGTATGCGTCTTTGTGGACCAATTTCTGATGAGTAAGCCTGTTTTTGGATGGTACTAGCTTTTGTTTTCGAGTTCTATTGATGACTTTTCAATTGCTGTTGAAACCTATATGCCATTCCAGGCATGACATTTGAAGCATTTTGTTTTCGAGTTCTATTGATAATTGGATATACTGTTTTTGGATGATACTCTATCAATGACATTTGAAGCATATAGAATGGATTGGTAATTTTTGCTCCCAAGCTTCAGTCTATCTTTACTTGTCTCCGGTACACAGCTAAATACTTGTTTGAAATCATTCTGCTATCATCCTCGGTGACTTCTTAAACTTCTGGTTCAGCTTAAGCTCAGTAACAATCCCATCATCCTTGTGCTTGCCCCTCCAGTCCTCCACTATTGTCGTTACGCATCTCCTCAATTGTGGAGGTATCTTCATCCGCGTCTGTAGAAGAGACTGCCTCTGCAACGCTAGTGAAGCTCCTGGAATTCGTATGTAGCCCGTAACCTCCCAAACTGATCCATCAGTGTGCCTCATCCTTCGAAACCGACCATCCAAGAGTCTAGCGGCAAGAGACGCGTCAGAGATCGTATTTTCCTTGCACAAAATTGAATTTGTAGAGGAACCCAGAAAGCACGAGAAGGTAGGGAACTCGGCAGGCCGGTCACCAGAGAACCTGAGGCTTCGGGAGGAGCGGCATGCCGCTCTTGCAATGCCGCGCCACATTTGTATGCCACGAAATGAAGCCGAGATCGAACAAGAGTTTATCGAACTCGAGTTTATATACTGTTAATCTTATAATCCTGCAGATTACATAATTCTAATTAATTTTTATAATCCAAATTATATTGTATTATCATTTTAAAACTGTATCAAATAAAATAGTCAATTTCATAATATAATCTAGATTACATTATAAAGATGATTAGTGTTTTAAAAAATAATTAGTGTTTTATAATAAAAAAAATTATTTAACTCTAACCACCTTATGAACCTAAAGATGACAAAATGTAGAAATAAACTATATTTTTTAAAAAATCTTAATTATGCATTTGGAGAAGAAGTTAAATGGCCTAAATTCAATTTAAAAATAAGCAAAAACATCTCTCTCATCAATTCAATAGCCCTTCAAAATGATAAAACTTAGACTTTAAAAGATCTTTCAAAAAATAATTCACAATCATATCATCAAAGGCATTTTGATCATTTGAAAAATAAAGATAAAAAGATCTTCTAGAAATAAAATAAAACTTACTGAATGCATCATCCATAATTTGGGTAGCCTTGCACTATGAATGTCACATTTGGTTGAGTCTGTCTAACTGGATTAGAAAATGTTGTTACTAAATGAAGCATTATTGCTAGCTAGAATACATTACTGACTAAGCAGAGCATTTGTACACTATACTCTTTAGTTACAATATGCACAAGTTCGACTAGAAACTAGCTATAACAGTTCTTGAGAATTAACTAAACGAGCAGCACCAAGAGATCTAATACTTGCTTCAACGAGTTGGCTACTCTATGTATAAGACATATCGACTGCTTCAACTTAAATTTGATGCCCAAAGACACCTACTGAAACTGAAAAGTTAAGACATGCACTACAAAGAAGATACACTTTGAAAGCAGCCACAATTATTCTCTTCCTTGCCTATTGGTGCAAGAGGATGTATGAAACAATTTTATAATATTTACACCTGGTATATCACTTCATCCGGTCGTTCATCACCTATTAGGATAAGACCGTCGACCGATATTGGAAAGAAAAATCTTCTCCACTGGCAACCAGTTGATACAGCATCTGGAGGTGGATCGATAATGATTAGATTTTCATGCTTCCGAAGAATACCGATAACACTTGCGGTGTTGCCCTCCTTGATGAACCTATCAAGCCATTTATCAGTTGGACTGATGATGAGTTAAGAGAAAACTGATACTAACCAAATAGAAGAGAGCTTTCAATGTAGTCTTCTTAATGTTACAGATGGATCATAATATCATCATCAAGGTATGCCTTGACTTTTCAAGCTAACTTCATTGAACTTTTTTAAAACTAAATCACTATAATATTCAGATCATTGAAGATACAGATAAACAAACAAATAGTTTGGTGACCATCTTGTTCTTTATTATTTTATCTGCAAAACCAGAAATCAAGGATGGGATGGTTGCAAAAAAAATGGTTGCGAACTAGTGGACTTAGAAACAAGCTTTGTCAATTCCTAATAATCATGCCCATTGGCTTTATCCCTTGGCATTCACATTGATCAAGAAGTTTTAGTAATTAAGAGGACAACATAATCATATGACGGAGCAAGAAACTATGAGAATTGAAGCAAGGGAACACATCATGTCATCAAAATGATAAATTTGTCAATTGGATATTCTTGTCGTAGGGCTTAATAGTGTAACATTTTGAGGTGGCCCCAAATATTTGTGGCATACATAATTTGATAGTGATCACCATAACAAAAGAAACATTTGTAGGACCGATGCACGTGAGAGGGGGGGGGGGTGAATCACGTGACTTTTAAAATCTTCGTTATAAAATCAGAGTCGATAGAAAATTGTACGATGCTTTGAAAAACATGCACAGCGGAAAAATTAAAACGAAAAGCGAAAGCGAAAAATAATAAAAAATTACACGAGGAGTTTTACTTCGTTCGGAGCCTTCGGCGACTCCTACTCGAAGGCCCAAGCTCCTTGAGCCTTTCCTGTGGGCAATCCACTAAAAACCTCTACCGGCAAACCCCCTGTAGAGTGATTCGAATACAAGATTAAGTGGAAGTATAACAACCCTACACTTCCCCCTTTAATAATTTAAGTGCAGACAGAACAAAAATTATGTTACCCAACACTTAGATTTATCTGAAGCAGCTTGGGTGTTGGGAGCGATCTTCCAGCAGCGGTCGGATAGCGTAGAGTCAAAGCACAAACCGCAGCAGAGGAGCGTGGAAGCAAGGGGGCTTGCTTGCTTCCTTTTATAGTGCCTCGATGCATGATCTTCTCAGCTCAAATTTTATCCATCAGCAAGAAGAAATAATTCAAACAAGATAACGTTTCTATCCTTTGCTTCACTTAAATAATTTAAATAAAATTTAATCTGAAAAGTTAACCAAGAGGTTTTATCCTCTTACCTCACCAAGGCTTTTTTTTTGAAAAAATAATTCAAAATACAATTTTATTAATAATTTAAAAAGAGATTTTATCCTTCTAGCTAGGCTTCACGTGAGAATTTTAAGCATTAATAGGAATAATTAGAAAATAACAATAAGATTTTATCATTAGTAGGAATAATTTTATTCTCCAAAAAAATAAGAATTACGAATAATTTAAATGAAAATTTATCCTCCACCGAGGCTTTAGATGAGGAATAAATTTATAAAATTCACCTACAAAATCTAATTAGTTCACATATCAAATAAATCCTGTAAAATAGAGTTAATGAATTTAGAGTTAATTAGACCCTGTCCAAACCTGGATAAGGATCTAACCAGGACTCAACCGAGGTCACCAAAATGGGCCTAAATTGGACCGCGCCTACAGTCCTAAAATAGGACCCGTCCTCACTGGTTCGCTCCTCCAGTGACTTACCTTACTTACCTCGTGCAGCTCTACTCAACTTCTTAACCCACTAGGTCTTCCTGCCAGGGCTCAACCACCCTGGTCTTTTTGCCAAGTTTCAACCAACTTGGGCTTCAGCCAATTGTCAGGCCCCACGAACCCAACTGGACTTCCTGCCAAGACTCAACCACCCTGGACTTCAGCCTGGTGTCAGGTCCTAAGTCTTTCAACCCTGCACACTTAGTAAAGAGGTCAAAACTAAAAGCAAGCCTAACTTTAACCTATTTGTCATTCATCAAAACCCAAGTTTAACTATTAGTGCAAATTACACCAACAACATTTTGAAGTAACAAGAAAAGATAGAGCAGAAGAAAAGCAACAAAGTTCACAATTCAGTGATTCTAAAAAGTTTTTTTTTAAAAAAAAGGTTTAGTTGACACAAGAGAACTGATTGCAGATGCAGTTACCAGCTAGCAGAACAGCTTCTTTACCAAATTTTAAATTGTTCAAAACTTACCATTATGTGAGCATCACATGGAAGATTGCGTTCTGTCAGCCAACTTGTAAAATCAGGAGACAAATCTTTATTTTCTTTGTTTATCTCAATAATAGTGGCAGGCTCAACGAAAGAAGTCTCTCTAGCTCCGTTTCCTGCTCTCACAAGAAACCATGTTCCACTATCGGGGTCAGATATGTAGAAATCTGCAACATACCTCTGTAAAAAATAAGAAGCCAGTTAACTAAATAGCACTTCCTAGACACTGAACCAAAATTGTTAGAACTACAGAGCACCACAAGAAATCTCAGGATTACTGACGGAATTTTAATCCGTCGGTATTTACCGACGGAATTTCTATTCAGTCGGTATTTACTGATGGAATAAATTTTCCGTTGGTAATTTTCGTTTTTCCTGTCTGTAAATTGAAAAATCTACATGTGGCATTTACCGACGGGAGTTATTTGCGTCGGTAAATTACGACGGAGAATATTTCCGTCGGGAAATTAGGTTGCCACGTCATTTCCCGGTCTCGCGTGTGCGTGAACCGCAGGGTACCGACAGAACGTAATGTTCCGTGGGAAATTTCTGACGGAAAGGGATCGCATTTAGGGTTTAGGGTTCGAAATTTCCGCGCGAAACCAAATGTTACCGACGGAACTAGTTCCATCGGTGTGCCCTAATAAAATTAGGTCACGCCCCATTCTCCCCCCCCAATGCTTCTTTTCTCTTCCTATCGGCAGCGCGCGTTTTCGGACTTCTCCTCGTTGGTATGCGTTTCTCTCTTCTTCTCTTATTCTTCTTCTTCCCGGCTGCGCCGCCGGCCCCGTGGCCACACCCTTGGGGGGTCGCAGGCACCCCACGGGGATCGCCGCCACTCCAGGGGGCACGCCGGCGTGCCCCTGCGGCCTAGGGGCACGCCGGCGGCGTTCCCTGGGCTACCCCTGGCCTACCAGCGTGCCAATTGGCACTCCGACATCCCAAATGGGCCAGGGCAATTTACCAATTGGCACTCCGACATCCCATGGTTTACTATACCCAGTACCAATTGGCACTCCGACCATCTACCCAGTACCAGGTGGAGATGGTCTCCTTTTGGAGAAACCATAAGGATCCCAATGCCACTCCCTCGTCGAGCAAAAGAGCCATCTACATAGATTTTCCACACCTCCCTAACTTCTTTTGTGTGTAGCTCACTGAGGAAATCGGCTAATGACTAGGCCTTAATGGTAGTTCGGGGTTGGTACTGAATGTCATATTCATTGAGCTCTATCGTCCACTTGATTATCCAACTGGATGCCTTTGGATTGATCAACACCCTCCCTAAAGTGTTCTTGGTGAGGACGATAATAGGACGAGCTAGAAAATAAGGGCAAAGGCGCCGGATGGCTAAGATGAGTACATAGGCCAACGGTGGGCCTGAAATAATTTTATTTCAGGCCCAACTTGGGCCTGAATATATCTTATTTCAGGCCCAGCTTCGTTCAATAAAATTAAAAACATAATCAATAAAATTAAATATATCTGAATTTTAGAGCCTTGAAAAGTAAATATAAATACATAATCAATAAAATGCAAATCCAAAATCTGAAATATATATGATATATTCCAAATTTAGTTTTATTTTTATAAATAAAAATAGATATAACCTAAATTATATTTATAATACATATAAAAAGCGCCTCCTAGGGCCTGAAACCCTTTATATCAGGCCCAGCAGTCACTCATTTGTATAGTAGTCACTGATTTGTTTAGCTCCAGATTTGTTGCGATTTGAAGGTTGCGGGCTTGTCTTGATTGGAGAAGTTGTGGGCGACATCATCGTCATCGCACTAGTCGACTTGTACGTACCCTAATTTTTAGTTTGTCATTTCAGTTCTTGCTTTCACCTAGGGTTAGCGATAGTTTTCAGTAAAAGACTGAATTTGAGGAGGCCCTTTTATGAACGAATTCTAAGTGTCATTTTTGTTTGTGTCAAATAATTTTTTGTTTGATGGTTGCAAAGTTCGGTATGGGTCAAAAAAGATCAGCTTCAAAGAAAGCTGCTCCCACCAAATCTAAGAAACAGCAAGTCTCTGGGGGAAGTCATGAGAAAAAACAGCTGCCAAAATGAAAAATCAAATTGCCTACCTAGTATTCAAGTTTTGCCAACAGAGGTCGAAGCAAACGAATGAACTGGAAAAGTAGCCTATCCCATTTCAAAAATTTTATTGATTCTGTTCCACCCACACCAGCACAAGAACAGTTGCTTCGAGACACACCCTTTTCTTGGGTCCTCGACCTTCCTACTAGTTCTTGTGTAAGACCCCAAGTTCAGAACATGTTTGATAATTGGGATGAAGAAGAATAGAGCTTTGTAATCCATGGGAAAAATCTGAATTTCACAAAGGTTGATATATCACTTATTCTAGGGCTACCTGACCATGGAGAGATAGTCCAACTTGATTTAAATGAGGCCTCCACGCCACTGTACAAGGAGTATTTTGAAGATTCCAGTTGTTCTGCCCGACATTTGGAGAAACTGCTAATAAAGTCTACATCCAATGACAAGCTGTACTGTCAGTTGTATATACTCTATTTTTTCAGTACAGTGCTATTTTGTGGTACTAGCAGCATACTTGTCATTCCTGCCGTGTCACTTATTGATTGTGTAGATGATTTTGACAATCTACGAAACTATAATTGGTGCAATGTCGTGTACAATTTCATGGCTCCTCAGTTGGGAGCCATTGGAAAGGAGGTGACATTGAGGCATAGAAGACATGTAGGTGATTCAACCCAACCGGCCAAGGCTCCCTTGCTCAAGGGATTTCCAAATATTTTGGCTGTAAGTTATAGTTACTTAAACCTGCTGATATAATTTGATGATGGATATAATTTACTGATTATAATGATGTTGCAGGTATGGGTTACTGAATATATTAGTATTGCTGCTCCTCAACATCCTCATAAATTGCCAAGAATACTTCGCTGGACTTGGCCTAAAGCCCACGTTGAGAGTATCAAGAGGATGATAGACCGTGTGGCCACAGATTCAATTATTGTTGATTTAATTCCGTTTGATATAGAGCATGATTCGGTACCTGACTACTATCCTCCAACTCAACCACTTGAGGTACACTCTGAGGAATTACAGCAGGCACCAGAAGGAAGCCAGGCACCACAAGGAAGGCAACAGGCCTTACAAACGGAAGCCTGCAATATATGTATACAAAAACAAGAACAAATTGAGACCTTACAGCACGATTTAAATATAGCACTTAAAAGTTTGGAGGAAGCCACAAGTGAGACAGCAACAGCCATCAGTGCTAAGGATCAAATTATTGCTCAGAAAGAAATAATCATTGCAGAGAAGGAGTCGCAACTTAAACAAAAGGATGACATCATTGTTGAAAAGGATATAATAATTGGTGACAAAGTTTCGCAGCTTAAAGTACAAGAGGAGCGTAATCAAAAAAGACTAGCTGTAAGAGAGAAGATCATACTTCAGTCTAACCAAAGAATCAAGAAGTTGTATGAACAATTGCAAAGCAAAGGGTCAGATGAAGATGAGCCACTTGCCAAAAAATTAAAAATATCTCAGGTCACACAAGACTACCAACCCAAAGGCAAGGGCAAACAAGTTGTTCAGGATGAGGATGAGGATGAAGATGACGCGGCTCCTGCCCCATCAATCTCAGATACTACAACGCAAACAAATAAATCTGAGACGTCCTCCCAAACAAACATATCTGAACATCACGCAGCTAAAGCTAAAGAATTTCAAAAGGTCAAAAGCAAAATCTTGAGGAATTCCAGGGCAATTTTTAAGAAGAAGCCTAAAGATGCAGAGATTGCTGAAACATTATTAAAGCTTAGTAAATTAAAGTGAGTTAGTTGCTATTGCATTTGGAAAATTATTGTAAAACAATGATGATTATTGACATTCATTAATAAAATTGAATCTTCAAAATTTCATTAAGTTGCTTATCTTATTTGCATGTAGGTATCAGTTCAATCCAGTATGGTCCAATGGGACCTTTACATTAGATATGCTATCTTTTTTGACAATATTTGATTGGAATGACTACACCATCGGGGATTGCATCAATGCATACTGGACTATTCTTGGAAAAGAAGCAAAAGCGTGTAACTCACCATACCAGCCCTCCATATTTTGTGGGGTGGGGTTTGATGTAAGTTAATTAGCTACTAAATCATTATTGTTTTTTTCTATGATTTAGGCCACTGACACTTACTTTTTAATAACCATAGGATCTTTTTGAGGCGATTCACACTCAGGCTTTTGAACAAACTATTGCTACTGATACGGATAAGCCGATTAGATATATCATATGTCCTCTAAATAATGCAGACGATCATTGGCATCTAATGGTTATTGACCTCGTGGAAGGTTGTATCCATCATTATAATTCTCTCGGCGCCATAGAAGGGTACACTGCTAAATTTGAAAAAACTGTAAGTTTTCTACTTCATAGATATACCTCAACAAAAAGGTTCATACCAATATAATTGTTACTAATGTCATATCTGTGTAGGTGGCGTTTTTCAAAAATATGACCTGGTCTTATTACAAGACATGGAATAAAGGATTGCCTGTCATATCTGGGACAGAGTTTACTAAAATTGTTGTACAAGGACCCACCCAATCCAGATCGTAAGAGAATGTTTATTTTTGTTAAAAATAACAATGCATTTCATAGTTGATTTTATAAGATGACAACAATGTCAATATTGGTTTTTCAGGTCGGATTGTGCCTTTTTCATGATGCGGTATGCAGAAAGTCTAGTTTTCCAAAGATCTACTGATTTTAGCCAAAAGGATATGAAAAATTATCGATTTCAAGTGGGCTATAAAATAATGAGAGACAAGTGTTGGAAGCTAAATCTGTAACTAGAGTTTTTGTTCATACTATGCATATGTAATTGTCAGCACAAACATTGTATTTGTAATTATACAATTCATGTACTCCTTCTCAAATCAATGAAACTTTGCTTCGGATCATTGTTTTTGTCTCATATATGATCTGTAATCTGTAAATGTTGTCGAATTTTTTCAGTAATATTGAACCTTGTTTTTGCTAGAATCATTTGAAATGAGGACCACATTGGGCCTGAAACAAAAGCATTTTAGGAAACTCAGTCAGTGCCTGAAACAAAATGATTCAGTTGTATAATGTAAGTTTAATGACAAACAATATATGTTTGTAGTTAAAATGTATGTAAACCATTTTGATACTCCACTGGAGCATTGCTTTCGATCCTTGTTATTGTCTAAAACTGTAATCTATAATCTGTCCTCTTGTCGATACTATAAGCAATATTGAACCTTACTTTTCCTCTACCCTAATTTTAAATCACAGCCCACACTGGGCCTGAAATGAGATGATTTCAGGCCCACGCTGGGCCTGAAATAATATCATTTCAGGCCCAGTGTGGGCCTGAATGAGATGATTTCAGGCCCACGCTGGGCCTGAAATAGAATTATTTCAGGCCCAGCGTGGGCCTGAATGAGATTATTTCAGACCCAGAGTGGGCCTGAAATCATCTCATTTCAGGCCCACTCTGGGCCTGAAATAATTCCATTTCAGGCCCAGGTTGGGCCTGACACAATAATGTTCAGAATTCAAATAATCTCATTTCAGATTTCAAATAATTCAATATTAGAATGATTAAATATTTTATATAAATATACATGTTGTGAGATTATTTTTAATATTAAACAAAAAAAAGAGTACCTACATAGATATTGCATACCACAATTTAATTCCATCCACATCATTACCTCATTTTTTCAGAATTTGGCACAGCAGGAGGTTTGTTTCATGGACCTATGATATTTTGAATTCTCAAAGCTCATTACCAGTAGTTAAAGTTTAGATAGCTAGGAGATGGTATTTTTTGTCTCCAAACATAGTCCTAATGATTATCAATTACGTGTTAATACAGTATCAGTTGGCACAGAACAATGATTCAACAAAGCAAACAAACAAACAAAGAGTCTCAAATGACATATATTCACAAACCATAGGACTTCAGGACTTCAAGACCAGAAATTACATTTTGGTGGGTTTCAAAATCCGAAAACTTCACAACTGCTCAATTCTGCTTACATCACTTTACACAAGAAGAAATGTATCATAATATTGAAATACTTCTTCAAGTCACAACATTAACAACAACTAGTTTTTTTACAATACTATAGCTGTAAAATATACAAAATCTTTACATTCAGTTATCCTCCATACAAAATATACACTTCACTCAGAATATTGGGTCACTACATATACCAATTAACTCAAGACCTTGGGGCTGGCAGCATTCTACATATCCTTTTATTATGACCAAGTTGTTTGCACCGGCTGCATTTTAGTTTGACCTTGCCATTGTGTCTGGACTATATCCGTGCCTTTTTTCGTCTACCAGGCTGCACAAGGCTACGGGGACATAGAACTGTAATGTCGTTTACTCCAGTAGGCCAAAACTGCTTGCTTCTACAAGGGAAAATACGATCCATGTAAACCCACTTCCAAGTTTTAGAATAAAAAAATGCTCATAATAAGGAAGTGTATCCATGTTCCTGTGAATGATTACGGCAATAGCATGTGAGCAAGGAAGTCCTGAAATTTGAAACTCCCCACAATGACAAAACTTTTTTTCCAAATCAACAATGTATGAAGTGCCCCATGTTTCTACTTTCATTTCTGATTGAGAGTAAGGGTGAACCTTATAAGCTCTTGCTTTCTCTCTCCTTGAATCCATTTCTTTTGTAGCATAAGGTGTCAAAGCAAGCTTCCATTTGGATACTTGCTCTCTACGGTTATAGAACCATTGAGCAACTTTTCTTTTTGTATTATCAATTAACCTGTTTATGGGAAGCTCATGTGTAGACTTGAACAAAGCATTTAAGCTCTCCACACAATTCGTGGTAAGCATTCTGTACCTTCTCCCTGTAAAGTGTGCATTTGCCCACCTTTTAGGGTCAATGTTGTGAAGCCACTTATGGACAACTAGATGTTTTTCAAGCATTGTCTGCATTATCATATCATATTGGAGTGTTGTGTTGGCTCGTGCTGCTGCCCAAAACAAACTTATAGCAGCTCTACTTCCAGTATCAGTTACCATATTACAACACATGTGGTGGCAACAAAAGGCATGATGCGCGTTTGGGTAGAATTTTCTAACTGCTGATATAATGCCCCGATGTTTATCTGATACTATGGTGATTGAGTGATCATCGACACCAAAGAACCTCTTTGTATGCTCCAAAAACCACTCCCATGCAGACCCACATTCAACTTCAGCTATTGCGAAGGTAACTGGAAGAACATTGTCATTACCATCAATCGTCGTTGCAATCAACATTACTCCCGGAAATTTTCCTCTTAGGTGTGTGGCATCAATTCCGATAAGTCTACGCAAATAAGACCTGAAAACCCTTCGGCAAGCACCAAAACCTCAAAAACACCGCTGGAACTGATTGTCACCATTCGTGCATAGTGCCACATACGTTTCAGGATCTCTAGCTCTTAACTCACGCAGATATTGTGGAAGATCTCTGTAAGCCTCATCATAATCTCCAACAACCTTTTTCAATGCTTTCTCCCTAGCTATGTATGCTTTTCTGTATGATATGGTCACTCCAAATCTAGCTTTAATATCTGATATAATCATACTTGGTTTGTATTGTTCATTATGAAGAAATTGCTCTTCAACAAAAGAAGCAACAAATGATGAAGAGCATGCATGATGATCAGCACTTTCCCTAACAGTTCCGCATTGGTGTTCCTTTATATATTTTGTAACAGTGAACTCTACTTCCCCCCTTGCTACTACTCTCCATGTACATGGTTGGTTGAAGCACACTGTTTTAACTCTATTTTTTCGGGTGTCAACTGGGTTATATCTCATATGCTTAATCATGGCATGTTTGACAAGTGCATTCTTGAATTCTTCTCTAGATGGGAATATCTGCCCCACAAAAAATTCATGTCCATCTCTTGCCTCTAACTCTCCAATTGGCCCAGCAAGCAATCGAGAATTTAAAATATAAGGATCTTCAGCTAATGGAAACTCCTCCTCTAAGTCACTGTACTCATCTGGGGGGAAATCATATTCCTCAATCTGCATATCATCGGCTTGGAATTCTAGTACACTTGTAATGGGTTCTAATTCATTTGCATTCCGGATTTCAATTCCTTCCTCCCCACTCCAAGTTGCCTCAAAGAATTCAACAACTCTTGAAGAAGAATTCAAACTCTCACCTTCTATATTAGTTGCTTCTTCATTTAGATCAATTGTCAAATTCCTTGTAATTTCTGATCCATTCCCTGTGACAGCATTATCATCAAGAGTATTCCATATTTTGGAGATAATTTCATCAACATCATTATCATCCCTGAAAAATAAATTACAATTACATTTAGCAAACTTTGAAAAACATAATCAAGGACCTAGGAAGGCCCAAACCTCTAACCTTGCTGAAAAACCCGGAAATTTTCCCACTTGAGGCCCACCCTCGGCCTGAAATGGAGGTATTCAGGCCCAAACTGGGCCTGAATTGAAGTGATTTCAGGCCCACCCTGGCCCTGCCAATTTTTTATTTCAGGCCCTCCATTGGGCCTGAAATGTTTTTATTTCAGGCCCACGGTGGGCCTGAAATGATTTATTTCAGGCCCACGGTGGGCCTGAAATCATTTTATTTCAGGCCCACCCCCTTGTGCCTCCCAGGGCCTGAAATCACAGGGCCTGAATTATATTGATTCATGTTGGGACCCTCTCCGATTCGCTTGCGCGGCTTCAAGCAATCGCTAATTTACTTGGTATCCACCCCGGTCGGGTGACTAGGATCCACTCTGCACTATGAAAGGACCTGACAAAGATACTTCTTACAAGATTTACAGGCTTTCCTTGGCTTGTGATCGGAACCTAAGCCCCAAAGCTTCTCTTTTTTTTCAGGCCCCAATCGAGGCCGTGGCTAGTTTTCGAACCGTGATTATTCATTTTTTTCGATGCCAATGCCTGAAAACAACATATCGATTGATTCAAAACCGCTCCGATCACCTGATCGATTGACCCAATCGAAATCGATTGAATGCATATGCATGCACTCCTAGGGATCCTGTAAACTCCTTTAATTTTCTGGCCCTTCTAGGGCCTGATATCGGTAATATATCATCCCTAGGGATTCGTAACTCCTTTCAAGCATTTCTGGCCCTTCTATCTCATTTATAACATGGTAATATATCATCCCTAGTCAGTAATCAAGCATATTATTTAAACATACAAATTGTAACAAATTATACAGTATACACTTCAGTTCTGATAACAAATTAAACTTATAAATCATATCACCTTAACCTCCAAACATACAAATTGTAGCAAGAGTTGATAAGTATAAAACCAGGTCTGATACAATATCAAAGATGACAATCATACGTACATTACTATTTGTATTTGTTACCAATCTGTTGCTTGCTTTTTCTCCTTCAACACCTATCTTTCTCAGCTGCCTTGATCAATTGAGTTGTGCAAAGTCGAAATATATACGTACCCTCGTGATGATTCGACTTTTGTAAGTTAGTATTATATATATAGGCTGAGAATATTTCCACTACCTTGACATCCGAACCACATATTCTTATTTTACTGCAAAAGTGGTTCGGATGTCTCGAAAATGAGAATGGAAAAGGTCTATTATGGCGCCAAGGGTATAATAGGAAGTTCACTTAAAGGGCTGCGCCCTTTGGTAAAATAGAAACCATGGGACGCCCTTTGGTAATTTCGTATTGTTACGTACGCCCTTTGATAAATTGCCGAAATAAAAATTACCTTTTCATTATTTACACTACCCTCACCTTCTCTCAAGCATACCATGTCTATCCCTAGCTCTATCCTCCTACAGTCCTACTTTCCGCACAAACTTCAACCCTACAACAGTCACCCGCAAGTAAAGTCACATACTGAACTTGCTGGTTCACCTAACCAAGTTTATATACAGCTATAGACTTAGTAAAACAAAATAAAAAATGATATGATAATTCAAAATAATATATAAATAATGCTTTCGATCACCTAACCAAAGGCAGGAAGCCATCTTTACCTTCTCCATCCAACCTCTCACACGAATTTCAACCCTAACATACAGCTAAAGGTGATCCAAGATGGATGAGATCAGAAAGATGAGATCAGATGTCATGACAAAGACTCGGCAACTTTATATTTATGATGAATCTCTTTCTGATTGTTTAAACTAAAGAATGACTCCGGGCGATGTAATGGTGAGAGATAAGATTTTCATGCAACGATGATTTGAATATTTGATAAAGCATATTATATATCCGTGATATTCATATCATTCGTATCGATCATTTTTAAAATTAATGGATTCAAAAAAATTGATATTTAGATTATTAAAAATATAAAATGAACGAGATAAAATGAATATGGAGGGTCATATTTTAGTATAGTAACTGAGGTGCAGCAAAAGTGATGAGGTGTTATTGTAGTCGTCGAATGAATCTGAAAGACAACCAACAAACTCAACACCAGCAGCAGCAAAACTGACATGTACCTACTCGTTTGAGTTAGAGTCAAAATTGATAATGTTTATTTTAGACGGTTTAATATCATTGGTCTCTTGGTTAAATATATAATTATAGATTGATAAATTATAAAAATCATTGATCTCTCGGTTAAATATATTTTGATAAATTATAAAAAATATTAGTATAATGATCCTTTACATGAAAAAAATTAGATACTTAATAAGATGTTTTATATTCATAAGAATTGATCAATGTTTGAATAGTCAATCATGCAAATACCAACTATATCAATCTATAGAAGCTTGAGTTGGATATATATTTCTAAAAAAAGATCATACATTAGCCTCCAACACTGTTGACCTTATCAATCATTTGTAAACATATAAAATTAGAAAATCAATAAACTATCATATGGAAAAATATTTTTTTCAACTTCATCGGAAATCGACTCACGTTAAATTGGATATTTATGCTTCTCTAAGAAGTATCATCTAACTGTGAAATCTTCTCGGCGTGCATAAGCTATAGCTTGCATTTACTTGTAGACGAATCTAGCTCCAAAATTAATCGAATAAAGTTTGAACATCAAAGTATCGAAAGAAAAAAAAAATGGTAACAAATCGATGTTCCTTTTCTAATTTACATCAAATGTGCATCCCATTAAAGATAAACTACTCAAATATGTGTAATGCATGCCTAGTATAAATTTTATTTTTGTGAACGGCATTGTACGGTGTGAACGATAGCCGAACGACTTACCTAATTTAGGATTTTTCATGTTTTTGTTAAGGGCGCTATGATAGAGAGCATGAAATTTCAACGTGAAATTCAACGTAAATGACGTGACACTTTTCATATATACATCCGATTGCCACTTGGACAGTGGCGGCGGCCTCCGGCCACCATCCCGAACCAAACTATAACCTGGAGGGCACGGTGAACTCGTCGAGGATTGATACAATTGGGTTTCATGTTGAGTTTTACGTTGTTTTTTTAAGTATCATTTTTCTTTTGTTAAATGATGATGTAGTAATTAGCAATTAATTTTTACAACTTAGAGTAACTATTTGATAACTTTTTAAGATATTTAGATAATGTTCATTTTACCTATGATGAGTATCATGAAGTCTTTTTCATTTGTTTTATAATTTAAAATATTTTTAAAAAAATAAATGATTAACGAGGTTTTTTTAATCAACCTCGGGCGACCGGCCCGGTCACACGGAAATTTCCCACCGGCCGCTAGGGTAAATCAGGAAGCGCTCGTAATAGACGGTCAAAACTTTAATTTTATTAGTAAAATATACATATCTTCCGAACACAAAGTCCATCATCTATATTAAATATTATTTTAATTAGATTATTATTCTCTATTAGATAAAATCAATATAAAATAATAATATTATTATAACGGCTAACAATCAATTTCTACCTATTACAACTATTCTACAAATCGGTCAACTGTGATTCACATCCTAAAACTTGATTTAGAAAAGTAGAATTTAAACGACACATGCATTAAAAATATTTTGAATTTATTTTCAATTAATGGGATGTCGATTTTATGTAAATTAAATATGCTCTTTGTCATTGCAAGTTTTTTTTAGGGGATAATAGTTTGTGTCATGTAATGACAAAACTATGCTATTATTATTTTAAAAGTTAAGTGTTTGCTCTATAACGAATTACGAGGAACATCATTTGACCTAGTCAAGCGACACCTAGATTAGACACCTATATTATCGTGGAAAAAATCTGATCTGATTCCAAAGTTACAATTACAAAAAAACCATCACTACACTCCGCGACAAAAAATGCCTGATCCATTTGCCGGCCGTTTCCTCGCTTCTCTTCTCCTCACACACTCCCTCTATAAATACTGCAGCAGACGACACTGCGTCCATCACCCACCAGCCATAGCTCCGCCCGAGGTTTGCATTAGAAGGCGAAGAGGAAGAAGCGATATATATATGGGCGAGACGGCGATGGTGACGATGGGCGAGGCGTGTGGGTTTCTGCTGCCGCTCGCGGCCCTGGCGGCGGCGCTCTGGGCGGTCTGCGGCGGCGTGCGGGGACTGCACGCGTGGGCCTGGGAGCGCCGCCTCGGAGCTGTGGCTCGCCGCCGCCTGCCTCCGGGTGACATGGGCTGGCCGCTCGTCGGCAACATGCTGGCCTTCCTCCGCGCTTTCAAATCCTCCGACCCCGATGCCTTCATCGCCTCCTTCTTCCGCCGGTCCTCCCTCTCTCTACCTCTTTCGTCTTCGTGGCCCTGTTGCTTTTTTTACTCCTCAAAAAATGGTCTTTCCCCCTCTTCCATTAATTATCTTTTTGTTCCTTTTCCATTTATGGAAGCAAAATTTCGGTTTGGACTTCATTTTTCTTCCCGAAATCATTTTTTCCTCCTTCGATTACATTATTTTCACCTTTTCTGAATAAATGATTCAAAGGAGATGGAGATTGGGATTGGAACAGGAGTGTCATTTTAGTTGGCCTGGGAAGTGTGAAGAGGACTGTGTGGGAGGTTATCCAATGTCTGTTTCATCGAAAAAGAAATGCTGATTTCAACAAGCTTTGTTTGATTAGATCACCATAGAACTACCTAATATTGAAACGTAAATGAATTTTAAGAAAATTATACCACATTAATGAGTGCTTTTGATTGTGCTGATGCCTCCTATCAATTATATTTTAGGTATGAAGTATCCATCAATAGAAAATAATACTCTTTCTAGTTTCTACCACAGTGGGCCTAGTTTACATTCAACCGTGCATTTTTTGTAGAAGGATTTACTATTCAATAATGAGGATCTCTGATCAAACATTCTTGATAATTTTATGGTGTTGGTAATATTTTCTATAAGAATTCTATAGTAATTTTTTTTCCTAGGACATAAAAGGAATTTATATTATGAAAAGAGTGAAAAGACCATGTTTCGATTCTGAACTCCACTTCTCTGAATTGTTTGTGCACATGTAAATCTTCAGTTTTTCTATTAACAGAGATTCTTTTCTCCTTGGCCACCTACAAGAATTCTACTTCACAATCGAACAGATTGACACAAAACGCCAAACATTATAGCGGGATAACGATGTTATGCACCTTCTGTGGACAAGTTGATGGTGCATTGTTATCACTGAAGTTACGGGACATATTCTAGTATTAGCACTTATTTTATCGAGTTCCTAGAATGATAGGTATTGAGAATTCCAACCCACCCATTTCTGATACTAGCCACTGAAATCTACGAGTCGGGTTCTTTATGTGAAAATATTTCAGCGAGATTAAACCCTATACAGCAAGATTCATTATTAGCACATTAGAACCACAAAGTTTCTTCTAAGTGGTTCCTTTTGATGTAATCGTTCTGAATTCAAGTGGTAACTTACATATTTACGGTTACTTGGATGAATATAGAATTCCTAAAACTTCTACAGCTGCTTATTCTGTTTGCTGTCTTGTTTCTGACCAATTTACAAAGTGGAGTTAGGCAGTTCTTGTTCTTTGTGGTGGACTGGTTGTTGGGTTGTCTAGATGTCTGCACAGCATTCATTGTTGGTGTTTTTGTTTTCTGGTTGAATGTCTACTTCTTTTATGGGCCTTGGTTTTATCGATTTCGGTTTTATTCAGAGGTTGAAATATGGAGAAGACACATTTAAGGACAAACTACCCGTCCAACCAAGGTCGAGTTGGTAGTGTGGCCGCTCATTCTTAACTTTGTTTGTTTCTTTGCATATTACTGATAATTCATTTTTTTTTTGTTGCCGAAAGACAAATTAGCTTTTTGTCCTAGTTAACCTTTTGGGGCTTCTGTTCATTGTTCTGATATGTCTTTATGGTAAGGTTTTCGAAAAAAGAGTTACTAGTGGTCTTAGTTGGAGTTGTTGTTTTCTGATTGAATGTCTTTTGCTTCTATAGGCCTTGGTTTTATAGATTTCTGCTCGGTTTTACTTAGAGGTTGAAATATAGAGAAGACACATTTAAGGACAAAGTGCACGAAGCAAGTTATCACCCGTCCAACCAAAGTCTAGTTTGTAGTTTGGCCTCTCATTCTTAACTTTGTTTGTTTCTTTGCATATTACTGATAATTCAGTTTCTTTTGCCAAAAGACAAATTAGCTTTCCGTCCTAGTTAGCCTTTTGGGGTCAGTGTTCATTGTTCTGATATGTCTTTATGGTAAGGTTTTTGAAAAAAAAGATACTAGCACTGATCAGTTTGTGGACCTCAAGGAATCATCATCTTCATCTCCATCAAATTGTGTTTGTTCTGACTATTTGGAGGTAATATGAAAATGATTCCTTCATCGAGCTAAACTGTATCATACAGGGGCAAATCTATCGAATAAGGAAGAGAAGCAATGAATGCTTTTAAATCATGGAGTTTTATACATGAATATATATAATTGTCAAGTTCATGGTGCAGATATGGCAGCATTGGAATCTACAAGGCCTTCATGTTTGGAAGCCCGACAATAATGGTCACAGCTCCGGAATTGTGCAAACAGATCTTAATGGATGATGATCATTTTGTGCCTGGATGGCCTAAAGCGACAAATGAGCTTGTCGGAAAGAAATCGTTCATAGCCATCAGTGTCGAAGAACACAAGCGATTAAGAAGACTCACAGCCAGCCCTATAAATGGTTATGAAGCACTTAGTACCTATCTCCAGTTCATAGAAAAGACTGTTGCATTGACTTTGGAAAGGTGGGCCAGTAAGGGATCGATCGAGTTCCTTACCGAGCTTCGGAAGTTGACATTTAGAATCATTATGAAAATATTTCTGTGCTCGGAAGATGAGATTCTTATTGAATCATTGGAAAGAGTTTACACTGACCTGAATTATGGAATGAGAGCTATGGCTATCAACATCCCTGGATTTGCTTACCACAGAGCATTGAAGGTACAAACTGATTCCCCATTTATCGCAAAATCAGTGAAACATCGATTTATCTTTTATTCAAAATTGTTTCTGTCAGGCCAGAAGAACACTGGTGGCAATTCTTCAGAGTGTCCTCGACGAAAGAACGGCTATGAGGAGAACTAGCCTCACTCCGACAAAAAACGACATGATGGACAGGCTAATGGAAGTCGAAGATGCAAATGGTAGAAAATTGTGCGACGAAGAGATCATCGATGTGCTAATTATGTACCTCAATGCTGGTCATGAATCATCTGGGCATATAACCATGTGGGCAACTGTATTTCTTCAAGAACATCCAGATGTTTTCGAGAAAGCTAAGGTATATAATATCGCACTATAACCGTTTGCTGGGCATCTCAATCTGACAATGCAAATTGCGATACCTCGCAGTTAGAGCAAGACGAAATACGAAGAAATAGGCCACCTATGCAAAAAGGCCTAACAATGAAGGAGGTCAGGAAGATGGAGTACCTTTCGAAGGTGCAAATACTATTAGTATTTAGTATCAACAATCCATGACTTCATCTTGACAGCAAAATTCTCTCCTTGTTCTCCGTAAAGGTCATCGATGAGACGTTACGCATCGTTAACATCTCATTTGTGTCTTTCCGGCAAGCAACAAAAGACATATATCTCAATGGTTTGTGTTCCTCCTTATAGAGCTACTAATCTCTTATCGTACACAAAATGAACATTGAATAATTTGCAGCCTACTTGATACCCAAGGGATGGAAAGTTCAGCTATGGTATCGAAATGTTAACTTGAATCCTCAAATCTACCCTGAGCCTAAGAAGTTCAACCCATCTAGATGGGATGTAAGTAGAACACCAATTTACTAACTTTTCGGGGTCTCAGTTATACATTGATGAAGTTTCCTGCTTTGAGTGATCCAGGATTTTGTACCGAAAGCAGGGAGCTTTCTTCCCTTTGGAGCAGGAAGCAGGTTGTGCCCGGGCAATGATCTCGCCAAGCTAGAGATATCGGTATTCCTACACCATTTCCTTCTAGACTATCGGTGAGTTCTTCAACACTTCAGTTTGGGCTCTTGAACATGTTAGGAATCACAGCATGAAGAATCAATATATAATGCTGATTTTGATAGTGCAATGGTTTTCTTCTGAATTAACTGCCAGGCTTATAAGGCTAAACCCGAACTGCCAAGTTCGATACTTGCCGCATCCGCGCCCAGTTGATAACTGTATTGCGAGAATTACAAGGATCAAAAGATGAATTGTGCTAAAGGAGATAGAGATGTCGCTTAGACAACTGAATGTTGCTGCTCTTTATGTACTATCTCGAAGAATAATGCGAAAATACTTCACTGTCGAAGTATTTAAAGCTTCAAATCTACTAGTGAAATAAGGAGGGGTGTTATCATGTCCATTCTTGTCACGTTTAGGAGACGAGACGTAATTTTCGTACATCATGAGATACCCTACTTAGTGGCAGTATAATAAAAGAGACCTAAGAAATCATATAGACATGATAATTAAGAAATTCATCAAATTTATTTATTTATATCATATTTTTATATGCAACAAAAATTATACAAAAATTAATCCAAATTAGAAATTAGTAGCTCAAGATCTCTAAACAACTCTATGTACCTACCTGAACTTCACTCCATATTCGTGAGGTAGACTTTAGAGGAGCCGTTAAAGTAGCGGATCTACCTTTTTAAATCAACTACAATATTAAAAGGATGTTTGTGCCCGTAAAACTAGAGGCTAAGAAAAATAAATAATATTGATGGTAACCGAATTAATTATCTTGGACAATATGGTGGAGTAGCGAGATTCTCCCGAGCAATGCAAGTATGATCCGCCGAGGAATATGAGCATTATCTTCCTAGCAATATGGATATGACTTTCTGAGTCATATGACTATGATCTGCTGAGCAATGTGAGGATCATCTTTCGAACAATACGGATATACCTTCTGGGCAATATGAATATGATCCATCGTGCAATGTTAGCATCATCTTCCGAGCAATATGGATATGACCTTTTGGGTAGTATGAATAATATGATTTGCCGAGTAATGCAAGTATGATCCGTTGAGCAATGTGAGCATCATCTTTCGAGATGTGACCTTCTAGGTAATATGAATATGATCCGCTGAGCAATGCAAACATTATCTTCTGAGCCATATGGATATGACCTTCTGGATAGTATGAATATGATCCACCGAGCAATGCAAGTATGATCGGCCCATTGAGCAATGTGAGCATCATCTTTTGAGCTATATGGATATGACTTTCTTAGTAGAATATGATCCGTCGAGCAATACAAATAGGATCCTTCAAGCATTGCAGAAGAACTCTTCTGATTCATACGAAGGAAGACGTCTGAGCCGTATTATGAAGTTTCTCCAACAATCCAAGAAGGTCCTCCAAGTGATATTGTTAATCTCCTCCGAGCCAGATGGAATCAAACCCGCATTAGAAGAGTTTCCCGTGAAGTGTCATGGGGAGGGAAGCTTTTGGTTATCGATACGTGACAGTCATTGAGTAGAGAATACAAACGGGGTCAGAGGTAGTTCCTTCGAGTCTCTCTTCCCTACCATGTGGCAATCTATAAATGGCTTTCACAAAGTGGATGTCAGAAGCGGTTCCCTTGATTCTCTCCTCCTCCGACATGGCAAGCTGCAAGTGGAGGAAAGATAATGGATTGCTCACCTTCGCTCACTTAGGTGGAAATCAATCAGAAAGCACATGAAGGTGGATGATTTGAGAATCTCTTCTGTTAAACTATATAAGCATCCGCGTTGATAGCTTCGAGGTATGTTGGTTTTCTGATCTCACAAGCAGAGGCAACTCTTATCTAGTCTCTCTTCCTCTTTCGTTCTTTGTTCTTTCTTGATTCATTCATCACTGACTGACTTGAGCGTCGGAAAAACCATGCTGGTAAGTGTAAGAAGTTGGAGAAGTGGGGTGACGTGGGGTGCCCACTTTCCCCACTTCTCTCCCCTCCCCTTTCCTAGCCCTTCTACTATAAAAGGGGAGGGGTGCATCCAAGTGAGACAAGGCATTTGGAATTCTAGGAGTGAACATCCAAAGCGTTCGAGGGATTTGGTTCGTGATACCGAGAGGGGAAGAGCTTTCCGATTCCGTGATCGCTCTTCCGACGACAAGCATGAAGAACAGCAAAGGACGCGTTGAATCCACTGTAAGTGTTTACCGGTTTTTTTTTTAATATCGTAGATTCCAACAGAATTTCATGCTTAGATTAACAATGGTATCAGAGCTTAGATTCGTTTTAAATAGCATAAAATTGCTTCGCCGGAAAATCGCGACTTTGTGTCGGTAGATTTTTTTTGAGTCGGTCGACTTTGTGTCGGCAGATTTTTTTTTCGAGTCGGTAAAATAATTGTTAGCGTCGCGAACCGACGATCCCGCTCGGCCGTGTTGTACGCTACCGATTAACCGCGTTCGTCGCGCTAAAATTTTTTTTCCTTCAGTGGATGGAAAACGAAGGTTTCATTAATTTTAATTCATCTGAAATTTTTTTTATGCATATATATTATAATACGTTTTTTTTATTAAAAAAACGGTGGAAGAAAATTTAAAAAAAAAAACAAAACGGAAATTTGTTTTTGCATGTTAATTAAGGCCGAGGCAGTAGATACGAAAAAAATTTGCATGTTTTTTTCCTATTAAATTAATTAGCTTTGTGCTTTAATTAATTGCTTGGTTGAATTTGTATTAAAATTTAGCTATTGGTTATTAAAACTAGACCAAAATTTGATTAAATGGATTGGATTTTAGTTAGAATTAATTAAATCCGATTAAGTTGGTTCATTTCAACTGGAATTTAAATTATTAGTTAATTTAATCAGACCAACTTGAACCAACTATGTTTATGTCTAGTTCGAACCATTAGTTGGTTTGACTAGACCATATTGATCCAATAAAATCAGGATCTAGTTCAAACCACTAGTTAATCAGATCAGTTTAATACAAACCAGAACCATTTTGTTTGGTTTGAACAATAGATTTGACTTTAAATTAAGTGAGCAAACGACTAAGATAAGTCATCCCTGTCCGATTAGATTAGTTCTAATGAGGATAATGGACCCAGACTAAGGATTTGATTTCCCAATCGATCAGTCCGATGTCAGTCAATCGAGGCTCCTCGAAGAAAATTTGTTTTTCTTGTCTATTTGTGATTTTACGTGTATACATATGAATTGAATTGAACCAGTTTTGTACTGGATTGTCGGTTTTGTACTGACAATGTATATTTTTCAATTCTAAATATTGCACGATAGGGACAGCATGGCTGGTCATAATGAGCGACTAGAGGAGCTATTGGCGGAATTCAGGACAGTTTTCTATAGTCCATTTCTCGGAGTCCAGGGCGTTATAGGACGACTGGATCGGATCTTCTGGAAACTTGAGCAGGCCGGGTTCCCCATGATTGATGATCACCGAATCGGGGAATTAATGCGTGCTCTACCAAAGAGAGTAGGGAAAGTTGCGAATCAGATATGGGCTGAACACAGCTTTCGCCTCTCCTACATAGAGCTATGCAATCAGCTGCTGCGCCAACAGTTTCCTGAGGACTTGGGGGAATCTGACTCCGAGTCTGAAATGGAGGAGGATCCTGAACCCGAGGAGAATCTCGAGGAAGAGGAGGATCCCGAGATTCTTGAATACGAAGAAGATCCCGAGATGGAGGAGGATCCAGAGATGGATCTGATTGAAGAATTCCAAGGGGATCCTGAGGAAATTGATTGGGATCCGGACGTGGATAATATGGAAATAGAGCAGGATCTAGAAGAAGAAGAAGATCCTGAAGAGACAGTAGAGGATCCCGAAGAGGTCCTAGAGGAGATTCCTCCTCCACCTGAGGTCACTCTGGTCCAGACTAGAGAGACGGGTCAATTTTTAGCTACGATTCTACTGTCCGCTCTATTGGGAGCAATATCAACCTATTTGTTCTCTTAGCTTCCTTTAGTTACTGACGTTATGTACAGTCAGTATTTATCCATGTAGTGTAATTGTCGTTATGTACGAACAGTTTAAGTAATGTTATATGTTAACAAATTTGTTAAATGATTAGTTTATTTGATGATGATTAGTTCATTATAATTAAATGATTAGTTCATTTAATGATGATTTGTTCATTTGATGGGATGTGTGTGATATAACTAATCATTGTTTATTAGATTGGAACATACAAAGGATGAGTGGGAACGTGGTTGTCACTTGATTTTGTAAACCAACTCTATTTACAATGAGTTAGTTATTGATTACATGCATATAACATACACTGAATTACTAAATAATGCGTTTATTTATGTTAGGTCATGGCAACAAAGAATATTATAGCTGAATTGAACAAAGGAGAGAAACTAAATGGGGACAACTACAAAATATGACACCTCAAGATACAGTATGTACTTGAGGAACAAGAAGTTCTAGAAGCTGTAAATCAGTTTATGGTAGAACCTGTAGACGGTGCTACCGCCCAGCATAAGCGTGATCTTGATGCCTACAAGACATGGAAGAAAAAGGACTCCACAGCAAAGGGTATTTTGATTAGTTCAATGGTTGATGACCTAGTGTATGAGTATGAGTCATTGCCTTCAGCTCATGCTGTCTGGGTTGCCCTGAGAAATAAATATAGTGGAGTTAGCATAAGTAAGCTTCGCCAGCTGACAATCAAATTTGACAGCTTCAAGAAACGCCCGAATGTCACCATGACCCAACATCTTAGGGAAATGGGAAATATGATTCGAGAGCTAAAAACTGCCGGTCATGAGTTGACAGATGAACAACAGGTTCAGGCAGTTATCCGTTCCCTTCCTGATTCTTGGGAATCGATGAAGCAGAATCTTACTCATAGTGAAAGCATTAAAACTTTCATTGATGTCTCACGCCATGTTGAACTGGAGGCGGAGAGAGTAGAATCTGCAAGGATATCTGGACAAGCTTTCGTAGCTGAAGGATCTAGACCCAAGAATAAGAAGATATGGTTCAAGAAAGGAAAGGGAAAGGGAAGAGGAAAAGAAGCTGCTGCTGGGCAAGGCCCGATCAAGAAGGAGTTTAAAGGAAAGAAGTATGGAAAGAAACCTAAAAGCAAGCTGACTTGCTATAACTGTGGCAAGAAGGGCCACTTCGCTCGAGATTGTACCGAGCCGAAAAAGGTAATTCCATATTTAACTTCTTTTCATGAGCATAATGTTGCTAGTTCAGTGTTGTTAGCTGATTCTCATCCTTTGTGGATTATAGATTCAGGAGCAACGAACCACGTAGCTCGTGATCGAGCTACATACGTGGAGTACCGTCGGGTACCAGCTGGTAACAAATGGATATATGTAGGAAACAATGCAAGAATTGAAGTCAAAGACATTGACACTTGCAAGCTCAACCTTCGCGGTGGACAAACGTTGTTTCTACATGATGTCCTTTATGCTCCTGATATTCGACGGAATTTGGTTTCCGTTACTTGTCTTCTTGATTTGGGCTATTGTATAAACTTTTACAGTCGTTGTGTGGAACTTCGAATTAACTCTGTGTTAATTGGGTGTGGTTATGTAATGAATGGTTTCATGGTTCTTGATGTGGAACATGATATTAATTGCGAAATTAATAGTTGTTTTTCAAACATTGCTCTTGCTAGTGATGCTGATATCAATGAGGAAATTTGGCATGCTAGACTAGGACATATAGGACAAGAAAGAATGAATCGATTAGCTAAGGAGGGTCTATTAGGCTCTCATGCTAAGATTAACTTGTCAGTATGTGAGCATTGTCTTGCTGGAAAAGCAACGAGGAAACCATTTGGCAAGGCTATTAGAGCTGATTCACCATTGCAATTAATTCATTCGGATGTATGTGGTCCAATGAATGTGAAGGCTAGACATGGAGGTTCCTATTTCGTTACATTTATTGATGACTTCACGTTTCGGTCATGTGTATTTGATTTCTCATAAATATGAAGTATTAGATTGCTTCAAACGTTATTTGAACGAAGTTGAGAATCAATTGGATCGTAAGGTTAAAACCTTACGCACTGACCGTGGAGGTGAATATTTGTCTGATCAGTTTAAGACAATATGTAACGAAAAAGGGATTATTAGACAGCTAACGATCCCTGGAACTCCACAGCAAAATGGGGTTGCTGAAAGAAGAAATAGAACTCTTCTAGATATGGTTAGGTCTATGATGGCTCAAGCTAATTTGTCAATTTCCTATTGGGGAGATGCATTATTAGCTGCGACCTACATACTTAACCGAGTGCCTTCCAAGTCTGTTCCATCTACTCCATATGAACGTTGGACAGGTAGAAAACCAGATTTGAGTAATCTGAGACCCTGGGGGTCAGCTGCCTATGTTCATGATAAGACTCACAAATATGGAAAACTAGGACCAAGAGGTAAAAAGTGTATATTTATAAGGTATTCTGATACTTCTAAGGGTTATGTTTTCATTGGTGAGCAACAAGATGGAACCATCTCTGAAATTGAGTCAAGAGATGCCACTTTTCTCGAAACTGAATTCCCAACAAGAGGTGAAGTTGATAAGTCGATTCCTTTATTTGCAATAGAGGAAGAGGATAATGTTCCTTTATCAACAACTCAGGTATCACAGGAGATACCTGAATCTAGTCAACCCAGTGGGAGTGATTTGCCAATGAATGAATTAGTTTCAGCTCCTCAACAGTCCGACTTACGAAGGAGTAGTCGTAAGATTATTCCTCGGAGAAGGTTTGACATTGAGAATGAGGCATTAATGATACTCCCTGTTGACGATGAGGAACCTCGATCAGTTGAGGAAGCATTGAGATGTTCAGTCAGAGAAAAATGGAGAATTGCAATGGATGAGGAAATGGAGTCGATGAGAGAGAATCATGTTTGGGATTTAGTCGATCTTCCTCCGGGCCGAAGGGCTATTGGGAACAAGTGGATTCTCAAAATCAAGAGTAAAGCAGATGGATCGATTAATCGATACAAAGCTCGTCTGGTTGCAAAAGGATATACCCAAATGGAGGGTATTGATTTTGAAGAGACATTTTCCCCAGTTGTGAAGTTTGTGTCAATACGTGTCATTTTAGCTATAGTGGCATATTATGACTTAGAATTACATCAGATGGATGTAAAAACAGCTTTCCTTAATGGTAATCTTGACGAGGAAATCTATATGGCACAGCCAGAAGGTTATATTGCTGAAGGCCAAGAGGATAAAGTATGTAGACTTAAAAAGTCTATATATGGGCTAAAGCAAGCGTCGAGACAATGGAACATAAGATTTAATGAAATCATTTTATCTTATGATTTCGAAATGATCAATGAGGATCATTGTGTATACCTCAAGGAGGATAAAGGAAAGATTGTCATATTATCGTTATATGTTGATGATATACTAATAGCTGGAAATGACATACAGTTTGTGATAGAAATAAAATCGTGGCTTTCATCACAATTTGACATAATAGATATGGGAGAAGCTGAGTACATCTTAGGGGTAAAGATCATTAGAGATCGAACAAAAAGACTTTTGGGTTTGTCTCAAGAGGCTTATATTACTAAGATGTTACAACACTTCAATATGTCAAACTGCAACATTGAACAAACTCCTATAGCGAGAGGTACTGTTCTGAGCAAAAGTATGTATCCCAAGACTCCTAATGAAATAGCCGACATGAAGAAAAAACCATATGCCAGTGCCATTGGTAGTTTAATGTACACTATGTTGTGTACACGTCCTGACATCAGCTATGCAGTTGGCTTGGTTAGCCGTTTCCAGTCAAACCCAAGATCGAGACACTGGAAAGCGGTGAAGAGAATATTCAGATATCTCAAAGGGACAGCGGATTATTGTCTCTGCTTCCAAGGATCAAAGTTGAGTCTGAAGGGCTACTCAGATGCAGATTGGGCTGGAGATCTTGATGACAGAAAATCCACATCGGGCTATGCTTTCTTGCTGAATGGTGGCGCCATCTCATGGAATAGCAAGAAACAAGCTTGTGTAGCTTTGTCGACAATGGAAGCCGAATATGTGGCTTGTGCAGCGGCTGTACAAGAAGCTGTCTGGCTGAGAAGATTCCTGAAGCATTTGAAGATTGCTGAGGATAGTGGGAGTCCAGTTACAGTGTTCTGTGACAATCAAGCTGCAATAGCTTTTTCCAAAGATCCCAAGTATCACAGCAAAGGCAAGCATATAGAAATCAAATATAATTATGTAAGGGATATTATTGACAAGAAAAAGGTAGTTCTTGAGTATATCCCTACACGTGCTATGCTTGCAGATCCTTTTACTAAGCCATTGACTAAAGAGTCATTTCTTGGATATGTGAAGTCCATGGGACTTCGAAAAATGTAACACAATGTACAGACAAATTCATTATATATGAAAGTGTCATGATTTATTCAGTGTATGTATTGGTGTTACATTTTGAATAAAGTCTCGATAAGCATGTTGGCAGGTTGAGATTGGTCCACTCACATGGACAATCATCTCTATTTGTTGAGTATAAATAGAGGTAAGACTATTACTTATGGGATAGCTTATGTAGCTATAAATAGAGACATACTCATAAGTTGGAGTCGCCTTGATTTGTATCAAGATGAGATCATTTATGTAATGATCGGAGTAAATGAACCCACCATTTACTGAATCTGCTTAAAGCCAGATAGGAATTCATAAGTTGAATTCAGGATTAGACATTGGGTATGTCTAGATCAAATCTGTACGATGTTAATTTGGAGAAAACATGCACTCTTTTGTTAAAGAGAAAAACATCGTAGCATGTGATTCATACCACATGTGCTATAGCGACAATAAGGGTAGTAGGAGAATGGATCCCTGCTTCTCTACTATGTGAGACCCTTGAGATTATAAGTTAATCTCAGATTTACCCTATGTGACTATTTAGTTGTCTGCTTGAAATTTTAATCAGTGTCTGCTACCTTAGCATGTATCCTATTGGCTATGGATGATTCGGTCTATGGAGCATAACTAGGAAAGCAACTGATTAAAATGAATAGATTCAAGCTAAATAGGAAGACTAAGAAAGATTTACATCGTTGACACTTATTCATTGGTCGACCAATTACATTTTTTATTGAGTACTTAAAATGTGATTGTGAATAATTGTATTGAATGGAAATACTGAACATGCTCTTGACTTAATGGTCATCACGAGGGATTAGAGATGTTCATATTGATGTAAATGATTTAGTCTGGGGTAAAAAGCAAGTAATTGATGTCTCTGATTCATGTGATAGAGCGACTAAGTAAAGTGTAATAACTTTCTTAGTATTGATCGCTCAGAGAGCAGCTAAGTTAAGTGTCACAACTTTCTTAGCAATGATTGCTCAGTATGCTTGCTGTCGCACGAATCATTTTCCCTAAAGTATGAATTGGATGTTCTGTTAGTCTATGTGACTATATGGTCTTTGTGACTATATAGTCTTTGTGACTATCTGGTTTTTGTAACCTAGTTATGATATGATCTTTGTGATCTGATTCTTATTTAGTCTCTGTGACTTGACTTAGATGAGTGGGAGATGTAAGAAGTTGGAGAAGTGGGGTGACGTGGGATGCCCACTTTCCCCACTTCTCTCCCCTCCCTTTCCTAGCCCTTCTACTATAAAAGGGGAGGGGTGCATCCAAGTGAGACAAGACATTTGGAATTCTAGGAGTGAACATCCAAAGCGTTCGAGGGATTTGGTTCGTGATACCGAGAGGGGAAGAGCTTTCCGATTCCGTGATCGCTCTTCCGACGACAAGCACGAAGAACAGCAAAGGACGCGTTGAATCCACTGTAAGTGTTTACAGTAAGCCGACCCATGCTCTAACCGGTGTTGATGTCTCGGGCTATTAGAGCCCGTGAGTTGGCGAGTTTGTCTAACTTGTTGGAGAAGAGGAGCCCGAGCGAGTGGGAAAAGAAACCATCCGATATTAAACATAAATTGCTAATTGGATAATAAAAAATAGGCATAAATTTAATCCTGTTTAAGAGGTTAAAGAATTGAATATTTTCAATTTAGTTATAAATGAATAAGATGTTTATAAACAAACTTAAAACTCAATATTCAATGAAAGTTTTTTGATAATTATTTGATGTCTAAAAAAATATTTTTTAAAAAATATGAGTTTCAATCAGAAAGTGCTCTAAGTGGATCGGTGGTCCATCAATCCAATATTCTTAGGCTATTCATTAAGAAAAATTTATTTCTTAATTCGTCGAATTTGGAACTCGATCTTTAGATGTCTAAGAAATTGAGAAGTCACTCTATCACTGGATCATTATCTCATTATCTCGAGGTTGAATTTGGTATATTGGAGTCAGCAATATTAGTGAATAATTTATAACAAATTAAATTTATTTGTTAATATCAATTATAATTCGCTTTTCTTAAAACTTTGAAGTACACAAAAGAAAATTCACTTACTTTAACCTATTTCTTTCGTGATGTATTTCTCTGTTCCAGTAGGAAAAAAACCATAACGGCAATTTACCAAAGGGCGCACTTGTAAAGCTGTATTTATCAAAAGACATACCTGATAGATCGTTTCCGTACGCTAGAGGGGGCGGGGGGTGAATAGCGTTTTTCGAATCTCTTCTACCTACACGGTTAGTTTGCGGAGCGGAATATACAATAAAAACAATAAGACAAAACTAACCAATGCTAACAATGAAGATTTACTTGGTATCCACCCCGGACGGGTGACTAATCCAAGAATCCGTCGGTGGATCACTCCCCGGATAACCTCCGGCTAGCTCTTGTTGCTCCTTGCGAGTGGAGAAACCTCGCCACAATCACCTTGACAATCCTGAGCACAAAGACTACTATCTTACCTTTAACCAAGACAAGATTCGCCAAAAAGCTCAGCCACCACGAAGTCCTCTTTAAATAGGAATCGGGCTGAAACCCTCGCCACCAGTCGACTGCTCCCAGGGCAGTCGACTGGTGACACTGAAATTTGACCGTTGCAACTCCTAACGTTCGAATTTCAACTAACACACCAGCCACCTACCAGTCGACTGCTCTGAGAGCAGTCAACTGGTCCCTGGCCAGAACCCTTCTGTGAGTTCCATCAGTCGACTGCCCTCAAGCCAGTCGACTGGTCTACTCACCCACCTAAGGTTTACCCTTCCCGAGTACATTCCACTCCGCACTCGAACCCTAAGATTTCCCGAGTACAATCACACAGCACTCGTACCCTCACGACTCGACTGACTTCTCATCCGCAGCCTCGACTATTGCCTTCGCGCCCTCTTCATCATCAGCTCCCGTCCCTCGGATGCACGCAAGCCTCCAGCTTACCTCCATGCCATCCTTCACGCATGCCTCGAAGTCCGCGTCCATCAGCTCATTGTCCCTGCTCTCCAAGGTCCCTTGGGTGCACACAGGCCTCCAGCTTGTCTCCATGCCACCCTTCACCGTACCGAGGTCGTCCAGTCAAGTTCATATGTGTAACCTGTACAACCTGCACACTCAACATACACATATAAGAACACAAGGGTAAGCCTAACTTAAACCCTTTGCCCAAACATCAAAACACTTGGTTACTCTGGATCACAGATTGCCTCAACAATCTCCCCCTTTTTGATGTTTGGCAATACGTTTAAGTTAGGGAAAACAAAATAGTAGTCAATCGTAATAACAATGCATATGTAATGCAAGAATGGATCCTATCCCAAGGCATCCTACACCTAACCCTTCAAGTTAGGAATTTTCCACACCTAACTTCCAAGTTAGGAATTTTCACCACCTAACCCTCCAAGTTAGGAATTTCCACACTTAACCGTCCAAGTTAGGAATTTTCACCACCTAACCCTCCAAGTTAGGAATTTCCACTCCTAACCCTCCAAGTTAGGACTTTTCACCACCTAACCCTCCAAGTTAGGAATTTTCACAAAAACCGAGCTTTTTAAAGCTTCTCCCAAGCTCCTCCTACATTGGACTTACAAAGGCTCTTTAAGAACCTCTCTAAGGTTCCCCTTACGCCAAGAATGGAGCAACCATGCTCCCCCTTAATCTCAGCTCCTCCTAAACCTAGGGTTTCTAGCAAAGGTGTGTTTGGTTTCCCACTTAAACCCAACACTTCTCCCCCTTTGCCATACATCAAAAGACCCCAATAATATCCCAATTATCGGTTCTTTCAATCCCCAATGATCCTAAACATAGTGTACTAAACCCCCATACACTTGTTTCCTATCATTTGGACACCAAACCAGCTACTGATACACAACTCAGCCCTGGGCAGTCGACTGCCCCTGTTGGCAGTCGACTGCCCCTGTTGGCAGTCGACTGCCCCTGTTGGCAGTCGACTGATACTCTGAAATTCAGTCTTTCTAGCTAATTTCAGAATTGCGTCAGAAATTTCACAAATCTCCAAAAATTCCCAAATTTTGTGGAGAACATTGTGGTACCTATACCTACTTGAGAAAAATATATTTCACCATGTATCTATCACCGTTCCCAAGTTGGACACAAAACCCAAAAATTTCTTATGAAAATTAAGTCAAACAAGGAGACAACCTCCCCCTTAACATATGCTTTCTCCCAATTTTCAATTTTTCTAGGTGAAGTTCTACCCAACTTAACACCCTAACACCAAATTAGGTTCTACCCAACCTAACTTCCAAGTTCTTCCCCCTTGGACACATTTAATAATTGCCCCAAGTAACCTTATCCTTAGTGCCAACAAGAACTCAACACAACCTTAAACACTCTAAGGGTTTGCAAGCACATTTGCTATGATATACCCTATCATAGAAAAATATGATTTCATGAAAACCACAAATGTACTTGACTTTTGGTACGACTTCTAATTTCCTTAAAAGATTGATATTTTGTATCAATTTTCAAATCCATTTTCTTATGTCCTTAATGTGATAAAAGCCTCCCCTTTTTGTCTCTTAATCCTAGATACTTATGAGAAACTTCCATATCCTTTCATACATCAAAAATTTATCATTCAAGATTATCTAAGAATCTTAAGCACTCATTAGTTCTCCTTGAATTCCATGATATCCTTTTACCCTCATTTCATACACTTACCATTAAACTATGAGACAATCCTTTATTCAAGGAATACGATCAAGAATCTTAATTTAGATATCATATTCTATTATCCAATAGCAATTTTTCTCTAACCCTGATGGATCAGTCGACTGCCCCAATGGCAGTCGATTGCGAAAAATTACAGACAGCTTCTGGGCTGAAAATTTACTCGGATCAGTCGATTGCCCCTAGGGCAGTCGACTGATACCTGATTTTCAGGTTTTCAGCCCAATTTCAGTAATGCCTAAATAATTCCACAAATCTCCAAAAATTATGAAATTTCGTGGGAAGATTTGTGGGACCAATGTCTACTTGGGAAAAGTATGTTTCCAAACAAATATACTCCGGATCCCAAGATTGGCACAAAACTCAACTTCTCTTAAAGTGTATCATTGAAACTCAACCCAAAAGTCATAATTGTGATTCCTCCTCAATGTATCTTTTTATCCTTGATCACAATTCATTTCTATCATTGAATTACATGGTATTTACACATTAAAACCCAATTTTACCCAATATAATTGTATTTTCATCCTTTTCTCCCTAAATTCCCTTTTAATGTGTCAAAACCTAGGGTTAAGACTTATCCAAGTATTCTAACCCTTTTTGACACATTTCACCTAATTTTCTAGGAGAGAATCTTTTGAAATCCATTTACCATGGACCCCAAAGGCTCCTAGAGCTCCCCCTTGAGCTCTTAGCCTTAACCATCTCCCTAGGTGACTCAACCCACACTAGGCCACACCGGTGAGCCTCTGGTGATTCTTGGCCTACAAAATGAACCTTTTTAACCTTGGACACTTTGTTCTTGGTTAAGTCATTCCTTTTACCTTTGAATGGCACCCCCTTGCCATTCTTGGACTTACCCTCCTTGCCATGATTATATGCTTCCCTAGTATATTTCTTTCCATTTGCCTTGGAGGTCTTAGACCGGCATCCCAAAACCAATCTATCATAGTTGAGTTTTAAACTACCCAACACCATATCTAAACCCTTTGATCCAACCGTGAATCTTTCTAGGGTCTTTTCTAATTTATCAAGTCTTGTCCTCAAGGCTTGATTTTGTAAAATACGGGTTAAAAAAAATCGGAATATATATATATATATATATATATATATATATATATATATATTGTTATATATATGGTTATATATATATATAGTTATATGGTTATAAAAGGAAAGGTAATAATTAGAGATATTTATAATTAATCCTTTCCTCTCTTATATCCCCGTGCCCTAAGTTTCCTCCCCCGCCGACTCCCTCTCTTCTCTCCCCATTCGCGAGCCGCAGCCGCCCGATCTCTCTCCCTCACGCAGACTCTCCTCTCCCTTGTGCCCTAGCGCAGGTGCGCCGCCTTTCCCCCTTCGCTTCTTCTCCTCGTCGCGAACCCTAGCGCAGCCCAAGCGCCTGATCACTTCTTTCCCCTTGCCTCCGCGAGCCCTAATCGAAGTCGAGGCCTAGCCGACTGCTACTCCGTTCGTTTTCACACCCGCGGACGAAGGGCGACGCTGGGCTGCAGTTGGAGGAGGCTTGGCGACGCCGAAAACCTGAGCTTCTTGTTTCTTCCGAGGATCCCTAGTTGCTCCTTCGGATCGCAGCTGTTTGGGGTCGCGAATCTCAGGTAAGGATCACCATCTAGGTTTAGACTTGGAGGGATTCCGGATTGGGATCAGATAGGTAGAAGCTATCATATTAGTTTGATTGTAAGCTTGATTGGAGTTGTGACGGCTGATTTGATCCTTGTTTACCTTGAATTCTTGAACACAGATCCATTTGGAGCACGATTTTGGATAGAACTTTCTGCTATTTGGCTCTGGATCGCCTGGGAATTGAGGTATGGAATTGAGATGGTTGTTTCGTGTTGAATTCCGAAGTTGATGTGGAGAGTTGCTTCCAATTTGGATTTGTGAGAGTTCTGTTCTGATTAGTAAAAGGGGGATGTCTGTTCAAATTTAATTCTGAGATAGGGGCAGATAAATTCCTTCTTTGTCCCTGTCATGAGCTTGGAGGTTTGATCCGAGTTTTTATCAATGCTGATTAGTAGGCTAAATTGAATTTTTGAAGAGCTATTGATTAAATTACGGGTTAGGTTTAATTTGGAATTTAAACCTAATAAGTTAAGTTGATAAATTCGAGTTCGAAAACCTAATTGAAATCTGATCGGGGTAATTAGGGATAAGTAAGGCTTAACCATTTTATTATGATTAATTAATTGGAAACAGATGGATTAGGTTAACCCTAGAATGGATTAGGGATTAATTAGCTAGTTACTATTCTTGTAATAGCTAATTAAATCTGTCCTTGATACAGGGACTTGATTTGGATTTTTATTGCTGATATTGGCTGGGGGTTCTCTTCGCACTTGGATTCTTCTATTTTGAGGTGGGTACCCTTTGACTTATCTTTTAGATATAGTCATATTGCTACGCATTGTCTGTTATAGATAACAGTAAGATTGTATGCTATATCTGTCTTAGTATACCTGTGTTTGATATCGATTGCTTATCCTTGAGGTTATTTCCTTTCCGCTTCATACAGTTTCAATAGTTGCCATGTATATAGTTATATATGCGTAGATGTAGAGATCTGTTCCCTTGCATTTGACATTGATGGATCATTGGTTATTTTGTCAGTATACCTATTAGGGTACTTGTATTCTTTGTTATAAGATTCGGACCTATACCTATACATTAGGGATAGATGAGGACTTGGTGGTTGTTGTATGGATGTATGTCATGTACCATCCTTGCATTGTTGCATGATGACGATCATCGGCTCCTATGTAGTCTGAGCCCGTTGTCAGTTACATGAGGATATGCACCCATCCACTCAGGGGTAGTGGCTACCGTAAAGTGTGTGGATTTGCCCTGTATTGCTCCGCACGGTCACTATTTGGAGGGTGGTTCCGGTGCGTGATAGCAGCCAGGGATCCCTTCTCGTCCTGAGACACGAGAAGATGAGAGCTAGACTCCCCCATTGCTTGGGGTAGGAGAGAGACCTCCGCCAGCATCCTGTCCACTCGGTCACTCAGGAGCAGTGATAGCAGGGTGCGTACAGTTGTCATAGCTCTACCCTTTCGGACGTTCATTTATGACAAGTGGACGATGATCTGATTGGTGTCAGGGGTGACACATGTCATTGCACCATGTGCATATTTTGCATCGTGCATTGTTTGCTGCACTTGATTTCTGCACTTGATTGACATGCATATACTGGATACCTTTTTACCTTGGATTTTATGTTATACTTGTTCTATAGGGCTTTATTTCACCCTCTGCAGGATAGTGGGATTCGGGTATGTTCCTATATTCAGTACTTTTAGTATATGTCATTTCCTATTGCTCGGATGAGACTGTATCAGTGTATATGCTTATTCTTATTGTAACGCACTATGCATATCTACTGGGTATTCGCTAAGCTTATGGACTCACACCGTTGCCATTATGATTTTATTTCAGGTTGAGATACTTGGAGTCGCCAGAAGAGCCCAGCAGCCAGTCCCTACCTATCGTGACAACATACTTTGTAATGCATTTGTTTCATATTTTCTTATAGCTATTTGTATATGTCATATGAGTGTGTCATGTGCCCTAAGGGGCTTTTGTATTGGTTGTTTCGTCGTTAGTTGGACCGGTCCGCAGTCAGGTATGGTTCATTATGTTTTATTGTTATCGTTTTCTTAGTGTCTATATATATTTTGAGGCCTGAGGCCAATTAAACTGCGTGGTGATGTCTATTATGTCGTATGTATGTGTAAATTGTCTGCCGGACAGGGGAGGTGCTGTCCGATTTTATATTGGATCAGCGGCTCCTGGGTCTCGGGGCGTGACAGATTTTCCCTTTCTAGACCTTTAACCTTGGAGTCCATATGTCCACATTGGACATTCCTAGAACTACCCATTTTTCTAGGCGCATTCCTTCCCTTTTTGGGATTAGTGTCATGATCCTTAGGTACAAATGTCATGATCCTTAGGTACAAAGGTTCTAGGTTGATCATGATGCATGCCTTTCTTAGGATTATGATTTACCTTGTTAACCCTAGTCCTATCATTATATCTAAAACCATGGTTATGTACAAATAAGCAATTTTCTTTAATTTTAGCATGCATGGATAAATGATTAATATTATTTTGAATATGCTAGGAGGAACTTGAAATTGAATTACACTTTAACCTAGGGTTAGGAATTACCTCCCTTACCCTTGTAGTTCCTTCTTGTTGTGATCTTTGCTTTCTCCTTTCTTCCTTCTCCCATCTCCTCAAGTGTCCCATTTTCTTGAGCTCTTTCTTCCTTAGACACTTGGTGTGGTAGTGCCCTAGCTCACCACACGTGAAGCATCGAATCCTCCTCTTCTTCTCTTGGATTTCTCCAGTCCTACACTTTATGTTAGAATTTAATTTAATTGAAATAGGTTTAGAGTGTACCTCCTTTTTACCTTTCGGGCACTTGTCCTTGTAGTGCCCCTTTTCGTTGCAACCAAAGCATGTGATATGTTCTTTTGATTTGACTTTGGTGGAGGTAGAGACTAGGTTGACTTTTTCTTTATCCTTGGATGAAGAAGATGCTTCCTCTTGTTCTTGTGTAGATGAGGGTCTCTCCTCCCCCTCAATCCTTGAGGTGGTGACCTCTTCCTCTTCTCTTTATGAGGTGGATGACCTCTCACTTTCTTCTTCCACTCCACTTGATGATGTTGATACTTCTCCTTCTTTTTCTTCTTCGGATGTCGAAGATCTCTCACTCTCTTCTTCCACTTCTTGAACCAATGAATTGATTTCTTTGGGCTCTTGAATTTGTGTAGGATTTTCATGATATTCTTTGACTTTATTCCATAATTCATGTGCATCTCTATATTCACCTACACAACTCAAAATGTTATTAGGTAAAATATTTACCGAAATGCTAATTACCTTCTCGTTTGCTTTTGCTTGATCTTGTTGTTCTTGACTCCAATTTCTAGGCCTAAGCCTCTTCCCGTGCTTATCCTTTGGAATCTCATATGACTCTTCATGTGCGATCCGAAGGTCTCACTCCATCCCGAACCATGTCTCTATCCTTGCCCTCTAAAAATTAAAGTCTTCATGATCGTAGGGCGGTGGAATGTAGATGTCGTCCCCAAATTTGTCTTCCATTGTTCTTTTTCCTCCAGAGTGTGCTCCCTCGGCGGTTAGTCTGATCAAGAGTGGTCCTTCGCTCTGATACCAATTGATAGATCGTTTCCGTACGCTAGAGGGGGGTGAATAGTATTTTTCGAATCTCTTCTACCTACACGGTTAGTTTGCGCAGCGGAATATACAATAAAAACAATAAGACAAAACTAACCAATGCTAACAATGAAGATTTACTTGGCATCCACCCCGGACGGGTGACTAATCTAAGAATTCGTGGGTGGATCACTCCCCGGATAACCTTCGGCTAGCTATTGTCGCTCCTTGTGGGTGGAGAAACCTCGCCACAATCACCTTGACAATCCTGAGCACAAAGACTACTATCTGTTGGTGCAAGTTGCATCAGTGATGTCCTCCTCTAAGTGTTTTAATGTTTGACAATATACTTAAGTCAGTGATACATTAAACAAGAGAAGGGGAGTTAAGAGAGGAGTAACAAAATGGACCAAGTCCTAGTAAATCTAGGCAATAAGTCCTGGTACGAAGAATTAGACACTAAGTCCTGATCATGAATTGGACACTAAGTCCTGACAAAGGCCTGGGCACCGAAGACCTGCTCGGAAGGTGGGCAAGAAGTCCTGGTCGAGGACTGGGCAAGAAGACCTGACCGAGGGTTGGGCATCGAAGACCTGGTTCAAGGAATTGGGCACGAAGACCTGGCCGAGGGTTGGGCACCGAAGTCCTGGACTTAGGGTTTGGGCACGAGGTCTTGATCCGAGGGACTAAGCAACTTAGCTGAGCGATGACTAAAGACAAAAGTAGAGACGGGTCGGGGTTCGGACGTCTCGAGATCTGAGAGTGTCGGAGGCCAAGTAAAAGTCCACCCAAAGGACTGGGTGGCAACCGGCTCCTGAAAGGAGTAGGTGAAAGGCGCGTTCTCGGGGGTGGGAACTTGCGTCGATTCTACCTAGGGTTTCATGGAAATTCGAAGTCAGAACCAAGTTCTTAAGGCTAATATTGTGTGTATATTTGCTTTGTATTTGTGTGTCTTGCAGGTACCAAGAACCGGAGACAAAGCAAGCAAAGGGCTGGAAACCAGCCAAGCTAGGCACCCCCATCAATAGGGGCGCCCAGATCAAAGAACAAAAACCAGTTTTGTGCTGGAAGCTTTGAATCCAGGCGCCCAACATGATCCAGACGCCCAGGTCAAAGAAGGAAATGACAATTTCATGAAGAAAGCAGAATAGACTTCCATTCAGGCGCCCGGGATGATACAGGCGCCCAAGTTGAAAGCTGTATTTGCCGTTTCGAGTTTGAAACAGAGATAAGCTTTCATTCAGGCTCCTGGGAGGTCCGGGGCGCCCTGGTCAAAGGTTTTATCTACTGCGAGGAGTTCGGCGCGGGGATAAAGTTTGACCAAGTCTATAGGGGCGCCCCCATCATCACAAACGCCCGTATGAAGCCTATAAAAGGGGCTTCGACCCCTCCGCTTCAGACACAACTTCCAAGAGCGATTCTGATCATTCTGACTGACGACAAAGCGCTAAAGACGAGGTTATGCGACCGGGAGGCTCCAGGAGGAAGTGCGCAGCACTTCGGAGGCTCAGTTCGGCCGAGGCTTCGACCTTAATTGTTTGGTTTGCTTTTTATTATTCCGCATTTAATTTCATATCTTTTTGATTGTAATTCCGCACTGTAAGACGGGTTTTCTCCGCCTTCGGAAATTCCGGAAAGGAGACCAATAGTGGACTCATGCCGAGTACATAGGCCTTGGACGTACTGACCCAGGGGGTCGGGAACCAAGTAAATAAATCCTGTTAATTCTGAGAATTTGTATCCTGAATTCAAATTTGAAAATCTTAAGGATAATACTGAATTCAAATTTGAAAATCTTAAGGATAATTCTAAAGATAATCCTGAAATTATTGAAATTATTTCTGAGGATAAAAATGATTTTCTTGAAAATATTCTGGAGGATAATAAAGATGAAATTCTCCTAGATGATAACTTCATTATAGATAATATTGAAGATTATTACAAAACTTTAACTAGTGACTCATATTACTCCTCCTACTTTGAGGATATTGAAAGATCTAATTTTGAGGAGGAGATGGAATTTTCTAAGATCAAGGTCATAATTAATAAAGTTCACAAAGACTCAAATAAATGAGAATTATTAGAAAAACTTGAAAAGATAAATAGAGAAGAAATAGTAAGGGAATCGATATTTTCGAAATAATGAAGATGATGAAATTAAACCCACAACTTTTGACAAACCCATAAATCTTGAAAATTAAATCAAGATGAATCTTAAAAACTTTGATTAAATTTTAATTAATTTTTAAGCCTTAAATTAATCCATTAGTTTTAAGATCAATTAATTCTGAACTTTAATTAATCCTTAAGTTATTGATTTAAATGTTAATTAATTCGAAATTAATCCTCAACTTATTTTAATCAAACTTAAATTTATCATTAGTTAACTTAAATTAATCCTTAATTAATTTAATCTTAATCAATTCAAATCAAATTAATTCAATTAAATATTAATTAAATCAAATTCAAATTAATTCAAATTAATCCAATTAAATCTTAATTAAATCAAATTCAAATTAACTCAAATTAATCCAATTAAATCTTAATTAAATCAAATTCAAATTAATTCAAATTAATCCAATCAAATCTTAATTATATCAAATTCAAATTAACTCAAATTAATTCAATTAAATCTTAATTAAATCAAATTCAAATTAACTCAAATTAATTCAATTAAATCTTAATTAATTCAAATTCTAATTAATTCTTAATTAATTTGATTACCCCTTAACTCTTAAATAACTTAAACTTAAACTAAAATAAAATCTTACCCAAACCGCAACAATTTAATAAAATTAAATATGTCAAAGTGGGTTGACATATTCGCGGGTTCACACGACATATATCTAATCGGGAATTTGATACATCTTTAGAAAATTAATTAAATATTTTGACTTATTTGACTTATGCATAACTGTCATGTCATGCATTTGCTATTTCTTTTAAATATATGACATGTCATTCATATTTGAATTTTGTGCATAAATTAGAATGGTTATAGGAAAAAAAATAATTGAAACTTGATCAACCTAGTATTAGGTGGAGGTGAGATGATAGTACGTTAGGGAAGCCTTTTTGGTGGAACTAGCCGAAGCTACCGATCTAAAACCTAAGCTAGTTAGACCAAAATCTCTCAAGAAGTAACTTGAAGATGAATTTTCTATAAAAGGCTTTGTCAAGGAAATGGTTGATGATCCAATAAGGCTACGGCCAAAGAAGGTCTTGTGCCTCGCCAAGACCTGGAAGCCAATTACTGAAAATCAAATTCACTTTACTATTGTTAGATTTGAATCTAACACAAGTTTCAATTAAATCTTAGACTTAATAATCAATTAAGAAAAATGATTCAAGCATCTCACAATACACCTATAAGATAATCATGCTTGCTGTATTGAGACATTTAAAATGGGTGAGATGTTAAGGACTAATTAATTGAAAAATATTTTTCAAAATGGTTTTTCAAAATGATTAGAATATTTTTCTAAAAATATATTTTCAAAATAGTGCTTCAACATAATAATGTTTGTATGGAATTCATGCTTGTCTGATTGATTATATGTTATATGTTTTCAAAATTATATCCTTTTAAAAAATTGTTTGACTCACACAATTAGACACAAGCCTCTTAGGACAACACTAAAGTTTCTTAAGGCACTTAGATAGAGTCAAACGGTGTCGGGTACAGAGGGAGTGGTTTTTTTAATTTGTCCTTGAAAACCCACTGTCTTTTAAATGATTTTCAAAAACTGTGCTTTAAATACTATTACTTACGTTTTTCGAAAAATATGTCTGATAAATTACCTTCATTTCAAAATACATTCTAAAATTTCAAAATACATTCTAAAATTGTGCTATGTCTTGTTTGATTTTGATAAACCCTAAAGACATAGAGGATGATCCACTTCATGATCTACAAGGACTCCTAGGATGTGTCAGATTTAGGGGGAGTCTGAGTCAAACTTCTGAAAAGTTTTTTTAATTATTTGTTTTGAAATTATTAAATAATTCCTTTGATCTGAACTAAACCCTAAAGACTTAGAGGAAGAGTACTTGTGGTCAACAAGTTTCCTAGGACTAGGTCAAGTTTCGGGGGAGGTCAAATTAAGAGAATTATTAAATATTTCAAGGTGATATGTTTTCATGCACGGTATTTTCAAATCATTCTGAAAACATAAGTAATTTCCTTTCAAATACTATCATTTTAATAATTTTTCTCTAAAAATATTATTTTCAAAAATTTATCTTGTTTTAATCAATGTGAAATAATATTTTTCTTGAGTTTGAAAAATTTTCGAGGACACTTAGGAAAATGTTCTTGTAACTAACAAGGTTTCCTAGGTTTGTGTCAGACTGGATCATAAACCAAGTCAAGTAAAATATTAAGCCTTCAAAAGTTAATACATTTTTCAAAATGCACTTGCATATATTTTTAAAGTACTATCATTTTTTTCTGCTTATCAAAATTCTGTTTAGAAATAATACTTACTTGAATTTGAAGAATTTTCCAGGACACTTAGGAAAATATCCTTGTAGTCAACAAGGTTTCCTAGGATTATGTCAGACTGGAAAAGAAACCAAATCAAGTACTTATACTTCTCAAAAATTCATAATATTTTTTCAAAGTACTTATATTTTTTCAAATTCATAATATTTTTCAAAAGTACTTATACTTTTCAAAGCTTAAATTTTGTTCAAAAGTACTTGCATACTTGAAAAATCTTTTCTAAAATTTTTCTAAAGAAAAATTTTCAAATCAAACACTTTCTTACAAATACAAAATATTTTTCAGAATTGCACAATACTTCTCAAAATGGATGTATTTTGGAAATTTAAGTACTTAGTATTACTATGTTTTTAAAAATTTATACTATGTATTTTTCAAAAGAACAATATATTTTCATTGTTGGTGCAAGTGTTTTTTGTTTTTATTTGATGTATGACAAAGGGGGAGAGATGTGCCTTAAGTTAGAAATAAATTTTTTTTTCTCTTTCCAAAGGATAAAAAAAATCAGAATGTTTTTCAAAAAGGGGGAGAGTTTCCTATTTTTCCCTAGAGGATCAAAAATAGATTTTCAAAACTTAGATCATTTTTTATTTGATCCCAAAAGTTAAATTTTAGCCCTTTCAACCAATCTAACTTAAGATATTGTCAAACATCAAAAAGGGGGAGATTGTTGTGCAAGTTGCATCAGTGATGTCCTCCTCTAAGTGTTTTAATGTTTGATAATATACTTAAGTCAGTGATACATTAAACAAGAGAAGGGGAGTTAAGAGAGGAGTAACAAAATGGACCAAAGTCCTAGTAAATCTAGACAATAAGTCCTGGTTTGAAGAATTGGGCACTAAGTCCTGATCATGAATTGGGCACTAAGTCCGGGCAAAGGCCTGGGCACCGAAGACCTGCTCGGAAGGTGGGCACGAAGTCCTGGTCGAGGACTGGGCAAGAAGACCTGACCGAGGGTTGGGCACCGAAGACCTGGTTCAAGGAATTGGGCACGAAGACCTGGTCGAGGGTTGGACACCGAAGTCCTGGACTTAGGGTTTGGGCATGAAGTCTTGGTCCGAGGGACTGAGCAACTTAGCTGAGCGATGACTAAGGACAGAAGTAGAGACGGGTCGGGGTTCAGACGTCACGAGATCCGAGAGTGTCGGAGGCTAAGTAAAAGTCCACCCGAAGGACTGGGTGGTAACCGGCTCCTGAAAGGAGTTGGTGAAAGGCGCGTTCTCGAGGCTATGAACTTGCGTCGGTTCTACCTAGGTTTCATGGAAATCCGAAGTCAGAACCAAGTCCTTAAGGCTAATATTGTGTGTAGATTTGCTTTATATTTGTGTGTCTTGCAGGTACCAAGAACCGGAGACAAAGCAAGCAAAGGGCTGGAAACCAGCCAAGCCAAGCGCCACCATCAATAGGGGCGCCCAGATCAAAGAACAAAAACCAGTTTTGTGCTGGAAGCTTTGAAGCCAGGCGCCCAACATGATCCAAGTGCCCAGGTCAAAGAAGGAAATGACAGTTTCGTGAAGAAAGCAGAATAGGCTTCCATTCAGGCGCCCGGGATGATACAGGCGCCCAAGTTGAAAGCTGTATTTGCTGTTTCGAGTTTGAAACAAAGATAAGCTTTCATTCAGGCGCCTGGGAGGTCCGGGGCGCCCTGGTCAAAGGTTTTATCTGCTGCGAGGAGTTCGGCGCGGGGATAAAGTTTGACCAAGTTTATAGGGGTGCCCCCATCATCACAGGCGCCCGTATAAAGCCTATAAAAGGGGCTTCGACCCCTCTGCTTCAGACACAACTTCCAAAAGCGATTCTGATCATTCTGACTGACGACAAAGCGCTAAAGATGAGGTTCTGCGACCGGGAGGCTCCAGGAGGAAGTGCGCGGCACTTCGGAGGCCCAGTTCGGCCGAGGCTTCGACCTTAATTGTTTGGTTTGCTTTTTATTATTCCGCATTTAATTTCATATCTTTTTGATTGTAATTCCACACTGTAAGATGGGTTTTCTCCGCCTCCGGAAATTCCGGAAAGGAGACCAATAGTGGACTCATGCCGAGTACATAGGCCTTGGACGTACTGACCCAGGGGGGTCGAGAACCAAGTACATAAATCCCGCGTGTCTGCTGTGTTGTTATTTCTTTTATTCTTTCTGTTTTATTTTCCGTTGCACTAACGCTCTGAGTCTAGAACGAATTTATGTTTTCCGCGAGAAAGATTTACGGTCGATATTCACCCCCCCTCTATCGACGGCACCGGTCCTACACTATCTTGCCTTTAACCAAGACAAGATTCATCAAGAAGCTCAGCCACCACGAAGTCCTCTTTAAATAGGGCTCGGGCTAAAACCCTCGCCACCAGTCGACTGCTCCCAGGGTAGTCGACTGGTGCCACTGAAATTTGACAGTTACAACTCCCAACGTTCGAATTTCAGCCAACTCACCAGCCACCTACCAGTCGAGAGCAGTCGACTGGTCCTTGGCCAGAACCCTTCTGTGAGTTCCATCAGTCGACTGCCCTCAGGCCAGTCGAATGGTCTACTCACCCACCTACGGTTTACCCTTCCCGAGTACATTCCACTCAGCACTCGAACCCTAGGATTTCCCGAGTACAATCACACAGCAATCGTACCCTCACGACTCGACTGACTCCTCATCCGCAGCCTCGACTATTGCCTTCGCGCCCTCTTCATCTTCGGCTCCCGTCCCTCGGATGCACGCAAGCCTCCAGCTTGCCTCCATGCCATCCTTCACGCATGCCTCGAATTTCACGCCCATCAGCTCATCGTCCCTGCTCTCCAAGGTCCTTCGAGTGCACACAAGCCTCCAACTTGTCTCCATGCCACCCTTCACCGTACCGAGGCCGTCCAGTCAAGTCCATATGTGTAACCTGTACAACCTGCACACTCAACATACACATATAAGAACACAAGGGTAAACCTAACTTAAACCCTTTGCCCAAATATTAAAACACTTGGTCACTCCGAACCACAGATTGCCTCAACAATACCACAGTTTGAGTTTTACCAAATAGTATAAACAAATTTCCCTTCTACCCCTCTCGCCAATATCCCCTTTCCTGACTTCATTTTCCAATGCATCTGAATGACTTTTTATTAGTTTTGATTTAAAAATAAAGTGTGATGGTTCGGATACAGGTCACCTCATCTTCTCTCACCCTCCACATCTCTTCTTGCTCGTCTAAATACGACTCATCACGAAATTTTCCTGCATTTTGGCGGGATTGCAAAAATGAGTTAAAAGTGGGAGTATTGTCTTAAGGTGTTCAAGAGGCGACTTCAAAGAATCATTGAGGAAGATCTGTGGTGGAGGAGAAATTTCAAGCAATAGTATATTTGGTAGAAGAAGATAGATAAAGATTTAGTGATATACATATCATTTTGCTACTTAAAATTAGTTTATACAGTAAAAAAAATATAGTATAAGCTGTATTATAGCAAAAGTTCGTGTTATTGTTATCCATGGATGTGTGGCGAAGATCATGAACAACACCTTGAATATAATGTCCTTCATTCTTAATCACGTCTGTGAGTTTCTCCACTATAATGCTAAATTTTAGCTAGACCTTGGTGATGGTTCCATGATCAACTCTTCTTATTGATTGTTAGTTTGCAGAAGGAGTCTAACAGTGTAGTGCATTGCATAATTAGGGTTCTTAGTGATTTGGTAATGTTACGATAAATTTATGCTTGAATGTGGCGTTGATATGGGATGATATCAAGGCACCTTAGGCCTGATTGTTGGTGCAATCTTTGTTGGGTTAGGGTTGACCTAGTTTGACTAGGCTCAAGTGAGCTTATGTCTGGTAAGCTTGATGAGCTTAAGGTTGGTATTAGATCGTGTACGTCTTGCTAGAGGGGGGGTGAATAGCAATTTCTCGATTTCTTCCTACAAGGTTAGCGTACGCAAGCGGAAACAACAATAATAAAATCAAACAACGCTAACACAAACCTATTTACGTGGTTCGGAGATGATGCTCCTACTCTACGACAGTCCGTAAAGTGGACGATCCCTCGATCCTTCGGGGATCACTCCCCGGATGCCCTCCGGCTAGCTCGTGTAGCTCCTTGTAGGTGGAGAAACCTCGCCACAAACTCGGACACACTTTCTGAGTACAAAGACTACTAATGAGCTCTAACCAAGCTCATTTCGTCAAAGGTTTCCAGCCAAAACTGAGCCTCTTTAAATAAAGCTCAAGGCTGGAAAACACCCTACCAGTCGACTGCCCCGAGGGCAGTCGACTGATCCCACTGAAAATCGACCGTTGCAGCTCAACGTTCAAATTTTCAGCCAACACAACCAGTCACTACCAGTCGATTGCTCCCAGAGCAGTCAACTGGTCCAGGGTCGACTCCCTTCTGTGAGTTTTTGTTCTTGCTGGCAGTCGACTGTTATATTCCCAGTCGATTGCCCAGCTTATACAAACACTCTTCCTCACTCCGAAGACTCTCCTTCATGTGTGCCTTCAAGTTCACTCCCTTGGCTTGCCCCTTGAAGTCCTCTTCCACTGGCTATCGTCCCTCGGATGGGCACGCAAACCCTCAGTTTACCTCCATGCCACCCTTCACGTGTGCCCTTTGAAGTCCACTTCCCGGCTTGCCCTTGGAGTCCTCTTCCCTCGGCTCTCGTCCCTTCATGACTCAGCTGACTCTTCACCAGCAGCCTCGACTGTTGCCTTTACGCCCTCTTCGTCTTCGACCCTCGTCCCTCAGATGTGCACACAAGCCTCCAGCTTGCCTCCATGACATCCTTCACGTACGCCTTGAAGTCTGCATCCCTCGGCTCATCGTCCCTGCTATACCATGGTCCCTCAGGTGCGCACACAAGCCTACGGTTTGCCTCCATGCCACCCTTCACCTGAAGACATCAACCAAGTCTATGTGTACCTGCAAAACCTGCACACTCCAATACACATATCAAAACACAAGGGTAAACCTAACTTAAACCCTTTGCCCAAACATCAAAACACATGATCACTCCAGACCATAGATTGCCCCAACAGTTGGATGTTTCGATGTTTGATAATGATGTTTGAATATCGTATGAGTCAAGTGAGCCAAGTTGACTGGAGACTTGACTGGAAGAGACCTAGTGGAACTAGGAGAAGTCTAGGTGGATCGGGGAGATCGCATGCTGGCACGGGAAAAGTCCTAGTGGGACTAGGCACACCTAGTGGGACTAGGTGAAGTCCAGGTGGATCGGGGAGATCGCATGCTGGCATAAGAAAAGTCCTAGTGGAACTAGGCACACCTAGTGGGACTAGGTGAAGTCCAGGTGAATCGGGGAGATCGCACGTTGGCAAGGTGGAAGTCTACCGAGAGACTAGACCTAACTCGAGCGTTAGGCAAACCTGGTTGGGAACTAGGTTAAGTCAAAGTTGGGAAATAGGCAAGGAAAAATCCAAGTCGGTCAAAGGGATGATCGGATACTTGATGAGGAAGTCCTAACAGGTCACGGTTAACCGGGGTTAGGTAAAGGAACCCTAGACTTGAGCTAAGCAAGTTAGGGTTGAGCAATCGATTGGGTTGTTGTCTCGCAAGAACAGAAAGACTCTTAATCAATTGGGTAATTGATTAGAGCGGACTGTAATCAATTAGGTAATTGATTAAGGCGGACTGTAATCAATTGAGTAATTGATTAAGACAAACCATAATTGATTGGGTAATCGATTGAGAGAAATGAGTTGCGAGAACAGAAGCTGGCTGAATCGATTGAGTAATCGATTCAGCCTTCTCTTAATCGATTAGTCAATCGATTAAGGTATCCGGTAATCGATTGGGCAATCGATTACATCAGTTTTGCGCGAGAGCACAAAAAGGTGCTGAATCGATTCAGCAATCCAATCGATTGACTAATCGATTAAGCTTCAAAAAATAGCCATTGAACGGCTAAGTCTGACGTGGTAATAGATTGGGTAATTGATTAGGAACCCTAGGCGTCGAGTATATAGGGTTTTTACGCAGGTTTGAAGCTGAACGCTCACGCAGCTCTTCCTCCTCCTTCATTGTCATGTCAAGTGAGGCCTTGGAGCTTAGTGCTGTTGCATTTCCAAGGATCAAGAGGCGATTCTAAACTTGAAGATAGTAAGAAAAGCAAAGAGAGCTAAGTTGGGTAAATCTTGTAAGATTTTTATTGTATTTGCTTGAATTTCTTGTTGTATCTTGTTGTAAGCTTGTAAGAGGTTTCTTTACCTCAAGAAGGAGGTCTTTCATAGTGTATGAGAGAGTGAGGAGAGCGGATTTTTGGATTAGTCACCTCAAGGAGGTGAATACCAAGTAAAATCAAGGTGTTAGCGTTGCTCAAGTTTTTCGCCGCAACGAATCTACAATGAGCAAAGATTGGAGCTAATCACCCCCCTCTAGCTCTCCTACTGGCTTTAACAAGTGGTATCAGAGCAAGGTTGCTCTTCTTTGGACTCATCTCCAAGAGAGCAAGAGCTAGAGGAAGAAGAAGTTTGAAGAAACCCAAATTTCAAGAAGCCTTTATCAATAGGGTTCAATTTCAAAAATGGAATTTGTTGGTGCCAGAAGCACCATATCGAACCTTGTTTTGATATTGGCAAAGGAGTCAAAGTTAAGTACTATTGGTGATCTAACAAGCTTACTAAGTGTGCAGGAAAGTCCTAGTTAATCTAGGCAATAAGTCCTGGCCGAGGGCTGGGCATCGAAGACCTGGTTCGAGGAATTGGGCACTAAGATCTGGTCGAGGATTGGGCACGAAGACCTGGTGAGTAAAGCTGGGCAAAAGTCCAACCGGAGGAGCCGGTTGGTAAAAAGGTAAATTCTCCTGAGAGGAGTAGGTGAGGACGCGTTCCCCGTCGAGGGAACATTAGGCGTCGGTTCGACCTAGGGTTTCATTTGGGAGACCCGAAGTCAGAACCAAGATAGCTACGACTGTAAATATTGACTAATACTCTTGCTTTGTTTGTTTTGGAACTAACCTTGGTTGTAGGGACCAAAGGAGTGTGTTTCTGCAGCTCAGAACGCCCCAAAGGAAAGGGGTAGGAAACTGGGCTAGGCGCCCAAGGTCAAAGCCAAAACAGTAAGGAAGCAAGAGCCGCATCGAAACCACACTGGGCTAGGCGCCTGGGAGGTCTCGGGTACCCAAGGTCAAAGACAAAGAGGTAATCGAAGCAAATCAGCCACGAAGCCAGCGGACCAAGTTAAGCTAAGCGCCCAGGAGGTCCCGAGCGCCCCAGTCAGCTCCAGAGGCCGAGTCGAAAGGGATAAGCGATGACCGAGCTGCGGATTGAGTTTTCCGCAGATGAAGGCACGTGTCAGGCGCCCCCAACGTCTCATGCGCCCCCAGGAGCACTATAAAAGGGTGCTCGACCCCAAGGCTTCAGGACAACAACTTTCTAACGCTCCAAAGCTTTTCGTTCAAGCGCTCCGCTCCGGCAAACTCCGACTTCGAGATTCCAGCGCCGACGACGACCCTCTGCTCCGAAGTACGATCCACATCGGGCGTCGGTAACGAAAAATGTAGCTCTTTTCATTTACTGCAATATTCTTGTACTAAAATTTGTAAACCTTTTGCGCGATTATAGAATTGCCCAAAGTAAACGGTCAAGGATCGTGGGCCTTGGAGTAGGAGCCGACCGCGACTTCGAACCAAGTAAAATACTTGTGTTTTTGTGTGATTGTTTTGTTTCCGCTGCATTTACTCTTTCCTTAATCCGAAAAAAAGTTTTAACGATATTCACCCCCCTCTATAATTTTTCTCGATCCAACAGAATTCGGCTACGACATCCGAGCACCTCCACCGTACGACAAAGCAAATTTCAATATTTAGAAAACAAAGATTAAAAATTTCCTCATGATGGAGATAGAGCAATGATTTTGCTCTAATGGAGGGCTTTGAAGCTCCAACAAGCACCAAAGGAAAGCTCCTCAAGAAAGGCAAATGGAATGAGAAGCAAATCAAGAGATGTGAGGTCAACGACAAAGTGACCAAGTTATTGGTCAATCTATTGCCAAGCACCATCTTGGACAAAATTGGAGAATTTCAAAATGTCAAAAAACTTTGGAGCAAATTTGCAAAGCTTCATGAAGATCCCTCCACTGTACTAGGTCAAGACAAATCCAAAGAGGGAGATTCATTGGAGGAAGAAAATTCGGAAGTTGAGAGATGCTCAACATCCGAAGATGAAGTTCAAGAAGCCTCCACTTCAACGATTAAGGGGAGCAAAATTCGCCATTGACATCGGATCAAAGAAAAACTTCAATATCATCATCTGAGGTCAATAAAGAAGAAGAAGAATCAAATGCCACCTCTACACCCCATGAAGGTATAAAAATTTCAATTGGTAAAAATAAAGACCACATTATTTATTTTGAGTATAGGCAAAAAAGACACTATAAGAGTAAGTATCGTAATTTAGTCAAAAAGAAGGTGCAAGTGGTACCTAATGTAGGACCGGTGCCGTCGATAGAGGGGGGGTGAATATTGACCGAAAATAACTTTTGCGGAACCTCGTAAAACTTTCGTTCATTCTGGACACAGAGTTAGTGGCAGCGAAAAATAATAGAAAGAACGAACAAAATAAGAGACAGATTGCACGCGGGATTTACTTGGTTCCCAACCCCCCAGGGTCAGTACATCCAAGGCCTAAGCACGGGAACACCCGTCCACTAATGGTCTCCTTTCCAGACTTTCTGAAGGCGGAGAAACTCATCTTACAGTGCAATAATTACAATAAAAAATATAGGAAATTCAGTGCAGAATAATAAAAGCAAACCAAAACAAAATGGTCGAAGACTCGGCCGATCTAGACCTCCGAAGTGTCGCGCACTTCCTCCTAGAGCCTCCCGGTCGTAGAACCTCGTCTTTAGCGCTTTGTCGTCAGTCAGAAAGCTCAGAATGGATCTTGGAAGTTGTGTCTTGAGCTTTGGGGTCGAAGCCCCTTTTATAGGCTTCATTGGGGCGCCTGTGATGACTGGGGCGCCCCAAAGGGCTTGGTCAAAGCTTATCCTCGCGCTGAACTCGCAAAGCTGATAAACCTGCCATATAGGGCGCCTGTATCAATGGGGGCGCCCGGGAAGCTGTTTTCGGCCTCTTTATATTTGTTTGCTTGCTTTCTCTTCAGTTTTAGGTACCTGCAAGATACACAAATACAAGACAAACAAGTAGATAATCTTAACCTTAAGGACTTGGTTCTGACTTCGGATTTCCACGAAACCCCAGGTCGAATCGACGCAAGTTCCCACCCTTGGGAACGCATCTTTCACCTACTCCTTTCAGGAGACGGTTGCCACCCAGTCCATTCGGGTAGACTTTTGCTTAGCCTCCGATACTCTCAGATCTTGAGACGCCCGAACCTCGCCCCGTCTTTACTTCTGTCCTTAGTCATCGCTCAGCTAAGTTGCTCAATCCCTCGGACCAAGACTACGTGCCCAAACCCTAGGTCCAGGACTTCGGTGCCCAACCCTCGGCCAGGTCTTCGTGCCCAATTCCTTGAACCAGGTCTTCCGTGCCCAACCCTCGGCCAAGTCTTCGTGCCCAATTCCTCGAACCAGGTCTTCATGCCCAACCCTCGGTCAGGTCCTAGGTGCCCAGCCCTCGGTCAGGACTTAGTGTCCAATCCTTGATCAGGACTTCGTGCCCAATTCTTCGAACCAGGACTTCGTGCCTAGGTTAACTAGGACTTTGGTTCACTTTGGTACTCCTCTCTTGACTTACCTTTTTCTTGTTCAATATACACTGACTTAAGCATATTGTCAAACATTGAAACATTTAGAGGAGGACATCACTGATGCAACTTGCACCAACAATCTTCCCCTTTTTGATGTTTGACAACATCTTAAGTTAGGTTAGATGAAAGAGCTAAACCTTGGGATAAAATAAAAATAAAAAATTTTGAAAACCCATTTTTGATCTTTTGGTGAAAACTTCTAACTTCCGCTCACTCTTCCCCCCTTTGATAAAAATCATTTTGATTTTTTAATCCTTTGGTAAGAGTGAGAAAAATTTTTCTAACTAAAGCACACCTCTCCCCCTTTGTCATACATAAAAAATCACCAAACATACTTGCACCAACAATGAAAACATTTGGTTCTTTTTGAAAATACTTAGTATAAATTTTTGAAAGCTAAGTGCTTAAGTATTTTGGACTCAGAAAACTTTGAGAACATAAAAAAAATTGCTTTAGAAAAGCTTTCATTTAGAAGAGATTTTTTTAAAAAATTGTACTTATAGAAAGATTTTCACTTTAACAACCAGTGCACTTTGAGAAAAAGTTTTGTATTTTTGAGAAATGTAGAAAAATGCAGTGCTTTTGGAAAATGCATAACTTTGAAAAATTAAGTACTTTTTGAAAAATATTATGACCTTTGAAAAATTAAGTACTTTTTGAAAAATATTATGACCTTCGAAAAATTAAGTACTTTTTGAAAAATATTAGTATTTTTGAAAAGTATAAGTACTTTGAAAAATCTTGTTTTTAAAACATAATATTTTACTTGACTTTATTTCTTTTCCAGTCTGACATAATCCTAGGAAATCTTGTTGACTACAAGGACATTTCCTAAGTGTCCTGGAAATTTTCTAACTCAAGTAAATATTATTTCCAAAAAAACTGTTTTGAAAATGATAGAGATTGAAAGTGATAAAGAGATAATATGTTTACAAAAAACAGTACTTTAAAAAAAAATTATGTTTTCAAAAAGGACTTAATAATGCAGTGCATGAAAATATATTAAATAATTCTTTATAATTTGACCTCCCCCTAAACTTGACCTAGTCTTAGGAAGCTTGTTGACCATAAGTACTCTTCCTCTAAGTCTTTAGGGTTTAGTTCAAATCAAAGGAATTATCTAATAATTTCAAAACTAATAATTACCAAAAAAAACTTTTCAGAAATTCTTCTTTTGATTCAGACTCCCCCTAAATTTGGCACATCCTAGGAGTCCTTGCAGATCATGAAGTGGACCTTCCTCTGTGTCTTTAGGGTTTATCAAAATCAAATGAGACATAGGCACAATTTTCAGAATGTATTTTGAAATTTCGAAACATATTTTGAAATGAAGGTAATTTGTCAGACATAGTTTTCGAAAAACATAAGTAATAGTATTTAAAACACAGTTTTTGAAAATCATTTTAAAAGACAGTGATTTTTCAAGGACAATTTTTAAAAGACATTTTAAAAGATAGTGATTTTTCAAGCACAATTTTTGAAAGAAAATTAAAAGAATAAACCACTCCCCCTGTACCCGATACCATTTGACTCTATCTATGTGCCTTGAGGAACTTTAGTGTTGTCCTAGGAGGCTTGTGTCTAATTGTGTGAGTCAAACAATTTTCCAAAAAGATATAATTTTTGAAGACATATAATATATTAGCAATCAGACAAGCATGAAATCCATAAAAACATTAATATGTTAAAGCACTATTTTAAAAATATATTTTTAGAAAACTATTCTAAGAATTTTGAAAACAGTTTTGAAAATTATTCTTCAATGTATTAGTCCTTATCATCTCACCCATTTTAGATGTCTCAATACAGCAAGCATGGTTGCCTTATAGGTGTATTGTGAGATGCTTGAATCATTTTTCTTAATTCATTGTTAAATCTAAGATTAATTTAATTGAAGCTTGTGTCAGATTAAAATTTATCAAATAGTAAAGTGAATTTGATTTTCGATAATCGGCTTCCAGGTCTTGGCGAGGCACAAGGTCTTCTTTGGCCGTAGCCTTATTGGATCATCAACCCTTTCCTTGACAAAGCCTTTTATCGAAAATTCATTTTCAAATTACTTTTTGAAAAATTTTGGTCTAACTAGCTTAGGTTTTGGATCGGTAGCTTCGGCTAGTTCCACCAAACGGCTTCCCTAACGTACCATCATCTTACGTCCACCTAATATTGGGTTGATCAAGTTTCAATTATTCTTTTTCCTATAACCGTTCTAATTTATGCATAAAATTAAACGTGAATGACATGACATATATTTTAAGAAAATTGCATATGCTTGGCATGACAGTTATGCAGGAGTCAAACAATTCAAATCATTTTATTTAAGCTTCTAATAATGTATCAAATTTCCGATTTGATACATGTCATGTGAACCCGTGAATATGTCAACCCACTTTGACATATTTAATATTATTAAATTAATTGTTGCGGATTGGGTAAAATTTTATTTAATTCGAGTTTAAGTTACTTAAGAATTAATTGTATCTAAATTCAAATTGAATTTAAGAAGTAATTAATTAGGAATTAATTGAATTAATTAAGAATTAATTTAAGTTTGAATAAATTAAGGATTAATTGAATCAATTAAGAATTAATTTAAGTTTGAATTAATTAAGGATTAATTAAAACTTGAATGATTAAGGTTGAAATGATTAATTAATAGTTGTGGGTTTAAGTTCATAATTTTCATTATTTCGAAAATTTCTGACTCATCCACTATTTCTTCTCTATTTATTTTTGCAAGTCTTTCTAACAAATCTGATTTGTCTGAATCTTTGTAAATTTTATTAACTATAGCCTTAATTTCAATTTCCTCCACATCCTCATCATCAAGATTATCTCCTTTTATATCTTCATAATAGGTGGAGTAATATGGGCCACTATTTAATATTTCAGGATTATCCAAGAGAATAATTAAATTGTTATCTAAGGAGACTTTATCGTTATTATCTTCAGAATTATCCTCATTATCCTCAGAAATATTTTTAGAAAAATCATCTTTATCCTCAGAAATATTTTCAATATTTTCCTTAAGATTTTCAGAAATAATCTCATCGTTATCCTTAAGATTTTCATATTTAAATTCAGAATTATCCTTAAGATTTTCAAATTTGAATTCAGAATTATCCTTAAGGTTTTCAAATTTGAATTCAGGGTTATCTTTAAGATTTTCAAATTTGAATTCAGAATTATCCTTAAGATTTTCAAATTTGAATTCAGATTTATCCTTAAGATTTTCAAATTTGAATTCAGATTTATCCTTAAGATATTCGAATTTGAATTCAGAGTTATCTTTAAGATTTTCAAATTTGAATTTAGAGTTATCCTTAAGATTTTCAAATTTGAATTCAGATTTATCCTTAAGATTTTCAAATTTGAATTCAGAGTTATATTTAAGATTTTCAAATATGAATTCAGACTTATCCTTAAGATTTTCAAATTTGAATTCAGACTTATCCTTAAGATTTTCAAATTTGAATTCAGATTTATCTTTAAGATTTTCAAATTTAATTTCTAAATTATCCTCTAGATTATCAGATTTTTCAAAATTTACAGAATTAATTCCAAAATTTACAGAATTAAAATTAGGATTAATTTCAAAATTAATTTTAGAGATAACGAATTAACATTAAGGATTACAAAGTTAATTTCTGATATTTTAGGATTATCTACTTTTTCTAACTGGCCATGCAAGATATTTATTTGATTATGCAATAATTCTAATTTATCAGAAAAATTATCTAAATTTTCTACATAGGATAGTGCAGGAATTTTAAAATTTTTCGGAACGTAAATTTTGTGTACCTTTGTCGGACATTTATTCTTGTAGTGTCCGTATTTTTCGCACTTGAAGCACTTGATGTGATCTTTGTTCTTCCGGCCTCCTGGTATAGGTACGTCTTTTGTCGCAGGTGAAGAACGAGTCTTACGAGTAGGGCACTGATTTTTATAGTGTCCTCTCTCCCTGCACATGAAACATGTAATATGAAATTTAAAAACAGACATTAAAAAAATTGTACCTGATTCACCCCTGGGCTCCCCCCCTCAACTCTTGGCGTCTTTGCTCCGTCGGCGGTTAGTCCGGTGAAGAGCGGTCTTGCTCTGATACGAATTGTAGGACCAGTGCCGTCGATAGAGGGGGGTGAATATCGACTGAAAATAACTTTTGGGGAACCTCGTAAAACTTTCGTTCGTTCTGGACACAAAGTTAGTGGCAGCGAAAAATAATAGAAAGAACAAACAAAATAAGAGACAGATTGCACGCGGGATTTACTTGGTTCCCAACCCCCCAAGGTCAGTACATCCAAGGCCTAAGCACGGGAATGCCCGTCCACTAATGGTCTCCTTTCCGGACTTTCCGAAGGCGGAGAAACCCGTCTTACAGTGCAATAATTACAATAAAAATATAGAAAATTCAGTGCAGAATAATAAAAGCAAACTAAAACAAAATGGTCGAAGACTGGGCCGATCTGGACCTCCAAAGTGCCACGCACTTCCTCCTCGAGCCTCCCGGTCGTAGAGCCTCGTCTTTAGCGCTTTGTCGTCAGTCAGAAAGCTCAGAATAGATCTTGAAAGTTGTGTCTTGAGCATTGGGGTCGAAACCCCTTTTATAGGCTTCATTGGGGCGCCTGTGATGACTGGGGCGCCCCAAAGGGCTTGGTCAAAGCTTATCCTCGCGCTGAACTCGCAAAGCTGATAAGCCTACCATATAGGGCACCTGTATTGATGGGGGTGCCTGTATCAATAGGGGCGCTTGTATCAATGGGGGCGCCTGTATCAATAGGGGCGCCCGGGAAGCTGTTTTTCAGCCTCTTTATGTTTGTTTGCTTGCTTTCTCTTCAGTTTTAGGTACTTGCAAGATACACAAACACAAGACAAACAAGTAGATAATCTTAACCTTAAGGACTTGGTTCTGACTTCGGATTTCCACGAAACCCCAGGTCGAACCGACGCAAGTTCCCACCCCCGGGAACGCGTCTTTCACCTACTCCTTTCAGAAGACAGTTGCCACCCAGTCCATTCGGGTGGACTTTTGCTTAGCCGATACTCTCGGATCTCGAGATGCCCGAACCTCGACCCGTCCCTACTTCTGTCCTTAGTCATCGCTCAGCTAAGTTGCTCAATCCCTCAGACCAAGACTTCGTGCCCAAACCCTAGGTCCAGGACTTCGGTGCCCAACCCTCGGCCAGGTCTTCGTGCCCAATTCCTCAAACCAGGTCTTCGGTGTCCAACCCTCGGCCAGGTCTTCGTGCCCAATTCCTCGAACCAGGTCTTCGTGCCCAACCCTCGGTCAAGTCTTAGGTGCCCAGCCCTCGGCCAGGACTTAGTGCCCAATCCTTGATCAGGACTTCGTGCCCAATTCTTCGAACCAGGACTTCGTGCCTAGGTTAACTAGGACTTTGGTTCACTTTGGTACTCCTCTCTTGACTTACCCTTCCCTTGTTCAATATATCACTGACTTAAGCATATTGTCAAACATTGAAACCTTTAGAGGAGGACATCACTGATGCAACTTGCACCAACACCTAAGACCAAGGAGAAGTCAAAGGAGGTTGGCCCCTTGGTACGGAAGGATAAAAAATACATTGTGTGCTTCTCATGCAAACAAAAGGGACATTATCGGAACCAATGTCCAAAGGGGAAGGATCCGACCAAAGTAAAGAGGAGGAGCTCAAATCAAGGGGGAGCCTCCAAAAATAATACTAAGGTACCATTAGGTAATGGTACTTATTTAAATCATGATAATATACATGTTAGAAATAAATATTATCATTTCAATGCTATTTATCATGAAAATAGGAGGTATAAAAAACCTAAAGAGAACTATAGAACCTTCCATGCTAGGACTACCACATCTAAGGATAGGGAACAAATTAGAACTTTCCATGGTAGACCTACCCAACACAAGGCCAAGAAGAATAATCACCAAGGTTATATTAGAAAACCGAGTCTTGATGAGGTAATGATTGAAAATCAAGTTTTGAGGTCTAAACTTGATAAATTGGAAAAATCTCTTAAGAAAATAGAAAATCTATTTAAGAGATCAAAAATTCAAAACATAGATTTAGAAAATCAAGGACCCTCTAGGAGCAAGAAAGGTTTGGGGTACAAACCTAAAACCAAGAATGATGATCTATCTTATCATAGAGTTCCATATAGGTATGAAACTCAATCTAGGACTAGGAGTCAAGTCAAGGCCACAAGGGAAGTCATCCCTAGAGTTGACCAAGACAAGACCAACATGACTAAGGCTTCAGAGAAACCTAGAAAAGTCATTAGGAAGGTATCAAGGGAAGTTATCCCTAATAAATACCTAGAACACCCAAGGAACACCAACAGGTTTTGGGTTCCTAAAAGTGTATTCGCCACACCCTAGATAGGTGTAGGGAGTGCCAACTCAAATTAGACGGGTTATTAACTCAACCTTGATGAAGTTGGCACTTTGGGGCATTTTCAAAGAGTTACTACCCTTGAAAATGAAGGAGTCATTTGTTTACTCTAGGAGGAGTAAAATTGTGTCAAACTATATTTTTGAAATATTGAACTAAATAAAGTTGGCATAACTAGGCTAGAATCCAAAGATATGCCAAGTTGGGGAGTTTCGACATTATATTGGAAATTAGGGGCAAAATGAGGATTATCAATGACTTAGCGATGAGTTATTGAAACTTAGATAGGAAATCTAGGTATTTTCTTTTGTGCTACTATGCATGTTTTGTATGCCCTATCACATGCCATGACATCATAATTCATCATTCATATTTTATTATGAAAATATTACATGTCATGTCATTCATGCATCATCTAGCTATAATATTTTCTTTTAAAAATCCTCATATGATACATGTCATAGTCATTATCATGTATTAATTTAATTTTTATTGAAATTAAGGACATTGACATTAATTGACATTCTAGGTGGATGATCAAAGCTTATAATGCCTAGGTAGAAATGCATGAACCCTTAGTTTAGGGAGAACATGACTTTCACATCTCACCAAGACCATAAGTTGACTTGTGTGTATTTTGAGACACATTAGAAACAAGTGAGATGTTAGGGTGATGAATAAAACTCAAGGTGTTGATTAATGTGCATCCTATTGAGTTTTATGTTCATTAAAACATGAATGTAAATGAACTTCAATCATTGGGAAAGTTAATGTACAAGTCATGTGCATTTAGCCCAAGGAATATGGTTGGAAATTATTTTTTGAAACCTATTTCAAAACTATCTTGAAAAACCTTGGTGAAGACTATCTTTTGATAGAACTCATCATTGATGAATTGGATACAAAATAGAGTGAAACATTGAAGTAGCTCGATAGTTTCCAATTTTATGTCAATCTTTGAAAATGGAAGCTATTTTCTTAGAAAAATATTTTTCCATGATAGTATATGTCATAAATAATGTCTACACAAAATTTTAAGATTTTTCGAATTTTGTAGAATTATTTAGGAGGTTCTGAAATTCGATCTGAAATTATTTTCAAAAATCAGAATCTCCCAATCGATCAGGTGATCGATTATAACAACATCAATCAATTGTTAAACCTTTTCTGCGAGCACAGAAGCTCGCATAATCGATCCATTGATCGATTAAGGGAAGTCGTAATCGATCAGCCGATCGATTATGGCATAGCTTAATCGATTGGGACCCAACACCAATCGATTGGCACGATTGAAACTATCTGCTTTCAGTCAGTTAACCCAATTTTGAGTAACCTAATAGTCCCTAGCCCCTTGAAATACTTTTATAAGTATATTTGGGTAAATTTCATTGTGAAATCAAAAAGAGAGATGATTTGGTGAAAACTAAAGGGTTAAGGAGAGGTTTTGATTCAAGTTTTGAATTTCAAATTCTCATCACCTCAAGTTGAGTTTTCCTAAAGTTTTAGGAACTCACAAATCATTGTTGGTGCAATGATAGAGGTTTAGAGCATGTTTTGAGGGGGAGGTCTTCCTTAAAAGCATGTGTTTAAATTTTGTTTTGGTATAGGTGAAAGGATGAAAATTGGGAATCTTCATCACGAAGATTTAGAATGCTCAAGGTTGAGCATGGGTTAAAATGAAAGGTATGGTAGTTTCATTAGGCATACCTTTGACTACATAGACTCTCGAGGAGAGCTTTTGATGTATGTCAAAGGGGGAGAGATTGAAAGATTAATAGGGATTAGTCTTTCTCAAACATATTGTCAAGCATCAAAAAGGGGGAGATTGTTGATGCAATCTTTGTTAGGTTAGGGTTGACCTAGTTTGACTAGGCTCGGGTGAGCTTATGTCTGGTAAGCTTGGTGAGCTTAAGGTTGGATGTTTCGATGTTTGATAATGATGTTTGAATATCGTATGATGTTTGAATATCATATGAGTAAAGTATGTCAAAGCTGATTGGAGACTTGACTGGAAGAGATCTAGTGAGACTAGGAGAAGTCCAGGTGGATCGGGGAGATCGCATGCTGGCACGAGAAAAGTCCTAGTGGGACTAGGCACACCTAGTGAGACTAGGTGAAGTCTAGGTAGATTGGGGAGATCCCACCCTGGCACGAGAAAAGTCCTAGTGGGACTAGGCACACCTAGTGGGATTACGTGAAGTCCAAGTACGTAGATCAGAGAGATCGTACGTTGGCAAGGTGGAAGTCTACCGAGAGACTAGACCTAACTCGAGCGTTAGGCAAACCTGGTTGGGAACTATGTTAAGTCCTAGTTGGGAACTAGGCAAAGAAAAATCCAAGTCAGTCAAAAGGATGATCGAATACTTGGTGAGGAAGTCCTAACAGGTCACGGTTGACGGGGATTAGGTAAAGGAACCCTAGACTTGAGCTAAGCAAGTTAGAGTTGAGCAATCGATTGGGTGATTGATTGGGTTGTTGTCTCGCAAGAACAGAAAGACTCTTAATCAATTGGGTAATTTATTAGAGCGGACCATAATCAATTGGGTAATTGATTAAGGTGGACTGTAATCAATTGGGTAATTGATTAAGATGAACCGTAATTGATTGGGTAATCGATTGAGAGAAATAAGTTGCGAGAATAGAAGTTGGCTAAATCGATTAAGTAATTGATTCAGCCTTCTCTTAATCGATTGGTCAATCGATTAAGGTATCCGGTAATCGATTGGGCAATCGATTACAGCAGTTTTGCATGAGAGCACAGAAAGGTATTGAATCGATTCAACAATCGATTTGGCTAATCGATTAAGCTTCAAAAAATAACCATTGAACTGCTAAGTCTGACGTGGTAATCGATTAGGAACTCTAGGCGTCGGGTATATAGGATTTTTACGCAGGTTTGAAGCTGAACGCTCGCACAGCTCTTCCTCCTCCTTTATCTCTATTTCAAGTGAGATCTTGGAGCTTAGTGTTGTTGCATTTCCAAGGATTAAGAGGCGATTCCAAGCTTGATGATAACAAGAAAAGCAAAGAGAGCTAAGTTGTGTAAATCTTGTATGATTTCTATTGTATTTGCTTGAGTTTCTTGTTGTATCTTTTTGTAAGCTTGTAAGAGATTTCTCCATCTCAAAAAGGAGGTCTTTCATAGTGTATGAGAGAGTGAGGAGAGCGGATCCTTGGATTAGTCACCTCAAGGAGGATCCACCAAGTAAAATCAAGGTGTTAGCGTTGCTCAAGTTTTCCGCCGCAACGAATCTACAACGAGCAAAGATCGGAGCTAATCACCCCCTCTAGCTCTCCTACCGGTTCCAACACTGATATCATCCCATATCAGGCCCAACGGCAGCATTTACATCAAGCATATTTCATATCTCAGAGAGAATTTCTTTAGCAATATGATTATCCCAAAAAAAATTACAAACTAAGTTGGGAAAGCTGCAAATTCATAATTAAGTGGTGCTGTAAATTCAAAGAGCAAGCAATAATCAATATAGATCCGATATTAGACACACGTTGGACCTGATATGAGATGATATCAGGGCACCTTGGTGATATCTCTTGCTGCAAGAGATATCTCTTAGTGATATTAAAATCAAAAAGACAAAATCATATCTCTTGTTGATATTAAAATCAAAAAGCTAGAAAAACTATTGGAAAGTAAAGTCTCAGATGAGCCACTATCTACAAATTTTGGACAAGGGCCCAAAAGAAAGAGAATTGAGAGAAAACAAATACAAGTGTGCAAAGGCAAAGGCAAAGAGATTGTTGAGGATTAGGATATAGATATAGAAGCTCTTGTCCTATCAATCACTGAAACCACACTTTCCAAATAACAACTAGTTAAAGGTAGAGAAATTCAAAAAGTCAAAATCAAAATCTTGAAGAATGCCCAAACATTTTTTAAGAAGAATAAAGATCCTGAGATAATAGATACATTATTAAAGCTCAGTAAATTAAAGAGAGTTAATTGGTATTGGAATTGCATAATAATGTAAAACAATGATGATTCTTGCAATTCAATACTAATATTTAATAAATCCCTTGTTATTATTGTTTTTGATTGTTTATGTAGGTTTACGGTGCATCTAGTATGGTCCAACAATACATTTTCATTAGATATGCAATCTTTCTGGACAATATTTTATTGGAATGAATACATTAATGGGGATTGTATGAATGCTTACTGGATAATTTTAGTTAACGAAGTCAAAACCTTTAAATCACGATACCACTCCTCCATATGCTATGGGGTGGGATTTGATGTAAGTAAATGAGCATCTTATCTTTTTTTTCCTTGGATGTAATCCATTCACAGTTTTATCTATTTTGAAAACATAGGATATGTTTGAAATGATGCACATACAGACACTCAACCAAACTGTTAAAACTGATAAAGACAATGTCATTAAATATATTATCTGTCCTATAAATAATGAAGATGATCATAGACATCTATTGGTTATAGACCTTGAGGAAGGTAATATAATTCGTTATAATTCTCTCGGCGTCACAGAAAATTACTCTGCTAAGTTTCAGAAAACTATAAGTATTGTATCCTATATATAAAATATTACAAGTAGCTTTGGATATGTATTTTTTACTAATATCATTTGTGTGTTGGTGACATTTTTTAAGGACATGAGCTGGTCGTATTACCGCCATCTATTTCCGGGAGAGACTTTAATTTAATTGAAGTAAATGGCCTCACACAACATATCGTAAGTATTTTTTTTTATGGTTCATAAGATTTTCCTGTAATATGATTATCACAAGTTAAATATTGTTTTCTTTTAGGTTGGATTTTGCTTTTTTTGTGATACGCTATGCAGAAAGTTTGATGTTTAAGAGATTGACCCAATTTGTACAAGTGGAAATGAAATCTTATAAATTTAAGATTGGACATAAAATTATGATAGACAAAAATGGGAGGTGTAATGTGTAATTGTTGTCTATAAATTATATATTTGTAGTCATAATGTATTTTGCATTTTGTGATCCTAGAAAATAATGAAACCTTGCTTTCGATTTAGGATATCAGAGGGTCTGATATATATTTTGGGATATCAGGCCTAATGTGAGATTATATTTATTTATTTTTTTAAAAAGTAATTATTATATATAATTATTTTTTATTATTTATCCATCATAGGATCATATCAGCCTTAAATTCAATTAAACAAGTTGAAACGTATCGTATCATTCTACGAGTCACTATCAAGCTTACATTCAATTAAACAAGTTGAAATGTATCATATCATTTACAACATTTTATATTTTGGATTTTTTTTTCAAATTTACAACCTATAGGAAGGGTTAATTTCTAACCTTGCTTGTGCTCTTGGAAAAAAAAAATCCAAATCTTATATGGATATCAAAGTTCCTGATATTGTGGGATATCAGGCCCAACTTGGGCCTAATATCTCTTAATATCAGGTCACGTTGGGCCTGATATCCCTGGGATATCAGATCCAACGTGGACTGATAACTAGATTATTTGGATTTCTCAAAACTCGAAATCAATAGGTAGGGTTAATCTAGGGGAAGGTAATTATGTTGTCAAAACTAAGTCTTAACTACTATCTATGATGTTCTCGTGTTGTGCCACTTGACATTGAACAATGCATTATATTGAGGTTGTTCCACATTTAGACTGTATTTAAGAATTTCCAAGGGAAAAATACCCTCTATATTTGAAATTCACTATTAAAATATTTTTCTATATGTTTTTAAATTGTATTTTTATTTTATTAGGTCATATAATTATTAATTTTTTAATATCTTTAATTTTTTCCTTTTGCATTTCTTAATCTCTTTAAAAACTCCATTATCTCTTTATATTCTTACCATTATCTCTTTTTTTTCTATCTTAATCCTTTTTTTATATCTAATCTTTAATCTCTAATCTTTATGTTTTTATATTTTTATTTTCTTTAGCTATTTATATATTTCCTTTATCTTTATCTCTATTTTATATTTCTTAATATAATATTTATTCTTATTATATTTATTTTTTTTACATTTATTATTTATTTACCCATATTGTATTTATTTTATTTTCTTTATATATTGATATATTCCCTTTATCTTTATCTCTATTTAATATTTGTTATTTAATTATTTATTCTTATATTTATTTATTTTTACTTTTATTATTTATTTATTCATATTTTATTTTCTTTATATATTTATATATTCCCTTTATCTTTATCTCTATTTTATATTTCTTATTTTATTATTTATTCTTATTATATTTATTTTTTTACTTTTATTATATATTTATTCATATTTTATTTATTTTAGTTTCTTTATATATTTATATATTCCCTTCATCCTTATCTCTATTTTATATTTCCTACTTTATTATTTATTTTTATACTATTTATTTTTTTACTTTTATTATTTACTTAGTCATATTTTATTTTTTTTATGTCACGCCCCCAAAGACACATGCTTACTCTAAAATCAAGCAACATCTTCCATGTACGACGAACAAGTTAGGACAAATAATATATAACTCACAACATAAAAGATGGCTCAGCCATCATAACTGGAAATATAAATGCACAACTGCGCAGTTTATATCAATATGAATGATAGAGATAAACTAACCTTAAACATTTCAAATTGTTATTGTCTTTTAGTAGAAATAAAGCTAACGGAAAGTCCGAATATAGATGAAACCCCAACATGAGTCCCAAAATGAACAGACCTCTACTACGACAAAATCAGACTAATTAAACAAATACCAATTCATGAAATAAATGTGAAAATAACGAAAACGCAGAAATATAGTAACTGCAATAGTAAACCAAATACGAAAACAAACTCCAATATTACTCGACACCATGATATTGACAATTGGATCCTCTCTTCGCCCCAAGTAGCGCATCTACCTACTACCTGAAACAAAAATAGATGGTGACGGTGGTGAGTCCGGGTGGACTCTGCGGGTATATAAGTAGACAAAAACATGACATCATAAAAGATATAGCAAACAACAGAAACAACGGTGTACAGTCTCTAGGAAATAGAGGACATCTAAGCATGTATAAAAAAATGGGATAACATACGAGATAACATAGTATCAAACATACATACATGTCAACCAAATGCAACTATCATAGCTCATACAAGTGCAACAAACACAAGCAAATGCATAAATGCAATAGATGCACATGATGCAATGACACGTGCCACCCCTGACGCCAGTCAAGCTGCCAACACATCGCATATATGTGGCCGAGTGGGTAGGGTTATGATAACTGTACACACTCCAACGAATACCACTAGAACATATGGTTGAGTGGACAGAATGTTGGTGAGCCAACTACTCCAAAACTCCGAGATAAAGGAGGAGCCACCAACAGCTCTGATATCCCTCGGAAACAACGGTGAGGGTGTCAACTGCTTGCCTACAACTCCAACAATCACTGTGCATGAGTGGTCGAGTGTGGCGTAACAGGACAGTTGCTTCCACTCTAGCAACTACCACAACAAATGGTTGAGTGGCAAAGCAACTAGATGACTGACGACGGCTTAACCATATAGAAGCCCAACAGTCGTCAGTATGCAACGGTGCAGGTATGATGCATGAAACCAAAATGTACAAACAACCGAATAACAATGATGCAACGATATAAATAACAAGTATCAGAAACCAATGAATATGCAACTAAACTACTAGGTAGGGTGTCTCTAATGTCAACTATCCTAGTGGTGTTTAATGAACATCTAAGTACTCATGTACGCCCGATATTTTACAGAATAGAAAATCAACGAGAGACTGTACGGATACAAAATTTTCGATTAAACTCGAAGGCCAAGCAAGAAAAGTATCAATGACGATATAAAATAACCAACAATAAAGAACAAGGTCATGCAGACCTACTCAAACATAACAAGCCATGCATTTAAGATAAAAGAACTACAAGAATACAAAGGAGAAGTACCCGTCTTTTATTATAAAAGTTCGTAAACAAAGAGGACCTTCCACAATCAACCAAACGAGTCTGAATCAATGTCCTGAGTCAACACATAATTTTAACTAATTATATGATTAAATAAATTAGTTAAACTGCATATAAACAAAATAACCATAATTACAACATCTTTTTAATCAATTATATCTATCCATTATAGTTGATTAAGTCACCCAACGAAATACCGAGTACCAACAAAAATCCAATCAACCTCAGATCAAAATCCTCAGACCAAATTCCCCAAAACTAACTCACAACATAGGAGATTTCGAACACATCAACAAACCCATCTCAAGCTCCAAACACAAGTCAAGGTGCATGTTCATGTAGGGTATGGCTTGGCGGATTTCCTTAGCAAATACCTGGTCGATCCGAGAGACCTCTCCATGTCTACGGATTAAAAATTAATCCGAATGAAGACCCGTCTCCCATCTACCGTCTCGTGCCGTATCGAAAGATCCAAATTACAACTTAGCCAATTACCAAAATTGGCCTTGTAATTTGCTCGACCGTTCGACCGCGGAAAAGGCGACGAGTTGATCGCCGACTTTTGTGTTTATGGTTGGGGTCCAGTTAACAATTTATTCATTATGATATGAAATCAAAATAATAAATTATCAAACATAAAATAATGAGACATACGATCATGGCACATAATTGACATAAGGTCAAACAAAGGAGCATAGGGAAAGATATACCTTTCCGATCACCTCGCGGTCTTCTACCTTATGTCCCTCCCTTCACGGACGTCGTGTGGGCGATGATCTACCGCGATCCGAGATCACCAAGACCTCCAAAAGAGTTCTTCTTCTCACCTTGGCCGAAACAAGAAAACCCTAGCCTAGGGTTTTCCAAGCCGCCGACCTCTTCTTCCTCTTCCCTTGCGCCGCCGACCACCGGAGCTGCTCCAAGGCCTCCAGACCGACAGCAGACCTAGAGAGGAAGGAGAAGAAGATGAAGAAGGAGAGAGTTCTCCTTCTTCCTCACCCAACCAGCATGCTCAACCCTTTCTCCCTCAGCCTTGCGGCGCCGCCGCAAGCTTGGTTGCGCCGCCTCCCACCGGCCGCCGACGCCTCCTTCACCCTCCCTGAGCACCACATAAGTTAGAGGACTCCTCTGCCTTACTTCCGTGAGCCTCAGCTGAAGCTTGGTGGAGGAGGAATAGAGAACCGAAGGGGAGAACCCCTTCTTCTCCTTGTCGCCGCCGAAACCCTAAGAGGGTAGGGGAGAGAGAGAGAGAGAGAGAGGAGAGGGGCTTGGGTATCAACTCTTGGATTAAGCCTTGGTTTCTTGATCTCGTAGGGTATTTATAGGGCTAAGGTAGGGACCAAGAGGAGGAGTTGGATCTTGGCCCACTAATGGATCTAAACCCGATCCATTAATTAAGATCCATTCCACTAAAGGATTTTAATTGAACTTCCTCACTAACCCCTATATTTTCATATGGGCCCCACATATTACGAGTCATCCATCCCCCGTGTTTAAGATCTCGAATGCACATTAATTAATTAAATTACTGACAATTTAAATTAATTAACTTCTGGATCCTTGATTAGTACCACTTAACCTTTTCATCACGCCGGATCAAATCCACCTGCAGGGTTTAGCACGATGAACTTTTTGAGCTCATCAAGGGGGCATCATCATCCCGACTAACCAGGACACGGATTCCGTCAATAATCAACGGCACATCATATTATTAATATTATCTCCCAACTTATCGGGTCTATCGATCTAACAGAATAGATCTCGCCCTTTGGTAAATCAAAGAAACAATAATTAATAATATATGCCCGTTATTATTTCGGGATTAAGGGATCGTACTCCATAATATAAACTGAGGTCCTATCCAATTATCAAGTTAGTACAAATTGGATAACCTCGGGTTTTGGTCATGTTCAATTTACTCAAAGCATACTAGTGTAATTCTATGGTCAAGACCAACCACACCTAATTACACTACAACCATTTCGATGGATTGTCCAATTCCATCTCGGTTGTGAACCTCTACTTATACTAGGCAGGGAACTGATAACATGATCTTTCGTGTGTCACCACACACCATGTTATCTACAATGCGTAGTATTGGACTTCATGCATGTACTAATGTAAACAGGCACCTAGTGTAGTTGTGATTCTCTTTTCATAATAAAGATGTTCATATAAAGAAACTCATGTCTTTCAGTATACACATCTTGCAGTTCATTCTAAGAACGAAAATACCATCAAATCGACTCAACACCTAAAATGGAGACTCACGACACAATTTGGAATCCCAAGGTAAATCACTTCCCAATCACAGATCCTAATCGGAAACATAATCAAGTTTCTACACCAAAAGGAGCATCGCAACATGGAGAAGTAACCACCACAAGAGAGTCCAAGAATTTATCTAAACAAACCTCCATTTCTATTGTCAATCACTGCCTTAACCCAAAACCAAATCACATCTGATCATGGGTTATCCAATCTGCCTGAAATTCATTCTAAAACAAAGATTATTTCCATCAAGAATACCATAACCATGCTTCAGCTTCATCCACAACCATCTGTATTCAATTCCCACCTTCCTTGTAACTCATAGATCTAATTACATCCAACATAATCCAAAACATAACATAATCCCAATTCAACGCAGAATTACTGCCAACCAAATTCAAAATCTGATCAAAGTAGATATCGAGAACTAATCCGATCTTACCTGAGATGCTATTAACGCACTAAAACAAGGAATGTATCCAACCACACCAAGAATGAAGCTCGTATGAGGGAGGCTCGAGAGGACAAAAGTGGCGACGCTCCTGCGATGGAGAAAACATTGTGTGGCGGCCACAGCTGGCTGGATTCGGTACAAATAGAGGAGCGCCAGAGCACAGGGGAAAGCAAGGTGCAGCGACGGCGTCGGCTAAGGTTCCACGCGTGGGTGATGCGCGATTAGGTGAACGAAGTGTTCGTCGTCTCGTTCGTGCGTGCCGAAGAAGATGAAGAAGAAGAAAAGGAAGAAGAAGAAGACTTGGAACTTAGGGCTTTTAATTAGTTTTTAGCATTTTGCACAAAACCCCCTCTAGTTTGGTTAATCCAAATAAGACCCGTTTGTTTCGAATTTTACCATGTTATCCCCCTAATTTTTGGTATTTAACATATATTTATATATTTTCTTTATCTTTATCTCTATTTTATATTTCTTACCTTGGGATATCAGGCCTGATATCTCAAGATATCAGACCCAACGTTGAGCTTGTTATTCTGGGATATTTGGCCCAACGTGGGCCTGTTATTATGAGATATCAGGCCCCGATATCCTAGGATATTAGGCCCTCTGATATCTATATCAGATTTGGATTTTTTTTTTCCAGGAGCACAAGGAAGGTTAAAACCCTTCATATATGTTGTAAATGTGGATAAATCCAAAATACAAAAAATGGTAAACCCTTCCTAGAGGGCCTGATATCCTGGGATATCGACCCACGTTAGGCCTGATACCCTCGGATATGGGCATAATATTCTGGGATATTAGGCCTGATATTTTGGGATATTAGGCCTAAATATTATCAAGCTTAATAAGATTTATTCCTTTTTTAATAAGTTTTTAAAATAATCTTTATCAAGCTTAATTATTATTCTTTCAATTATTTATCTTTATCAAGCCATGTTGGATTTTAATAGAATAATTTTTCAATTAATTATTTTTCTTTCGATAAAAAAAAATAATGCGTTGTGATTGATCCACGATCATATCAAACTTATAACTTATTTTGGATTTGTCCAAACTTATAAGGGTTGGCCAAGTAGAAGCTAAATATAAGTCTAATCTTGCTTGTGATCCTGGAAAAAAAATCAATTGGTATATAGATATCAGAGGGCCTGATATGTTGGGATATTAGGCCCACGTTGGGTCTGATAGCCTGGGATATACATTGGGCCTAATACCCTGGGATATCAGGGCCAACGTGACCTGATATTTAACCCTTTTTAAATAAAGTTTTAAAAATTATATTCATCTTTTATTATTTGTTTATAGGATAATCTTTTAATTATTTCTTAATCAATTTGTCAAAAAATATTAGTGTGGTGAGATTGATCTATGACAATAACTCGAAATCACTAGGTAGAGTTGAGCTAGTGAAAGGTAATTATAGTGTCAAAATTTAGTCCTAACTACTACCTATGATATTCTCGTGTCGTATCACTTTGCACGGAACTGTTTACCAAATGGATTTCAACGAACAGCATACAATGTTGAGTTTCAATTTACAAACAAAACAACACTCTATTTTTATAATCATAACTTAGAGATGACAACGTATTTACAAGCCTATTTGAAACTTACTGTTAGACTTAGCCTATTTGTGCTATGCAGAAATATCTGAAACACTAGGAAGGGTTTAATTTACACAATGAAGTATTATTTCTGCCACATTCGTTTTTCTTAACATATAAAGATATAAAAGTGACAACACTAAACAAAATTATTTTTCTTACAACACAATGGATGTTTTTTTTACAATATTCAGAATAATTATTTTGATATTTTACGGAACATATCCATCAAAAATGATAGTTTACATTAAATCTAATCTTTTTCATGTCTCATTATTTGAAGTTCATCTTCTGATCGTATAGGAGGCATCGAATGTATTGCATCATAAAGTAACCATAATCTAAGTTGTAAATAACATCAACAATTTAATTTTTCATATATTTTATAATAGACTATTCTATTGAAACTCTTATTCATTTATTTACCTAGCTTCTTGTTGCGGGCAATTTACTCTGATAGAAACTCATTGGTCTAAGGAATGATGACTTTCTAAATATGGATGAATAGTCGTAAATTGCTTACGAGTATATTATTTTAAATCCTTTACCTATAAGAATGACCATGAAATTGAAATTATACATCAACAAGAAGTTATACTAAATAAATAACATAGACATGAATAATAGATGCTCACCGCTGATTCAAATTCATATTTATATTTACGGCCACTTGCAAGAGAATTGAAATAATTGAAAGTCATTGTTTTTGTATCCAGCGACAACAATTGAAAGTGTGCATTATCACTGCACAAAGGTATTAAAATACAGCTAAACCCCTCATTTGTTATATCTGTCTTCATCACTTGTTACAAGACAAACTTTTTTGAGGATTTAATTGATGACTACAAAAATGCAAAGACAAAATTATTCATAACCAACTAATAAAAATTATTCTAATAATATATATTCTAAATTCATTTAGATTCCTTACTATGAAGAAGATTGAACAATATATTGATTTGTTATATGACCTACTGGATGCGGATTCCCTCTAAATAGCATTTTACACTAGGCGGAGAAACTCGTCTTACAGTGCAAGATTTACAATCAAAAGTATTGCACACGGGAATGCCCGCATACTAATGGTCTCCTTTCCGGACTTTCCGGAGGCGGAGAAACCCGTCTTACAGTGCAAGATTTACAATCAAAAGTATTAACAAAATTGAATACGGAAAGTAAATCAAACCAAACAGAAGTGATCGAGGACTCGGCTGATATGGATCTCCGAAGTGCCGTGCACTTCCTCCTGGAGCCTCCTAGTCGCAGAGCTTCGTCGTTAGTGTTTTTTAGTCACTTGGGAAGCTTAGAATAGTTTCTGAAGTTGTGTACTAAGCCTTGGGGTTGAAGCCCCTTTTATAGGCTTCATTGGGGAGCCTGCGATCACCTAGGCGCCTCAAAGGGCTTGGTCAATCCTTATCTCCGCGCCGAATTCGTCGCAGCCGATAAGGCATCTGACCGGGGCACCCTGGACCTCCCAGGCGCCTCAATCAACTTGGTCAAAGCATATCCCTGCTTCGCACTCGCAGCAGCAGATACAGCTTTCAACTAGGGCGCCTGTATCATCCGGGGCGCCTGAATGGAAGCCTGTTTTTCTTCCTTTCACTGAGCTTGTTCTGCCTTCTTTGACTGCGGCACCCCAGTTGATGGGGGCGCCTAGCTCCATTAGGGCGCCCCCTTCAATGGGGGTGCCTAGCTGGCTGGGTTCCAGCCTCGTTGTTTGCCTGCTTTGTCTTCCATTCTAGGTACCTGCAAGATACACAAATACAAAGCAAATATACATACATTCTTAACCTTAAGGACTTGGTTCTGACTTCGGATTTCCACGAAACCCTAGGTCGAACCGACGCAAGTTCCCACCCCTGGGAACGTGCCTTTCACCTACTCCTTTCAGGAGACGGTTGCCACCCAGTCCATTCGGGTGGACTTTTGCTTAGCTTCCGATACTCTCGGATCTTGAGACGTCCGAACCTCGACCCATCTCTACTTCTGTCCTTAGTCATCGCTCAGCTAAGTTGCTCAATCCCTCGGACCAAGACTGTTGGATCGAGAATTGCGAGAGAGGGGGGGGTGAATGTCGCAAATCGTTCGGATTTAAAAAGAGTTAGTGCGCAGCGGAAATAAGACACAAAAACAATGCTAACACGGTCGTTTTACTTGGTTCGGAGCCTGTGTCGACTCCTACTCCAAGGCCGACGGTCGTTGACCGTTTTCTGCGGGCAATTCTATACGTTCGAGAAAGTTTACAATCACAAGTATTACAGAATTAGCTTCGTAAACTTAAATGAATATTTCGTTACCGACGTCCGGTGTAGATCGGAGTATTGGAGCAGCAGGACGTCGTCAGAGCTCGAGATGGAAGATTTCTGGAGCGTGTCGTGGAAGCAGAAGAGCGTATGAAAGTCGCAGTGATTGATGCTTGAAGAAGAGGGTCGAGGGTCCTTTATATAGGGCTGGGGGCGCCCGGGATGCTCGGGGCGCCCCCCACGTGGCTTTCGATCCGGCGAGCCCTCTGGTCAAGGCTGATCTCTGCTTCTTCGGGATCACCTTTGACTGGGGCGCCCGACGCGCGCGGGGCGCCCGGGTTGACCGGTCAAGGCTTCATCTTCTTCGCGAGGGTGAGCTGCTGCAGCTGCCAGTGGCGTGGCACAGTGGGCGCCCGCGACACGCGGGGCGCCCGACGCGCGCGGGGCGCCCGAAACATCCGGGGCGCCCCCAAATGTGCTGCTGTCGGGGGGTTTACTTGCTCTGCTGACTTTGGGTTGACTCTGGGGCGCCCGAAACATCCGGGGCGCCCTGCTCAGTTACTGCCTCACTCCTTTGAGGCTCTCTGAGCTGCAGAAACACAGTCCTTCGGTCCTGCATCCAGGGTCAGTCCAAAACAACAATTAATAAGTTAATTTTACACAGCCTTGGCTGTCTTGGTTCTGACTTTGGGTCTCCAAAATGGAGCCCTAGGTCGAACCGACGCCTAATGTTCCCTCTAGGGGAACGCGTCCTCACCTACTCCTCTCTGGAGAATTTACCTGGTGCCAACCGGATCCTCCAGTTGGACTTTTGCCCAGCAGCCCTTCGCCAGGTCTTGAGTTTCGCCCAGCAGCCCTTCGCCAGGACTTGAGTTTCGCCCAGCAGCCCTTCGCCAGGACTTGGTTTTCGCCTAGCAGCCCTTCGCCAGGACTTGGTTTTCGCCTAGCAGCCCTTCGCCAGGACTTGGTTTTCTGACAGCCCATCGTCAGGTGCCTAGCAGCCCTTCGCTAGGACTTTGTTTCCTGCACTCTCAAGCAGCATTGTTAGACAACAAATAACCCTTAACTTTGAATCCTTTACCAATATCAAAACAAGGTTCGATCTGGTGCTTCCTGCACCAACAATCTCCCCCTTTTTGATTATGGCAACACAATTCAAAGTTAAGGAAAAAGATAGCAGTTTAAGCATAAAGGTTAAGACTAATAAAACATATCAATTCGTAATAGTCTAAACCCAAATGTAATTTGAACAGTGAAAAAAATTTCTCAAAAAAAATTTCTCATGCTCATTCTCCCCCTGAATAATTAACTTAAGTCTTAACTTTGACCTTTCCTCCCCCTTTGACATATATCAAAACCAACATGGGTGAACAATTTAAAAGGTTTTGCAAACCTAAATTTTGTCACATAACTTTTCTAGGTGTTTGTAAAAAGGAATTTAGGCAAAATTTTGACGCCAAATTTCCAATACTTAGAAAAATTGCGGGGTTGAAAGAAAATTTTCTAAGTTTAGATGATTCAATTTTTTATTACTTAGAAACTTTCAAGAGAACCTTTTTAAGTTAGAAAATGTTTGGAGTTGGAAAATTTTCAAGAGAGTTTGAATTTTTTACTTAGAAAATTTTCTTACCAGTCAGTAAAGTTGATTTTCCAAGAGATGTACTTAAGCTTTGAAAAACACGTAAAGTTAATTTTTGAAAATATTGAACTTTGAATGACAAGAGCTTTACTTTTTGAAAGACAAAAAAATAATTTTAGCCTTTTCTCTCTTAACCAATCTTTCCTCTTAATGAGAAATTCTTCTCCTTAGCCATATATCAAAATATATATATATATATATATATGTTTTAAAAAAATCTAAAATTTGTGTATCAGAGCCTATGAGTTTTGAAAACATAAAAATACTTAGCATAATTTTTGAAAGCATAGCAAAAGCTTAACATGCACCAAAACTCCACTTTGAAAGGCATTAAAAAAATTATTTTTGTATGCAAGTCTTTTAGAAAAATTCATTTACTTAGAACACAATTGCCTTGAAAATATTAGTACTTTTGAAAACATTCTATTTTGAAAAGTAGAAGTACTTTTGAAAGATATTGTGCATTTTTGAAGATATAAGAAGGTTATGCATTAAAAACTATAAGTGCTTTTATAATATTAGAAAAAATTATCTTTTGAAGGCACTTACAAAAGTATTGTTTTTAACGCATAATATTTTACTTGCTTTGGTTACTTTTCCAGTCTGACACAATCCTAGGAAACCTTGTTAACTACAAGGACAGTTTCCTAAGTGTCCTGGAAATTTTCCAACTCAAGTAAATACTATTTCCAAAAGAACTTAAAAAATAAAATAATAATATTTTGAAAGAAAAATTTAAGTTTTCAAAAGGATTTTAAACGTGCAGTGCATGAAAACATATAATTCAATAATTCTTTTAATTTAATCTCCCCCTAAACTTGACCCAGTCCTAGGAAGCTTGTTGACTACAAGCGATCTTCCTCTGAGTCTTAAGGTTTGATTTAAATTATAAGAATTGTCTAATAACAAAAAAAATTAATAAACATATTTCAGAAATTCTTCTTTTGACTCAAACTCCCCCTAAATTTGACACATCCCAGGAGTCCTTATGGATCATGAAGTGGACCTTCCTCTGTGTCTTTAGGGTTTATTAAAATCAAAAGAATAGTTTTGAATATCAGTACGGTAATATAATTTTAGGAAATTCAACTTGAAATGAAGATAATTTTCAAACATAAGCCCCTTTTTCGAAAAATATTTTGAAATGATAATGATTTTTGTAAAGCACAATTTTGAAAAATATAGTGATTATTTGAAGGCATAAAACTTCTTCTTTTAATTTGAACTTCCCTTAAATCTGACACAGTCCTGGGAGGCTTGTTGACCACAAGTTAATCCTCCTCTTAGTCTTAGGGTTTGTCAAAATTAAAGGAACAATTTTGATCATGCCTTTTGAGTATGATAATTTTTAAGGAGATAGATTTTTGAAAATATATTTGGTATGATAACACAATTTTCGAAAACCATTTTGAAATGATAATGATTTTTCAAAGATATTTTGAAAGACAATTAAAAAGAATAAACCACTCCCCTTTACTATTTAACTCAATCTAATGTCCTAGGGGACTTCAGTGTTATCCATGTTTGACTATGTTAATCATGGTTTGACTATGTTGGAATTATCCTCTGAATTAAAACACAACATAAAAGAAATTTTAATTGAACTTAATTTTCCTGTCTCACCCAATCTAGGATTTTCAAACAGTTAACCTTAAAAGTTCTTTGTGAGACAGGTTTGAAAGTAAAAATTAATTTTGAAAAGGAATTTTCATTTATTTTGAAAAAAGTTATTTAATTTTGAAAACAGATTTGATAAAAAAAATAAGTTTAGAAAGCAGAAATTTTGAACACTGATTAAGTGATTTTTGAAACAGAATAAGTTTGAAAACTAGAAATTTTGAAAACAGATTAGAATCTATAATTATTTGAAATTTGTGTTAGATTCAAATTTGACAAAAGATAATTTGAATTTGAATTTCAGAAATTGGCTTCCAGGTCTTGGCGAGGCACTAGGCCTTCTTTGGCCGTAGCCTTATGGGATCATCCACCCTTTCCTTGACAAAGCCTTTTAATGAAATTTCATTTTCAAATTAAATTAGGTCATTTTTTGGTCTAACTAGCTTGGGTCTTGGATCGGTAGCTTCGGCTGGTTTCACCAGTCTAAAGAGACCAAGTAGACTTGATCTTGTTAGAGTTGGTTTCCCCAACGTACTATCATCTCACCTCCTCCCAATACTATGTTTTCAAATTTCAAGTAATTGGTTAAGTCCTTAAGCTATCTAGTCCTATGAATAGCCAAAACAAAACTTCAGATAATGTCATAGTGAGGAGAAATTTCTGGATTTTCTAAGTTTGCAAAATTATTAATCAGTTTTTCTTGTATATCAATTTTAATTTTCAAAGTCTCATTTTCTTGTCTTAACATTTTGAATTTTGACTTTGCTAATATACATGATTTCATTAAGTTATCTAAGCATGCATCCATATCTAAATTTGACCAAGGGAGATTAATTAAACTATCAGTATTCAAGGTAAAGAGTTGATTTGGATGTAAATTACAGTTACCCATTTTGGTTGGTTGCCCTGGATCTTTGTAACGTTTATCTGTGCATTCCTCTTTGTAATGCCCAAACTCCTGACACTTGAAGCATTGAATGCGACTCTTGTTCTTTCGTGCTTTTGGAGCTCGTTTCTTTGTTGCCGTCGGTGGTATCGTTTGAATCTTACGAGTAGGACACTTAGTTTGGTAGTGCCCTCTCTCCCTGCATATGTAACAAATTATATGATTTTTAAAATTTAAATTTGTAATTTTACCTTTTGATTCCTTATTGGGAATCTCCCCCTTAATTGTTGCTGTCTCGATCTAGATTCATCTTCTGGTTCCGTGTCTGAGTCGGACTCGGATACTTGTTGAAGCTCCTTCTTTGGTGGTTCTCTTGGAGTTTTCCCTGCAAAAGTTATACCTTCCTCGACCATTGCAGTATCAGCTTGATTATTTAATTCTAATTTAGAAAAGAATTTGAAATTGGTTACCATCTCAGTCAGTTCGTCGTCTGATTCTGCTGGTTCGATTTCGACTCTGGGTTCAGGTTCAGACTCTGACTCGGCTGTCTGTGCTTGGACCGAGAGTGCGAGATAACTTACCTGATCTTCTTCTTCATCTGAGATTTCTTGATGAAGATTGATCAATTTCTCCCAAATTTCTCTAGCACATCCAAATGAACCGACTAGCTTGAGTTGTTCGTTGGTTAGACCGCATTGAAGAATTGCAGTTGCTCTTGCATCAGTCTCAATTTGGTTGAGGGTTGGTTCGTCCAGTTTATCCCAGGCGATTGATAGTCCATCTTCTGTAGGGGGGTGGAACCCTGTTTGAATGATCATCCATATGTCCATATGGGTTTTTAGGTGAGATTCCATTAGGCTCTTCCAGGTTCTGAAGTTCTCGCCACAGAATAGGGGTGGACGGACACTATTCCATTCTTGATTGGCCATTTAGTTTATACCTCGTATACAAAAATAACAAAAAAATGTACCAAGACTTGGTCTTGGATTAGTAGTGTGGGAGAAGGAAAAAAAATTGTCCAAAACAAATGTTGCACGAATTTCGAGGCGAATTAATAATAAAATTAAAAAAACAATTTATGACAAAATTTTTGAAAATGATGATTTTGTCAATTCTGATAAATGAAAAGAATAAGAATTTAATGTTTGGAAAAAAAAATTTCTTGATTTAAGGTAGCACGAATTTCAAAAAAAAATATTAAAATAATAATAAAAAAAATTTATGACAAGTTTTCACAAATTGATTCTTTTATCAATTCTGACTTATGGTGAAAAAATGAGAATTCAGAATTAAAAAAGGCGTAAGGATATTTTAAATACACTCACAGATATTATTTATTTAAAAAAAATAAAGCAAAAAAAATCCGAAAAGAAATTTCAAAGTGGTGGTTGCACCAACTTTGAATAACCCCGCTCTGATACCACTTGTTGGATCGAGAATTGCGAGAGAGAGGGGGTGAATGTCGCAAATCGTTCGGATTTAAAAAGAGTTAGTGCGCAGCGGAAATAAGACACAAAAACAATGCTAACACGGTCGTTTTACTTGGTTCGGAGCCTGTGTCGACTCCTACTCCAAGGCCCACGGTCGTTGACAGTTTTCTGCGGGCAATTCTATACGTTCGAGAAAGTTTACAATCACAAGTATTACAGAATTAGTTTCGTAAACTTAAATGAATATTTCGTTACCGACGTCCGGTGTAGATCGGAGTATTGGAGCAGCAGGACGTCGTCAGAGCTCGAGATGGAAGATTTCTGGAGCGTGTCGTGGAAGCAGAAGAGCGTATGAAAGTCGCAGTGATTGATGCTTGAAGAAGAGGGTCGAGGGTCCTTTATATAGGGCTGGGGGCGCCCGGGATGCTCGGGGCGCCCCCCACGTGGCTTTCGATCCGGCGAGCCCTCTGGTCAAGGTTGATCTCTGCTTCTTCGGGATCACCTTTGACTGGGGCGCCCGACGCGCGCGGGGCGCCCGGGTTGACCGGTCAAGGCTTCATCTTCTTCGCGAGGGTGAGCTGCTGCAGCTGCCAGTGGCGTGGCACAGTGGGCGCCCGCGACACGCGGGGCGCCCGACGCGCGCGGGGCGCCCGAAACATCCGGGGCGCCCCCAAATGTGCTGCTGTCGGGGGGTTTACTTGCTCTGCTGACTTTGGGTTGACTCTGGGGCGCCCGAAACATCCGGGGCGCCCTGCTCAGTTACTGCCTCACTCCTTTGAGGCTCTCTGAGCTGCAGAAACACAGTCCTTCGGTCCTGCATCCAGGGTCAGTCCAAAACAACAATTAATAAGTTAATTTTACACAGCCTTGGCTGTCTTGGTTCTGACTTTGGGTCTCCAAAATGGAGCCCTAGGTCGAACCGACGCCTAATGTTCCCTCTAGGGGAACGCGTCCTCACCTACTCCTCTCTGGAGAATTTACCTGGTGCCAACCGGATCCTCCAGTTGGACTTTTGCCCAGCAGCCCTTCGCCAGGTCTTGAGTTTCGCCCAGCAGCCCTTCGCCAGGACTTGAGTTTCGCCCAGCAGCCCTTCGCCAGGACTTGGTTTTCGCCTAGCAGCCCTTCGCCAGGACTTGGTTTTCGCCTAGGCCAGGACTTGGTTTTCTGACAGCCCATCGTCAGGTGCCTAGCAGCCCTTCGCTAGGACTTTGTTTCCTGCACTCTCAAGCAGCATTGTTAGACAACAAATAACCCTTAACTTTGAATCCTTTGCCAATATCAAAACAAGGTTCGATCTGGTGCTTCCTGCACCAACAAAGACTTCGTACCCAAACCCTAGGTCCAGGACTTCGGTGCCCAACCCTCAGCCAGGTCTTCGGTGCCCAACCCTCGGTCAGGACTTAGTGCCCAATTCCTCGAACCAGGTCTTCGTGCCCAACCCTCGGTCAGGTCTTAGGTGCCCAATTCCTCGAACCAGGTCTTCGTACCCAACCCTCGGTCAGGTCTTAGGTGTCCAGCCCTCTGCCAGGACTTAGTGCTCAATCCATGATCAGGACTTCGTGCCCAATTCTTCGAACCAGGACTTCGTGCCTAGGTTAACTAGGACTTTGGTTCACCTTGGTCCAATTTTCTTCACTCACCCTTCCCTTGTTCAATATATCACTAACATAAGCATATTGTCAAACATTGAAACATTCAGAGGAGGACATCACTGATGCAACTTGCACTAACACAACCGAGTAAAATTAAGTCCTGTTATGTTTGATCTATGTGTCTAAGTGTGCAGAAGCTTAGGAGCTCAGGAAGTCGAGCGGAAGATGCAGCGGTCGAGAAGGATGGCATAGGATGGGAGTTGACGGGCTCGGTACATCCGAGGGACGCGGAGGTCTACGGAAGAGTACGCCGGTGGAGCGAGAAGGACGAGTGCGACGTCCGAGGGACGAGAAGCCGAGGGGAAGCACTCTCGAGAAGAAGGCAGAAGGAAGGTTCAGGTGAGCCCAACTCTAGAAGGCCCGAGATCACCCATGAAGACTCGCTGGAGACTGGTTATCATTGTGCTGACTGAAAGCCACTTGGGCGCCCGTGAATGAGGGTGCCCCTGTTTCCAGGCTCCCCAGTGCATACAAGCGCCCGAGAAACAATAGTTTATCCATAGCTAGTCGTTCGCGAACGTTGCAAAGGGGATAACATCTAAGCCACATGTCAGGCACCCCTAAGCTCTCACACGCCCATGTAGGGCCACGTCAGCGTTCGGATAGACTTGACTGGGGATATAAATAGGCCCCATAGCTCAGTTCCAAATATCAATTGAATTGTACATGAATTTCATTTATGTTTTTCTCTGCTTTCTAAGTTTTTCATTCATAAGAGGTTTCTCTACCCCAAGGAGTTATTCAGGAGAATCGAGTTATATTTTTGTCTTGGATTAGCAACCTTCCTGGTTGCAAACCAAGTAACTATCTGTGCCTCTTTTTCTTGTTTGTTTAATTTATTCTTATGCTTATCTTGCTTTTGAACTAACCAGCATCTTTATTAAGCAAGGACAAAATATAGGTTTATTTTTCAAGGGCAATTCACAACCCTCTTGCCAACCGCACGATCCCCGACAAGTTATAGCCAGGACACTCTAGAAGGACTAACCGCCATCTGAAACACATACAAAATGGCAGACCAGTCATCTATCTACCAAAGTTCGAGGGAGAGTTTGCATTTTGAAAACGCAAAATGGAGGTATTTTTCAAAACTGACTTTAGTATTTTACTAACAATGAAATTTGGTTTTAAAGTACCTAGAGATGAGAACGGAAATGAACTCAAAGAGCACCTCTGGACCAAAAAACAACGCGA